>VXAU01005042.1:122551-256772 GCA_013399695.1 Formicarius rufipectus | reverse complement strand
AATCAAATAAATCGTTTTCCTGGACATACATCACTCATAATTGAAAACAGATGGAAAGTTTTGCTGGAGAAAACAAAGATGTGTTTGTTTTCTTAAATCAGTACACAAATCCTTAGAAATCTTTCTTGCTAAGTTATGTACTTCTTCAGTGATGATAATGCTAATGAAATCCACACTGGTGCAGACTGATGTTTTCTAATTGTGTGTGTATGGTGATTACAATTTCAACTAATATTTTGTGAGAAGAGAAGAAATTAATTCTTACTTCGCCAAGTTGGTGAGTCCAGACAGACCTTCAGCATCAACTTTACTGATTTTGTTGCCATCAAGGTGAAGTTCAGTAAGGGATGGGGGAAGGCCTGAAAGCAAGAACACAATCAAATTATTTTTGATTATACTGGATTATTATATTTTTTTAAAAAGACTTGCATTAAACTGAGGTTCTTTTTCAATTAAAAATAGACTTCTATTAAACGTCCCCAAGAAGAATTCACTGAATGAAACAAAGAACTTTCACAATCTGGGAAGATGAAAACAGATAGTAACTATTTATTTGGCCTGAAATAAGACCAAGGTCCTAATGTCATTATAGAATAGTTAACTCTTGTACTCCCACTTGAAAGTTTTCTTAAACATGACTTATAACCCTCATGATTATGTAAGTGGGACATACATAGTAGTGTATTTCATTTTAACCAGACGATCCACATACATAAATGTACAAACATTTGGCACCTAGGCAGTTAATAAGTACAAGCAGTAGAAAATGCAACTGTAAGGATGAGGAAAAAGAATGTTGGGGTTTTTTTAGTTAGGGGGGCCATACTAGTTTACAGATTCTGTTTATCAGGGTGGGGGATTGGGGGAAAAGGAAACACATTTTCCTATGTAAGGTCCCTCAAGGGAACATCTGAAACAGGAAATGTGGGAAGAAAAAAATAACAACCAGTATTAACTTTGAAAATGTTTTCAACCATTTCAAAATGGTCTGTTGCCTGAAGTATGAATAAACTGAATCTAGTTTGCTCTGGATTGGAACAATTCTGTTTTGTTTGTTTTGTTTTTAATAAATCACAATTAAGTTGTTCTTATTTTGTCGCAATTTGTAATTAAAAATAGCAAACTATTCTGTTTTGTATAGGGACAGTATTTTTGGCTTCAAACCCACAGACTTGTGGATGATATGTTGATCAGGCTCAACAACCAGGGTTGGAGGTTAAAAACATTTTTCTACTTTATATTTCAGATATGAGACAACAAAAGCCAAACAACATAAAAATGGCTTACCTCTTACAGTTCACCTCTTGTAGAGCTTCTCATAACAGAAAGCTAAATTTTTCAAAACTAATAAGAGTCACATGATCAAAAACTGTAGTCAAGTAATGAATACTCTAAGGACTGACTCAAAAAGTTTTCATAACACTTTCTCACAGCTGACTGGAAGTTGCTGTATTATAACTGTACAAATCTCTGAAATATTAATTGAATTTCTTACCTTTGGGGATGCTAGTAATGTTGGTGTCTGCAATACGGATGTAGGAGAGCCTCTTCATCCCCTGAAAAGCTCCGTTTTCAATGCCTGAACTCTTAATTGGATTGGTGCCTAGTTCTGCCAACAAAACACGTTCGTGAGCTGTGCTGCATTGTGGGTACCTATATTCTTCTGGTCAAAACTAATTTGAAGGTACAATTTACTGAAGCATTTTTTGACTTTCTACATAAAATCACTCTTTGAACTAAAAGCAACCTATGAAAAAAAAGTGTTGCTTTTGTTATAATTTCTCATGCTCATACCTAAGACAATCACTTGATTCAATCCATTAAAGACAGCTTTCCTCAGCTTGGAGATCTCATTCTCATGAGCCCGTATCTCCTGAAGAGACTTCGGCATATTTTCTGGGAGTTCCTTCAGGTTGTTCTTGGACAGATAAAGTCTTTCCAGTTTCTTCAGAGGAGCAAAAGCTAATGGGCTTATTTTGCTGATTTTGTTGTTAACAAGGATCAGTGCCTGTGAAGTAATAATGAAGATCTCAGATGATCACAAGGCAAACGAAACATTTAAAAATTATTATCATTTCCTAGTGCCTTTTGTTATCTTCTGGTGGCCAATTTAGTGAGCTGAAGAAAATGCAATGCAATACTGAAAAAAACATCACAAACTTCTGAAACACTGAAAGATAAACAGATTCTGCAGAAAAAAAATACAAGTGTTATTTCATTGCTGAGGCTACATGCAGCTTGAAAGCTGTGGAAAACAAAATAGTCACAAAAAACTAATATTATCATTATTATTTGTTTGGGGGATTGTTTCTCATTTTGTTTATTCTGGGGGTACTTTTATGCCTTACCCATCATCACACAATCATTCTAACCAGTTTCTCCTGAATAGGAAATTTTATGACTCAATTCCGTGAGGGAACAGCCCAGCTTAATAAAAGTATGCATAACATCACCTCTTTTCTCTTAGTTTTATAAGACTGCACTTATTAGATTTCTGCCTGATAATGACCTCAGTTTATGCAGAAATATAAGCTTTTTTTTTCAGCAAGTGTAACTTTGGATGAAAAGGGAACAATCTGAAGTATCATACTCCAAGTCCTGCAATTAGGGGTCTTGAACCATACTCAGTTTTCCTTCCACATAGGTGCCTAAGCTAGTTCTCAGAACTGTGATATTTAGACACAGGGAAGCTTTAAGCAAATAAACTCTCTCTACAGCCTCCATGAAAGCTCTGTTACCTGTAACAGGTGATCTCCACATGCCTCTGATAACTTACATTACTGCTGAGTCTCCTATTGATAACCAACCACAGCACAAAAAGGGAGAAGAAAGTCCCATTACTGTCAGAACATGACACATGTAATGGAAAGTATTTCAGATATAATATGTGCTTGAATGACTCTTATCATTCCATCTCTTTGCTGTCTACTTAACAGACTTACAGTGCTGCATGTTTGCACAGGGAATTAGGTAGAATGGGCCATACAGTAGATATAATATGTACTTATTACTAGGGAATATAGACAATCTTTATTCACTTCCTCCCTTATGCTAGTTTCAGAAACAGGAAACATAAGTTGCTGCATATGCTGTAGTTAACATTCAGAGCATTTTAATACACTTTCAATATTTTCAGAATTACAGTTTAGTCTGTTTCTTGGAGGGAAATGGAGCATTCTTCTTGTTCCACAATCAGTTAAGTATTAAAACAGCAACAAGGCTATCAATATCTGTGACAGCACCTCTCTGTCATGAAAACTGAAAGAGAAGTGAGAAGATAGCTTAAAATGGTGCCTGGTGTGTGGTTTTCCCCTAAAGGACTCCTCTTGCAGATCATCCTGAGCAAAGCAAGCAGTGTGTTCTGTACATGGTCTCATTCAATACATGTAAAACTGAATGTATCTGGTTTTAATTTTGTATGTTAGCTAGAAATAACAATATGCAAAAGGAGGTAGAAGAGGTCACTCACAGTTCAGTAAAGCATTTCCCTAGCAATAAACCTCTCCCAAAATAAATATGCTGGTCAGAGGAAGACGTGGCCCCAACTCTTTTTTATTTGAGCATGAGTTATAAGAACTGACATGAGAACACATGGGATACTCATCAGTTTCCTGAAACAATAGTTTCCTGATTCTTCATTGCCAGAATTGTGATACAGATGCAGATTCTGCCCACAGTGAAATACAGCCACCTGTACAGTATTAGGAACAGTAAATATTTCAGTTACTTAAAAGTGACACAGTTTGAATTATGCAGATTAGTCTCTTTTACACTATTGCAATAATTGAATGTGCTGCTGTTAATTACATTTTTCCCCTTAATTTCACCATGGATTTCTTTTCTATAGATCTCTAAGTCTCCATTCAATGAGTTTGGATTCACGAGCACTTGAAATTTTTATCCTGCACATGCTTTGCACTCAGTCATTTATTTCAGCTAAAAGTCTGCCTTTTCTTTTTCCTTTTTCTTTTTTTCCCTTTTATTTCTTTGTTACCTTTTAGATAAAAATCTTTGGGCTATGAACAGATGATCTGGTGTGAAATATTTCTTGATGGAAATAGGTAGGTATACATTCAGCTAGGCACTGCAATGTAAGCATTCTCTGAGTAGCTCATGTAACGAGGACACTGCATCTGGTCTGATAGCCCTGGCCAAACTCAGAAGTTATGTAGGTACCTAGGATTAATGTGTTCTGCTCTGCAAATGCTTTCTCCTAAATATGTTATTGTTATCCTGGGGAAACACACAGAACTGTTGTTTTATTCAATTACTCTGTCTTTCACTCAGAAATGATGGTGTCTATCAAAAGTACATTTAAAAAATACTAAATTCACAGTGGGAACAGGTGGGAAGGCATAACAAGTCAAAGTTTTCAACATTTTTATAGCAGAATATCATTTCCCACTTAGAACCCTCTCAGCAAGTCCCTGCTCTCTGTATTTTAAACCTGGGTTATTTTTCCACACTGTTGTGAAATTATGAAGAAAAAAAAAATAAACCACAACAGAATCTGCAAGAAAAGATTTACTGTTGCCCAGAGCAACAACAAATGACGAGGATAACACATCAGTATAGCACCTGGCAAGCCATAGCCCTGGATTCCTTTCCCACTTCACAATATCTCTATTATATGCAAGACTTAAAGAACTAAGTTATTAGCCCTGGAGCATTGCTGTTTACTTTCCTCAGAATGCATCCCGTATGCTTTGCAGGCAACAAAAGCTAAACCAAACCAAAATAAAATAAAATTAAAAACTCAGGGGATTTGAGAGGTCAATGAAAACAGGAACTAGGGGAGAAACCTAGGGAAAACATCTGCAGGCGGTGTTACTGAGAAATGGATCTTAGGCAAAAAACAAGTCACGTGGACTAGCTATCCTGAATAAAGACCAGATGGCATGATGGGACATTCTATTCATTGTGTTAAAGAACATACGAAATTTTTGTACCAGGCAAGATGTATTTGGAGAGAAAAATAAGGATAAACCTGAAAACTCTCACAATGCTGGACCCCTTGCTCACAGACATCACTTGCAATGCTGCTGGTATGAAATTATTTGGCTGAAATTTGACAGCCTAGAAGAGAGTCACAGGAATTGACACTTTTATAAGAAAATCTACCTTCTACCACATTTCTGTTTTCAGTGAAGGAAAAAATATATTTCATCTAAAATAATTGTAGGGGAAAAAAAATAAAAAGAAACACATCATCAATTTGCAATACAAAAGGCTGAGCATACAAATGTACAGGTTACAACAAGACCTGATACAAGTACAAAGATATATAACTATAGGTTTAAAAAAAAAAAAAGAGGCAAGAAGCAAAGAGAAAATAAAAAGGCATAGATACATCAAGTATTAATACATCACTTAATCAGGCTTAGAAGTTTCATAGAAATTCTTCATGGATAAGAAAAAACTTAACTTCCACCTTCATTTTCCTCAGATAAAGCCTTTTTCCTTTGTCATAATATAGCATGTTAACATTGCACAGTAAACATTGATTTTGTTTTAATATTGCAGCACCTTATTATGACCTGAAGATAGTGATGTTCATAGAGGGAAAAAAAAATCCAAGCTTTGCTCTGAAGATGACTTTCTTTTTACTGAAACAGCTCTGGTACTTCTGTAGTCAGGAAAAAAGTAAAAATCACTGCATGATAGGAATAGATGCTGGCTATGTTAAAGTCAGTGGGAGTCTGGCCATTTAGCTCCCTCTGATCTGGTTTCTACCTCAAATATGTATTCCCCAAACAAAAAAGGGGATTCACAATTCAGGAAAATTTTGGAACCCTTGATGGCAGGCTTTTGTCAAAATACACCCTGATAAACTGCAGAGGGAGCATGTGGTAGTCATGTTGGAACCAGCATGGGGTTGTTCTTCTTCGGGTTACCAAAACTTACAATTTTTGCCCTGTTTGAGGGTTGAGAGCAGGGGATTGCATTTTTTTGTGTGTGTGTCTAATTTCATTATGTTAGAATATCAGGAGTTTGTTATGAGGGGTTTAATTTATAATAGTTTGAAGAGAGAGCCCTGACAAAATCAGAATTAAACTGTAAAATGATCAGCAAACTGTTATCAGCCATAATACATAGTGAAATACCTCTTTGCCAGTGGGGGATGGTACTCTTACTTAACCTATCAGGTTTTTAATGATGCATGCATCCTTGAGGGTTTAAACTGAAAACTCAATCTCCTTACCCAGTGGAATGTCTTTAATTTCCTGGGTTATGTGTTACATTTTTGCCTGGTTTTTATTATGGTTCTGCTAGGAACAGTTATGTCTTAAGGACTGTAAGCCCAGGAGCTAGGAATCTAAATAAAAACAATAATAAAATTTGTCCCTTTTTTTTTGCCATATGTTTTCAGTCATTAAGTCATACTCATAACCTGGACATATAGTCAAAGCTTCCTTGCAAAATATTAGAAAGGTATGTGCACTTAAGGGGAAAACAAAAACAAAAACAAAACAAAACAGGAAAACAAAACAAAACAAAACAAAACAAACAAACAACTGAGGAGCACAAAACAAAAACCAACAAAAAAAATTTCCAGAACTCGACATTCTCTAATTGCCCAAGCCTGGGATCAAGAGAGCATAGCTAAGATAGGCATAGAATAACACATAGAATAATAGAATAATACATAGAATAATACAGAAGGGAAGAATGAACTGTGAAGGAAGAAAATTGCAAAACACTGAAACAACTACCTGTTAGTACAAACAAAAGAAGCCTGTGGAAAGCAGTTTGATCACATACACTGTATCTTGTTGAATAATCTCACAAAGTAAATGGGCCTGTTCAGATCTGGTTTGCCTAGCCTTTGGGCTCTCATTGGTAACTTTATGCATCATGGCTTGCAAAGATGATGAGGGAGCAGCTGACTCTATGTTTTCTTTTTTCTTTCAGTCCTAACCTTGTCTACTATGACAAGCATTTTTGTCATTAATTAAATTTATTACAATTGTTTTGATTATTTAATAAAAATTTTCTTCTTTCCACTAGCTTAGTATGCAGCATCTCTCCAGAACTTCAAGGACCTCAAAGCAATTTGTCCTGTTGTTTTTCTCACATGAGAAGATCTTTACCCACTGCACAGAAAAAATGTTGTGCATGCATGTGGTGCATTGTATGCTTGTTTCAGTGGAAAATCTCTTTGTGTGTTAAGCATAATGCAAAGGAGAATCTGAAGAAAGGAAAATTCTCTATGGGAGCGCTGTATTCCAGAAAGACTAACTTTTTTCTTCCTTCGAAATATTTGTTAAAAACCTACATCTGCAGTCCTGTTAAGAATGTCTTCCATTGATGCTAGCAGGATTTGAGTTCAGAGGTAGAAACTGGACAGAGATATGTGGTTTTGTAATTTTTTACAGTATGATGATGATTACTGATTCTTCATTTTGTGATTTACAAAGTATTGTGTTCACTTCTCTTTATGCCTGGGAAAAGGGAACTGAAGCTGTAATGAGTCATCAGAAGACTGGATTATTCCATTAATATTTTTTCTTTGTTAAGAGCTTTTCTGTATCCCTGGAAGAGGTCCTTCAACTTTTCCTTACTTAATTTTTTTTTTTTTTTAAGATGGCATGAAACTTTTCTAATACAATACATTATTTTCCCACTTATTATTAGTACAAAGAGTGTTTCAATTTCTCTGCAATACATTTAGTGTTGATAATCCTTTAGTGTGGATATGCTCATAACCTTAAGGTCCAAGCTTAAATTTTCTATCTTTTTGGTACTTTCCCTCAGTTTAAATAAAATTGGTTTTACCACTGTTGTATGCACAACCATGGCTTTGCATAGTTCTGCCAGCTTCTATTAAGTAATGTTCCATTTTCTTTCAGGCCAACAGTGCACTCAATTTCTTTCACTATACTAACACTGTGCCATTGAAAAATTCCTGTTGGAAAAGCACGCAGTCCCTGTTCTGTTGTTTGTGCTCTTCTTATAGTGATCTAACGCACAGTATCTCTTTTACCTCCTTTCCCAAGTGCCAGGCATTATGCCGGTTTGCTTTGGCTTTGCCACACAGCAGGCAACACCGTGTGCTGTTTGTGTAGACTCCTCCTTTACTCTACGTGAGGGCTTACTCAAGTCATATTTTGGATTCTTTATTTTGTCCATAGGGTCAAAGTACTGAACTCCATCCAGAAATGTCAGTCTGCCTGGAAAATTCTGACTGTTTCATAGAAATAGAATACTTTTTTCCTGGCTTTTCCAATAGTGTCTGTCTGATATTTTTACCACAGGTCTGTCATAAGCAAGTTTTTTACACAGTACAAGACAGTTTTCTGAAACCACAAAAGTTAGTTCTCCACCCTTAAAAAAGACTGGCTTCCATTTTTTTCCCCTATTCTCTCAAGTTACCTGGTTAAAAAAGAAACAAAAAAAACAAATACTATCTTTCAATTTTAAATAGAGTGAAGTCTCACTGAGTTTTTTTAGTACAGCATTAATAGTTTAGCCACTTTTTGTTGCATAATTTAAAACTATAAAAATATCAAGCACACTATAACTGTTGACTCTGGTGTTTCCTGGCTGGAATGTATTATTAGCAGGTAAATATTCCCTTAGTTGCATCCTTTTCTAGTTGCCTGCCTTATTTCCACAGTTGCAAATTTCAGCTGCTCTTTTATCTACTTAGGAAAATTTTCAATACAAAGAATATTTTTGTAAGTTCTAATTTCTCTTTCATCTCTACTGTTGTGTACTGTACAGAGCATAAGCAATGATATTTGTACTGAAAGAGAAGCCTTTGGCAAGTTATAGGTAAATCCTTTCTTTTCGTGTTAATTATTCCAGGCTTTAGTACAGGTTGAACCCTAGGTTCTACACTGCTTGTTCATGAAAATCTCTTCTAAAACTATTACAACTGTGGTTTGTGACATCTAGAGGTATTTGAAAGGATTATTCAAAAGGAATAAACTGCATATACTGTTTATTCTTTTTTTCAAGTTTCCAGTTTCTGATTTGAGATTTTTGGAAAAATAATACTGGCATTTTTTGTAAATCTTCCTGTTTTAGCAGAATACAAGAAGGTTTAATAATGTCTAAGAAACTTGAGCTTTTGAACATCACAGATCACATCAAGTGTGACATTAACCTAAGCAATGTTTCTCAGGAAATACAATTCAAAAGCATGTACATTAGATAGGCAGATGAGTGATAGATATAGATAGATAGATAGATAGATAGATAGATAGATAGATAGATAGATAGATAGATAGATAGATAGATAGATAGATAGATAGATAGATAGATAGATAGATAATCTAACACATGTATCTCCTTAAAACAAAAGTGACAATGGAGCTATGTCAACAACAGTGCTTTTAAGTTTTATTTTCTAAACACATTTCCCTTTCAGTATCACTCAAGAATATTTAATTGAAAGTTGGGGAATGGGAATTGTTCCCAACTATTACACAGGCATGTTCCTGCTGAGAGCAAGTATGATGCCTAGTTACATAAATGTGCCGTATGACTAAATTATTATTTTAGGGAGGAGATCACAGAGTCATAGAATCATAGAAAAATTTTGGTTGGAAGGAGATCTTGAGAAAATAATTATTTATTCTTGAGTAAATCCAGGAAAATTGCAGTTCTGAAGGTTATTTATTAAAAATTTTGTTAATGTCAGTTTTTTGTGTGATTTCCAGTCATCCCTAAGCATGTACTGGGTGCTTTTGGGAGAAAGCCAAACAAATAATCACTTCCCTGAAGAGTTTCCTATTTAATTCACTATTAAACAGTATCTGTTGCAATTAAAAAAAAAAAAAAAAAAAAAAAAAAAAGGCAAATCCCATAGAGTTAACTTCAATGAGATAAAATAGTTCACAATGGCTTAACTCACAGCAGGATGTGTAACTCACAGCAGGATGTGTAACATGAAATGTTACATGTAAAACCACATGTTTATGTGGTTTGGTTCGTTGTTTTTTTTTGGTGTGGGGGTTTTTTTGTTTGTTTGTTTGTTTGTTTTGTTTTTGTGTGTCTCTGTTTTTGTTTGGTTGGTTTGGTTTGATTTTTGTTTGTTGTTGTTGTTTTGGGGGTTTTGTGTGTTTTTGTTTGGGCTTTTTTGTTTGTTTGTTTGTTTGTTTTTTACTTTAGAGGTTATCTATGTAACTAGATCAAGTATAAACACTTGTGCTAAAATTAGGTGACATGAGCCTCATCATGATTCAGTCATGCAGATTCTTTTTTCTATGGATGGACTGGCATTGTGCCTATTTTTAGAAATTTTTTTAAACTTACCTTCTAGATGTTGCACTGAAAAAAATTTTAAGAGGAACTTTGGAAAAAATTACAGAGGTACATGTTTATTGGATTTTTTCCTAAGTGTGAGTGGCTGAATGCAGATTCTTATTGAAAACAATGCTGGTTTGATTGATATTGGCACCAGTAATGGATAAAAAGAGGAACTTGGTTTCTTTTATGGTGAAAAAAAATAAATAGAAGAATAGAATAGAATAGAATAGAATAGAATAGAATAGAATAGAATAGAATAGAATAGAATAGAATAGAATAGAATAGAAAGAATAGAATAGAATAGAATAGAATAGAATAGAATAGAATAGAATAGAATAGAATAGAATAGAATAGAATAGGACTGTGAAGAGCCAGGAAAGCAAAGCCAAATTTATAATAATAAAGAATCAAATGGGTTAATACACAGAACAAATTGAGTTGTTGAAAATCTGGGAAAATAATATTTCCAAATATTTTCCTGAGTTAGGGTATTACTTTCAAATGCAGAGAATAGCCTTTTTCTGATCTGTAAAGAAAAATATTTCAACAAAAGATGTTGATAAAAACTATAGACAGTGAAGATGACCTTAGACAGTGCAAAAGAAATTTAAAAACACAGGAGGGCAGTTGTCTGATGGAAACTTGGAAAACTTTTTGGTGAACCAAAAAGATCGAAGCAGTCACAGAAACCAAGAAGGAAAATATTTCAGAAAAGAGCAAACCAGACAGCAGTGGTGGGAGACTGGCAAGTAAAGGAGGATGAGGATGGAGCTTTGCTAAGAGTATGTTATTGCAAACCCACAATTTTATTGTAGCTCAGGAGGTAGAGGAGTGATCTGGAAAAATTTTTTGAACTAAAATTAGTACAGAAAATCTGCTGACAAACATTGTATACACAAATCTCCGTGAGCTCATAGGTGGGAGGGGAAGAATTACAGTCATCAGTGAGGGGGCAGGGTTGAGACAGAAATAGCCCAGTGACTGTACCAAAGAGACCGGAAACAGAAAAAAATAGGTGAGAGAGGTTATGATGGAGATCAGAAGATTGAATGGACAGGAGACAGGTATGAAGAGCTGAAAAAAGGACAAAAAACTTCTGCTGTATGAAAAGAGAATTTATAGGAGAAGAATGGGAAAAGAAATAAATATGATGGGCTGGTAGAGGATCACAGAGTATTTCATCAGTTTTCCTTTAATACTGCAGTATCAGGCCAAAACCACATTTTCTCCCAAATTCTTTTGGCAAATGCCAGTTCATTTATACACTTACATGAAGATTCTTCAGGTTCTTGAAATCTCCTTCTTTAATTTCAGTGATTTTGTTGTTCTGTAAGTCCAGCAGAGTTGTGTCTGAAGGAAGGTCTCTTGGTACTTTTTCCAGACCTAACAACAGTGAAAAGAACAGAAAATTGATTTTGAAAGAAACTTAAATAAGGGACAGTACTTTTCTAAGTAGCATTTTTCTTTTAGTAAACACCATTTCTAGAACTCATTTCCCGAAGAAGTTTATGAAGACTTATCTGAAAGTGTTTCTCTCTCCAACCAGTCAAAGAGAGTTTTGTTTTACTAAGTAGAACCAAAATTTATTCACTTTTCCATTATGCCTTTTCTGAGAATATATCTGAGTTTTAGCTTGAAGTAAAACATTTAGTTTGGGAAAATTATTTCTAACTTGTTTAATACCCCTGAACTGCGTGAATAAAAATTGCTTTTGGAAACAGATATGGTATTTATTAGTTTCAGTCTGTGTAAGCTTTTGCGGACAGAGAACATTTCCTGCTCTTTAAGAGGTATGAAGCTTTTTGAAAGATGAACGATAGTTAATTATAATCATTTCCAGAAAAAGTACTGCTTGTTTGGCAGTAACTGAGTAAATTGCAGTACAGTCCACCTTAAAACCAAACCAAACAAACAAACAAAACAAAATAAAAATCAATCCACCTCCCTCCTTTTCTCTGAACTGAAACTGGATCCAAGTTTTCTGGAGAACAAATCACTTGGTTTCACTACAACTGCCAAAAGAACATCAGACAGTTTGAATTAAAGACTCTCTTTGGGACTATTTTCTGAATAGCTGATATGTAAGTCTGATGAAGTCATGGAAATTAAATTATTTAGTGTTAAATAACACTTGCCTTACCCAGCTTTCCATTCATACTATGACTTGGAATAAAACAAATCTTTTATAGTCATTCTGATTTACCGCAAAATTAAAAAGTTCATTCCTAACCAGCTTTTTTTTTTTTTTTTAACAGAATATGAAATTTTAAATGAATAGTTGGTAGGAAAATTTATAGACATTAATTAAGTCTCTGTATGGGTATCTAGCAAAAGTGTCCTTCTCTGGGTAGGACAGTCTTTCTATTAATAAAGGTTCTAGCTAAAATTCCTGAAGCTATATTTGAACTCTTCTGAGAGAGACCTCTCTGCAAATATTGCCATTTTCTATCAAAATAGACTCCATGATATTCTTCTCAGATATATGATATATTCTTCTCATGATATATGCCTATATATATTATCCTTTTATTTTAATTTCAAGCATGGAATTGAAAACAGGGATATATGCTTCCCAGAGTTAAGATATGCTTTGCCCACAATGGCTGTGCAGACTCCATCTTTGGGAATACTCTAAAGCTGACTGGACACAGCCCTAAGCAATTCCCCTAAGCAGGGGGTGAACTAGATGATGTCAAGAGCTGATGTCCAGACTCAACAATTCTGTGATTTTGTGAGACTTGATATTCATGAAAAATGTGTTAAACACACATTGAATGTAAGCTTTTCTGTCAAAGTCCTATGTTAAGCAAAAGCCCTTTTTTGTCAATTCTTTTTTTAGAATATATACGTTACTAATATAAAACTCTACAGTAAACTCTAGAGGGGGAACAATGATGCCTACTGAAGCTTTTTACTACAATTAATGATGCCCTAAGAATCCATTATAGATTTGGCCATATTCTTAAAAAAATATGCATGCAGATGAGGCCTCCACTTCATCTTTTGACAGCTGGTGTGAATCTTCTAAAGTGCTGAGCATCTCAGAGATCCCACTGTTATCTGTTACTGCTGTTTTGTGCTTAGTATATTCTGGAAACAACATTGATTTTTAAATTAACTCTATAAGGGGGACAGGAGACTTAAACTGTTGAAAATGGGTTATTTCTTTTAATCTTACTTGAATTGATAATATTAATCTGTATATAATATATTCTGCTGTCCTATCATTAGGAAAGTTTGGTATCTGAACTTTAAAAAACACACTAGACACCTTTCAAATTTACTTTTCCACCCATAAGTTCTCTATCATTAAATTAAATAAATTATTTGGATGAGATTTTTATTAAAATTCAGTGCAATATAAATTAACCTATCTGAGTTCTAATCATATCAGAATTCAAGAGTTTTAAAAATCAAAATCATCCATCTTTGGATGAATTAGTAAAAACTTCATAAACTGACGAGCCAAAACTCACATCTCATCCTGTTTACTGATATTCAATGTATAAATATTTGATACGGATTAAGATTCTTCATATTACTAAAACAACCTTTCCTCGTTCAGGCATGGACTTCGTTTTTACTGCAGCAGTTGCAAAACCCTTATTACTTTCAGAATTGTATCACTATAGTTCCAAATATATAAAAATGTGATACTGTATAATTTGTATGTTGGTTGTCTTTCAACAGTTTCTGTCTTTAGTGAACAGGAATGATGCCAGCAACTAAAAATTCTTATACAAAAAGCACTACTTTTTCAAGACCATAATTTTGTTAAAAGTTCTTACAGTCTAGCAATTTCTATAACACTTTTTACATATAAATACAAAATCACAAGGGTTTAATTCTTTGTATTCAAAGTAATATTAGTGTATTCTGGTTGTCAGTACATTTGTATTAGTAGTTTGGTATCTCTAGTAAATGCTTATGGCAGGTAATAGGGAAATAGAGCTATACAGCTGGACTTTATGTGATGCCCTTGGAACATATTTTGTAAGAACACCTGGAGAACACTTGTATTGCCACTGAAGGGACAATTTGCCAGATACTAAACTTCCAACTAAATTTACAACGGCACTTTTCACATCAGCTTCTAAAAACTTAAGTGTTATCCATGAACAGGGTAGAACTGATAATTTCTGAAAGAAATGAAGTTAAACTTTAAATGTTTCATATTATAAAAACAAGACAAATTTAATAATCAAATATCCAATTGTGAAAATTATTTATAAAATAATTTTCCTGTCTTGTGCTAGAAACTAGAAGGATGTGCAATACAATAATAAGCTCTGCATGCAGACTATAGTTGCCATCACTTGAAGTGTTAAACTTATTACCTATCTCCTGTATACTCTGCTATGCATTTCCTGAATCTGTTTTCTAAGAAGTTTACAAAATCAGCTATAGACATTATGTTTGATTTTTTTTTCCTTGATTTGTGTGAGTTTTGAAGAGCAAAGCATAGAGGAGTACAGGATGCACATCGACTGCTGGAGAGACCTTGAGTTATCAGTGAGCAGTTTAATACATCCTCCAGCTGAAAGCTACATCAATGGGAGCTCTCCAACAGATGACAAGTTTATAACTGTGTGAATCTGGACAATGCCTTGCAAAATCAGTGTCTAAATAATTCAGGATTAAACTGAGTTTGAGGTGTGGACCAGATGCACATCTACAGTGGCTTAGGTTTCAGCTTGCAGGTTCAGGTCTCTATATGATGCGTCTCCTGACAGATAACAGGTAGGAGAAACATCGGTGTAGTGCACACTGGCTCTTATGCTGATGACTCCCTGCCTCGAGAGTAAACCTTCTAACTTTTCTGGTCAGGGCAGGTCAACAGACAGTCAGTTCAGGTGAGTGGGGGATCCTGAACTGACATGACAGAGTGACAGAATTTAAATTGGAGAAAATTGCAATCCCAATAGAATTTCAAATGGCTTTTCGCTCATGGGTTAGAACTATTGTATCTTAGAAGGATTTTCTTATTCTTCTGTCTGGGAGACAGAAGTTTAGAGGGGAACTGTGGGCTGTCCTTATTACTCATTTCTGAGAAACTCAGTTGATGCTCATGCACTTCTGAAGTCATGTTGTACAGTATGACCACTTTCCCCTACAAATTCCTTCCAGTGAAATTTATGTAATACCAAAGAAACAGGGAATTGGTGTTGGAGAATGTTCATTGAGCCACTTTTCAATCATTTTAAGAACAGCATACACAGATATTTCAGTCCTTGACTATGATTTTTTTTTTTTAACACTATAGCTTGCTTCTTAAAAAACCATATGAGAACCTCTTATAGCAGTCTGAGTGTGCTACACAGTTTGGTATTCAGTTCCCTGGAAATATTTCAGGCCCCTGTTCCTAAGATTAACTTAGAACTTCTTAAAAGTTTTGATCCTTTTGCCTTTCCAACAAATATTAAATTGAGAATACATATGTCTTTATTTATTTTGATTGAATAAAACTAGGTCAGTTATAATTAAACTGAGTAAATACTCTTTAAAAATTCTATTTATTCACAAATAACTAGAAAATGTATAGCTTCACCCTTACAAAATCCTTGTTTACACAAAGTTTCAGCGTTTAAAGATTCTGGAAACAGAAGATACTTAATTAACCAGTTCATGTGTCCTAGTCAAAATATCACCTTGATTTGCACTAAAATATATCTCTGGGAGAAATAATGACTTCCTTATAGAAGCTGAACAGCTGAGAGTTCCTGTAGCATAGGTCAAAACTCTATTATCTTATGTGGATATTTAGAAGCAGAAATTTCCTTCTAGTTTAAATCATCAACCAGTAACAATCAAGTATTCCCTTCCGTGTATATATATGTGTCTAAAATGCATGCATATTAAAACACATAAAGAACAGAATATGCCAAAGAAATACGAAATGGAAAGAAAAAGGTCTATAAGTAACCTTGGATATATCTTTTTGCTAGTCAGGATAAGCTGAACTTTTATTATCCCCAGCAGAAGTATTCCCAATTTTTCATACAGTTAGTCATTACATCACAGATATTTGAAATATAACAAACACAGTCAAAAGGTACTCAATAAAATCCAACATAGTTGGATCATTAATGGATTTTTTTCATGCAGGCAAGGACCCACACATGAAAGGCTCATCCAGAATCACCTTTGTTGAGGAGAGGTTACATGGATCAGAAATCCCTCTTTAGTGGGAGGATGGAGTAGGTAACTGCAGAAATCAAGCTTGTGTCTGAGGGATCACATCCTTGTGGGGTGTAGCCTTTTCTTTTAATTTTTTAAGCAAATTGAAGTGTCTGGCTCTTTTGCTGTGATTGCCTCACCTCCTGGAGAGGACAGAAGATTGATGGGTCTGGAGATTTTATGAGACCAGAAATCAGGCAGAGAAGAGCCAAAACTGGTATAATTCATCCCTTATCCGGTCCCTGAGAGAGAATCAATCAGTGGTCAGCCATCTCCTGTGTAGCACTGCACCAGCCCAACTAGCACATGCTGCTGTTTAGCTGCACAAACAGGTGTAGGAGATGTAGAAAGGATTTGGGAATAGTATGAGGACTAAGGGAGGCTACAAGGTTTGGTATACACAACAGGCTTTATTACATTTGCAGCTGAGGGAATAACCTGCTCAGCTACAGGAGCTATGATCCACAGGGCTGTGGAATTGTTTAACTCACAGAGGAGAAATATGGATTTTGGACCCTCCTCACTATGAAGAGGTTTCAGTCTACTGCTCCAGCTGCTCAGCAGTGAGAGCCACAAGTTAGTCTGTATCTTGGCATGGAGCCACATTTCTGCTGAAGCTATACGACTGTGTAGAAAAGGAATGCAAGATTTATGGGGCCAGTGAGGGAGACTAAGCAAATGGAAGTCTGAGTCTGTAGCCCAGAGATGAGGACAGTTTCCTGAGAATTGCATCCTTGCCACACTGAGACCACAACATCAAAGTAAAAAAATATGTGAAGTGTCAATTATAAACAATTTTTACAACGCAACAGTGCATGTGGTTTTGACTTTTGTGTGTGTTTGGGGTATTTGGGGAGATTTTTCCTCCACCGATCCATTTTACAAGGAGCAGAGATGGGGCTTATTCCTCTGAGTAAACCTTCACTTCCCAAGCTGGAGAGCAGGGGCCAAAAGGCAGAGAGGCATTTGAAAGCTGTAGCTCAGATACATGTGTTATTACATTGCAACACTTACGATTATTATCACAGAGCCATAAAATGGGGCTCTTCTAAAGACTCTCAGTTTCCACAAGCTGCTGCTGCCAGCTGAGGAATTTGGACTGAGCTACATGTATTTCCCATCTGTGATCATCAGTGGCTGCACTCCCAGTGGAGGCAGCCTCTTCCAGCAGCTGCCTGGGCTGCCTTGTGCACGCTGCTGTGCGCTCTCTCTTGCTCCAAACCCAGCTCTGCTGCATCCCACTGACAGACAGTAATCCTCCCAGGGGTGAATGATCTTAGCAATGCCCTGAGTGGACTCTGGGGCAAATGAGGCGAATGGCAAGTTTACAGGGTCAGGATACTTAGTCACAGAAAAATAACAAGATCCAAGGAGTGCTTTCTGGAAGGACGGCAAGGAACTGCTTTGAATGCTTTGACTTAGAAGAGTCTACTGACACTTTCCCAGGCTTTGTGTTACAGTATTTACTGGAAATTTGTTCTCTATTGTGTAGGATTTACAAATAGGAATAATTTCATTACTTGCTTCCTACCATCCATAAAATAAGAAACCATGGTCTTTTTCCACAAAGAAATAACCCCAATCTCCTTCTTTCTCCCACTTTCAAATTAAAAGTTTGTTCTCCACCTTCTCCTCTCTTGCTATGAAATCCACAGTAATATTTTTGAAGAGATTGAAAAAATGTTACTGAATGCATAAGACTCTTAGAATACACCTTAAATGTGAATCAATTTTTTTTTTTAATCTGTTCTGCCATCTGTAGGACTCATATTCTATTAAGATCCATTTTGGACTTATTTTTATCACATGTTGATATTTTTGTATATGTCTGACCCTTCCCATGGGAAAGAACAAGAAAACAAATGTCATTCCCTGCTGAAGTGGCCTCTTACCATGGTAGACCTACTGGAACAGGGGGAAAAAACAAAAACAAAAACAAAACCACCCAAAACAAACCACCAAATTCACACATTATGATCAAATGTGTAATTCTGCATTATGAAATCACTAATAATTATTAGAGCACTAATTAATGTTTAAAAATGAATGCATTGCTTTAACTGCTCCTTTCAATTTCAGCCCATTCCGTGTCGTGAATACATATTTCAGAGTATATCAGACATTGCAAGCCACAGATGTTATGCATTATTTTCCAGTGTTAGTCACATTTTTAGTACAGATAGATTTAACCTCCTGGCTCCAAAAGTAACACTAAGAGTAATGATATATTCTTGAAGCTAAAATTCAAACAACTTCTATTTCTGTGTTCTTTCTAACTGACTTTTAATTTAAATTTTCTGGAAGGCATATGCCTCCTCAAGAAACAATGGAGCATTTTAGAAAGGCAGAAAAATAAACTGAAATAATCTTGGGACTTCAGGGATTAAGACATTAAGTAAAATTAAAATAAAATATTAAGAGATTTCTGAACTCCTAGAATCATCAGCTTTACATTCCCTATTATGATGGTTACAGACATAAAACATCTCATCAGAGAACAGCAACTGACCTGTGTGATTCATGTAATCTGCCAACACCATGTGCATAATGGCTTTACTCAAAAGTGGATGTAATGCAGATGTATTGTCTACGATTTCTCATGCATTAAAGTGAAACATTTCTTAAAAGTATTTTACAGTAGTCATGAGACTCAGTGACTCAGAAAAGTGAGCATTATCTAACAAATTACATTTTGAATGACCCTTTGGAGTAATATAATTTGATGTTTACCTGTTTTGCAGCTTAAGAAAACAACAGGCAACTGATGATAATTTGAGCACAGTTCCCTCAATCATTCCTTCGGGATTTACCAAAATGTCACAAAGAGTCATTTGGGGGACATCTTCTCTGGTTTCAGGCAAAATTACCCCTTCCTGTGTCGACCACATGGTCATTACACAGCCCTAGCTTTATTATAACCTGAGGGCAGAGATATGTTCACAGTTATTTCAGGTACTTCTAAACATAACCTGGCCATTTTTCATAAAAGTTGTAGGATTGTTGCCAACCTACTCTCATGCAAGCAAACAATTGAAGGAGCTGCTGTGGTCATGTTCGAGCATAGTGAATAGCATTTAAGTAAATTTTGGGAGATAATTTCCTGACAATCAGGAAGTCTGCAGATCTGCTAGTTCCCTCTTTCTGCTGCAAGATGTTGTATGTATCCTTGTAGCTCTTGGAAATTTTTGCTTTGTAATTTCTTTTACTTTGTTAGGCATTTAGTGACAGACTTCAGCCAGCTATAAATATAACAGTCATCTCCAGCCCAGAGAATGTAAACTCTCTGCCATAGAGTAAAAGAATAAAGAAGAGAAAGAACATTTTGGCCCTTAACCCTGAAAATAGTAAGATTTAAATTCAATTATTTGCCTTTTCTCCTATATCTCTGAGTTAAGGATGTTCAGCAATGAGTCTATTCCATCACTGCAAACATTCTTCTGTCACCCTAAAATGAGAATTCATCGAGAATCCCTTTAGTTTCTGAGACTTACTCTGGAGCCATAGAAGGGAAAACATTTACTCCAGTGTAAAAAGTGAAGTTGTCCTACCACATTTTAGGTGGTAGAGGAGGAGCCAGCAAAAGCTGGTTCTGGGATGCCCTACTGCACATTTCTATTGTGCTAATGTTGTATTACAGTGCCATTTACACTTGCACATGTTTTAAAAGATCTAGCATTTATTTATATAAACTGTCCATTTGGGGGTTTAGCCATTAATTAACAATGGTCGCTATGAAATCAGATGGACAGAAAAGGTTAATTGCTTTCACTGTTTTTTTAAGATATATTCATTGCATTCATTTTCTTATTAAAATTAAAATTGCAAGCATCCTCTCTTTAAGAGATTTTTGAAGCACCTAAATCCACTCCACATAGATCCTAGGAAACAAACACAAAGATGGTATGGGATACACTCCTCAGTGCCCTCTCACTTGAGTGCATGCAGAGAGCACACAAATTTTTGAAAAACTGTTTTTCACCTTTTTTATTCTCTATTGACTACATAAGGTTTGCAGTAGAGTTGCCCATATAGCAAATGTAACTGCAATGAAATCAGGGTCATTTGTACAGATTGGTTTGAGTCTAATAACTGATGCCATAACCTGGAAACTCAAAACACTCCCAATCCAGGTATGGTTCTTGGTCTTAAGGTCCTTGTGTGCCTGTGATCATTGTTTCCATTTCCATTCTTGCAGACAAGATAATAAGCAGGTTCTATTTTACTGTTCAGCCTAGGGAAGAGGAGACTGAGGAGAGACTTCACTGCAGTTACAACTTCCTTGTGAGGGAAAGAGGAGGGACAGGCACTGATCTCTTCTCTGTAGTAACCAGTGATAGGACTCAAGGGAATGGCCTGAAGTTTTGTCAAGGGAGGTTTAGGTTGGATATTTAAAAAAAGTTCTTCGCCCAGGAGTGGCTGCGCATGGAACAGGCTCCACAGGGAAGTGGTCACAGCACTCAGCTTGGCAGAATCCAGGAAGTGCTTGACAACACTCATAGGCACATGGTGTGATTCTTGGGCCTGTCATGTGCAGGGCCAGAAGCTGGACTTTGGTGATCCTGTGTCACTTCCAACTCAGAGTATTTAGTGATTCTGTGATATCCCATCTATTCAGTTTGCTTTCATAGTGTAAAGACAATAATGTTCTGTGTGAGTATATTAAATAAAATACTACTGAAGAGATCTAGAATTTTACATTTGTCAATATTTTTTGTCAGACATGTAAAGCAGAAAGGTAATTTAAAAATATGGCAATGTATTTTAAAGAATATATTATTTGGAATAACTTTAGGAAACAATAAAAGTATATTCAGAAAAATACTGAGTTTTTCTGTAACCTGATTATTTTCTTTTGGACCAGTTCCTTTTAACCCCATGACAGATCCAGGACATATGCAAAGCAAGATACAGACCAGTGAGCCCAAAGCTTATAAGGAAAGGACACACTCAAATACGGATTTGAGGTAGGTTTTTTTAAAAACTGCTTGAAGTTAAAATATTTTCAGAATACTGTGGTAACTGGTCTTTGCGAACAGTTTTCCATAACACTAGTTGGTGTGAGAAGTGATTACTTAATATGTTTTAAGCATTGTAATCCCCTGCTATGACTTATAATTGATTCATATTTTACTACCTATCTATTAGCTATTTATCTGTGCATTGGATGATTTCAGAAATGAACCCTTGTCACAGAGTAAGTCAGAAAACAGTCACTTTTTGTATCACTTTGACTTAACTGTCCATATTTACATTCCTGCCACTAGGCTTTCTTAAATGGTGTTTCCTAGTCTGAAGCAAGAAAACAAATCTAAAAACAAAAACAAACAAACACAAACAAACACAAAAAAACCAAACAAAAAACCAAACAAAAAAATAAAAACAAAAACAAAAAACCCAAACAACAAAAACAAAAGGGATATATTTAGAGTGTATTAATTTTCATTTAGAATCGAAACATCAGTAATTCAGGTGGTGATGGAACAAGGCCTGTCTTTTACAGTTACACTGCCTAAAGATAATGGATTTTTGTTAATATAAAGCCAACTGCATCCAGGCCAAGTTTTTTTTTTTTTCTTGACAGCTTCGCAAGAGTCTTTTCTAATTATTGGGTTCTTGATTTAATAATTTTTCAGAATGTAGTGAATACGGGGCTTTAATTCATGCTTCCTTAACTTCCAAGGCATACCCACAATTGTATTGAAGCAGAATATACACAAAAATGTTAATAATCCATAGCAAATTTATCAAAAAATAATGATGATAACATGAGTTTATTTTTCCATGCCTCAATTTTAATACACATAACTTCATTAATCTGAAAGCAAGTTCTATAACCTTGAATGTTCTTTGGCCTTTCCTGGCAGTTTGATTCTCCAAGTGTGATGTACCCTTTCTGTCAGTGACATCCATCTTAGACAGGATGAACTGCTGTTTGTGCAGCTGCCTAACTCACTCACTAGCTGCAAAAGGAACCCAGATGACTCTTAGAGTCCTAACATCACCTGAGATAGATCCTATATTGCAGATAATACCTGTAATATTTCATATAGACCATCCAGTTTGACATCCAACATGTCAAGGGTATTGGAATTTACCCAGTCAGCAAGAGGAAAGCCCAATGACTTGTGCTTGATGACAGTCTAAGTTATATTCAGCTAAATAATATTGTCCACAATGACATTTAATCTTCAGTTTTAATGCTAGGGTATTATAATGTACAGGCTATTCTTTGTATAAGTGACAGTATACATTCACAGAATTCATAGTTCCTTTTTTAATTACAATCTCATTCAATGAACTAATTTAATGAAGCCAGGGAATTTCATGATATTCTCAGGTTTTAATAAACATAAAAGAAGTAAGTTTCTCATCCTTATTGTTAGAAAAGAATGCATAAAATAGGAAATAACTTGTCCTAAAGGCTCATCAACTACAATGTAAATTAATTAAACCCTTTTTATTTAGAAATTATATTTTTTTGATGTCTGACCGGTTAAAGATCCATGCTTCCTCTTATTGCATATTTAGAAACTTGTAAGATTTTGAGCTAAATATTTGGCTTTAAAGATTCATGGTTTTGAAAGGTTGATAAACATTCAAACAATAGTAGGGATTCTAAAGCCAAGTATATAGTGAAAAGTAAGTCTATCTGTTTTCTTGAATGCACAAAATGACTGAGACTGCTCAGCACAGAATCAAGGAAAAATCTATGGAAGAGACTCACAAGGATCACCAAGTCCAACTCTTAACTGAATAGCCGATACAGGCATTGAATACTCCACCTTAGTATTATTAGCACCCTGCTCTAACCAACTGAGCTAATCTCAGGATTAATCAATGACGTAGCTAATATTTTTCTTTAAAAAGATTTTATGTTGGCAAGAGTAATTCAAATTAAGGTACATCACAAAGGAAATAAATTCTTTTAAAATGAGAGATGAGATTCTTACATGGAGTCCTGATCAGAAAACAGGTGTTCAAATATTTTTGGAATATTTTATACAATGTGATAAATAATCTTTTGTCAACAAATAAATTGTCATGTTACCATGGTTCAGGTGTGAAGAGTCATCAGTTAACATATTGAGATACTGTATGTGTTCAGATAAAGGGCCTTGTGTTACCAGACCCTTGGGATGTTTTACATATCCGCAAACTTTTCACCCACTGATCTCAAACTGCTGTTCAAACACACACTCCAACAACCATGCTGAGCTCTCTTCTTTGCTTTATAGCTGGAGAAACTCTGCATTTCTTACCTATGAGTAAAATTCCAATTTTAGCCATATTACTGCCTAAACCTTGGTTATTGACATCTATCTTTTGCACACCTTTCAGAGATCACAAAACCTTCATAGATGCTCACGGCAATAGAGAGACCTCCTTACATCCTGTAAAGTCTCCAAAGAGGCCAATCTCATTGCATCCTGTACAGAAACACTGCTCTCTTAGTAAGGGGCTGCCAGATTTATCTGCAGGTGAAATAAACCCCTGACCACCACCTCTGAATGTGCTTATGAAGCATTCTGCATCTGCTGCAGGGCTGAGTAATCACACATGCGTCCTCCTGCCTACTAGGGCACTCTGGGGTGAACTTTACTTGAGACTCCCTTTGGGAGGATGAGATTTTAAATGGAACTATTAATCCTTGCAAGAGTTTTTATGAGGCATGCTGGCCAACAGCACATCTTCCCTGTACTTATTATTTTAAAACAGGAAGAGTGGCCCCTGACCAGCTATATCAGCTACTTCTCACCTGTAATGTGCACTAATAAGGAATATGTTTGTGATTTCTATGAAAAGTCTCATACTGAGTTATGATTAAAAAGTCAACCTGTGGCTCCCTTTTAGCAACAGGAGGCAGATTCAGGAAAGGCAACACTTTTATAAAGATACCACAATCGCCTTCCTTGATGAGATCCTTGAGCCTGTTGACAAAGGTAGTACACCTCATTAAAAGCAGGCACATGTGGCTCTGCTCTCCACTCATCAGTAACCACAGTTCAGAGACAATTCTTCTTCAGGATATGAAAAGGCAGAGTTTGCCTTCCTGCCAACTCAGCTCTTGGCTTGTAGACAAAATAAATTAATTTTTAGGTGTGTGCTTAGGAAGATGTGACTGAAGCTTAAAAATATAGGAATGCAAAAATTCAGCTGACAAGAGTGTAATTGGACCACTGGCCTTTTTCTTTTCACTGCTTTTACTGACCTTGGATTTTATTTTCTTTTATTATTCCCACCCACTCATGAGAAAAAAAAGGAAAACCTGATCTCCGGACTCTGGACCCAGTAGTTTTCCTGTGGTTTATTCACATAACCTTGTGTCAGATAGTTTTTTCCTTAAGAAACAAGAGTTTACAAACAGCAAATGCCCCTTTGGGCACAGACAGAAACAGGTTGAGGAAGAGGATATCTCTCCATATATTGCCCATGTTAGGGGGCAGAAACTTTTCTCTGACATGTCCTCTGCACCCATGGGCTCATGGCTGCAAGGAACCATTCCACGTTACAGAAAGAACCCTAATTCAGATTTCAACTTTCCTTTGTGGGACTTTATTTAGTAAGGTCTTAATATGTCCCTGGGAGGATTCTTGTTACTGCCTGCAGTTTTTCTTCAATTAATACTCATGGGACTAGATGACTAAATTTGATAATTTCAGGGAAGGGAGGTAGCTAATTTGGTTGGGTCGGAAATGCCTGGAGCGTAAGGAGTCATGCCAGGAGCAGTGGTTAGCAGGAAGGTGAAACTGTCACTTCTGGTTTCATGGCTCCTGTGTGCAAATGCACCTGATGGCTGCACCCCAAGCAGCCTTCATCCCACAGCTCAGGATCATGGTAGGATACCTCCACAATTTGCAACAAAAGTTTGATCTCACAGGGCCAGCAGCTGGCTTTCCTCAAGTCAGTAGGCAAATATGATTTGGTCTGGATCTGAGTCACACAGAAGTAGACTCAAGGCCAGAAGACAGAAGAGTGGAAGGCAGGTTTGTCTGTGAGCTGTAGCCACAAACAACTGTCCTGTCCCTGTTTCAGGGTGGTCATCAGACCTGCGTCCTCATGAGCCTCCCACTTGGGCCACAACCCATCAGGGACTTTTGTAGCCAAGGCTGGCATTGAATGATTATTGCTTCCTGGAGCTCTTCCAGGGAAGTGTTATTTATTTATTTTTCAGGGCTGAATATTTTGAACCCAGGGAGATCTTTTTTTCTTCATGCCCAGAGGCTGGATGCTATCAACCCAACTGCTTCAAAAGCATAACCTTTACAATGCATATTATGCAGCATGTGGGTTTAAACCAAGCTCAAAATATACCTCCTTTTCACTCCACTTGAATTCATCTGGTAAACACAGACCTGAGATCTTAATTACAGCATTTCTGAGTCTTCTGCTCAGCATGGAACTCTATTAACCCAGAAGTATCTATATGCAGTGGACTATAGTGCAACCCTTTGTAAACCATGTGTGTGTGAAGGAGAACTGAACGACCATCAGAGCAAGTGCAGAAGCAAAGGGTCCCTGTGCAAATATATCTACCTTTTTACCAAGTGAAAGCTCCTTACATTCTGCAGAATTGAAGCAGGCTGGGAATAAGTTCCCAAAATAACTCAAATTCCATCAGCATTACCAAGTATAACAACAATAAATCCTAAGACTTTCAAGATAAGTGGGGCAATCTCCTCCCCACTCCGCACTCCATGTTTGCTGCTCTCTGGCACATATATGGTAAAAAGAGAAAAGTATCTTTCAACAGGGACAGTACTGTGAAAGCTTTATGAATGCATGGCTAGGTTAGCCACTCGTGCAACTTGGCTTGCATTGTTCACTGAGTCTTTGCCAAACATATCTGTTTTGTAATTATGTGGCTTGCTTTAATAAAGTCACAAAAGTATCTAGGGGGGTAACTAAAGCATCCCTCTCTTTTCTTTAATTATACAACACCCACTACAATGAGACACAGGTTCTCATTGGAGGATTTGTGCCACAATTCACAGTAATTATCAAAGTCAATGCTACAACATAGGAAAATAGGAACACCCAGCTAGACATTTAAAGAGCTCACAGAAGACTCAAAAAACCCCCCAACCTCCATAAAACCATGAGAAGTTATTTGCTTGTCCTCTGAATAAATTTTCTAATTTCCTTATAAGCAAGACCAACTTTAATTAATTTTCTGCACTGTGCAGTCTCTCAGACTAAATAATATTGGTTTAAACCAAGAACAGTCTCACAGAAGTCAATGTTCTTACTTAAGACTTCTCCATGGAAAAGAAATACAGTGATGGCAGACATGGCTTCACATCCTGCTGCTCTGACTGTGCAGACAAGTCCTTTTGCATGAGGGAGTAGGGGAGTTTGTGAGAAAGGTTCTCATGGTTTCAGCTTGTATAATGTCTTAGAAAGATACTTAATAAAGAACTACAAAATGTGCTCATTGTTTTGGAGAGTTTCCAACGTCTTACCTCCAAAGAGCTGGTTGTGGGATATATGATTCAGAGCTGGTTATTCCATGCTCATGTATTCCAATGGAAATGGGATGATTTCTATGTTGAGGTACTAGACAGAATGATTAACAGTGCTGGAGCCTGGATCATGCAATTTTAGAACCTTTTAAAATGTTTCCATCCCCACATCTGACCTCACTGAATTTATTTAATATGCATTTAAAGGAACAGTTAGGAAACGTTATTCTCTCTGCAAGAGAAATCTGTGGTCTTTTAAAGAACAAATGAAATGTATATATACAAAATATACATTAAAAAATAAAAACCAAATATTCTTCATGATCACAACAAATGCCCATCTTGTCAGGGTTTTATGGCCTACTGTGTACAGTAAATTCTAGTTAACAGTAGTTGCAGTGTATTTCTTTGAAAAAAGAAACAAAAAACCAAAAAAGCAGTTACAGAGTGGCAGTGCATAGCAGCCTCACCATCTCAGCTGCAAACCCCATGATTAGAATGCAAGTATATAATCTGTGAAGGCACCCTTGGGCTTACCTAGGTCAGAGCACTGTACCACGCGAAGATGGCACTGGCAGCGGAAGGGGCACACTGGTTCAAATCCAGAGGTGACGGGATCATCTATTGGAGGCATGTCGGCTGACCCTTCATCTTCCAGCATAAAGTCAAAGAGGCCCTGCTGGTGGAACGGCTTGGCCAAGCATGCTGGCAGCAGGAGGACGAAGAGGAGAACCAGCCTCTTCATGGCTTAGTTCGTCGACTCCCAGCAGAACCTGGGAATCAAAGCAGCAGATTAACAACAAAAGTAGCAATTTCCCATAGTTGCACAGTTCCTGTTGAAGGAGGTCCAGCACATCCACCAATTACATAACTGGTTCTTTCAATAAAAGAAAACTGAATTGTGAAAATAGGACAGTTATGTGATAGGACTCTGGTAACTGCTTGTCAATAGGCTTCTCTCTCTCTCTCTTGTTTTTTGTTTTTTTTACACAGCAGATTGAAGACAACTGTAAACACAACTGTTTGCATATTAGAGTAATATTTATCAGGAACAGGCAGCGCTGTCAACTTTGTTATGCAAAACAGTCAAAGCAATAAGCCACATTTTCCAAGTGTCTGTTTTCAGCCAACGTAACAGTCTATTTGATTTCATTAGCATTTATTTCATGCAGTGGGTTTGTCCCCTGGGGACAAACCTGAGGTTCCCAAACTCACTGTAATTCACTATTTCGTGTCTTGAGAAATACACTTTTTTTAAGTGCCAGCTTGCTGTATGTTTTAAATTATAGCCTAGTAAAATTGACTGAGAAAGAGTAGTATCCAGTGACAGACTAGAGGGAATGGGGGAGATCTTTAGCTTCTTAAATGCACTATACTTCTTTTCTAGTTTAAACAACACAATAAATTGAATAAATGTGGTGCTATATCAAATATCCTTGGCTTTCTTTCCAAATTTTTGACATGCCCCCTGAAAATCCTCTTCTTTGCACTGCATAAACATTCAAATTAATCCTTGTACTGTTGTGTGCACATTTTATAATGGGACTTCAGGGTTTCATTCTGCAGACTTTCATGCTCAGCATCAACTTTACATAAGTATGTATTGTTGTAGATATGAGCAAGAAAAACTCCTTAAAAGATGTTCTCACAACCTAGGCCTAAATGCATTTCAACACACCTGACAGTATGCTACCTGTGTTGTTGTGTACTAAGGAGAAATTACAAAATTGTTTGCAGGTTTTGTATCAGGGCTTGATAGATCACCTAACTTTCTGAAAAAGATTTTCTTTTTACTGTGTATTTTATATAAAGAAGCTCATAATTTACAAACCTTCATTGATCCAAGGGAACCTACAAAAACAGTAAAATTAAGAAATTTTCCTTCCAGTTGCCAAATGACAGAAAGGCTAATTTGTCCCTTATATAGGACCCTTTGCTTAAAATGAATGGCATAGTCCTGAACACAGATGTTGCACTTTGTAATGAAAGCAAAAATGTCGACTTGCTTATTTTGAGATACCTTGTCTGGGTGCTAGCTGGGATTACTTCTTTTTCTAGCAGAAATTATCTGACAGTTAAGGGTGTGGTATAGTATTTTTCAGCTCAATATTCATTGATAGCAAGATAAAAAAACTGTGGGACAGGCATAAGAGGAAGACTGCCTCCTTTCCTACACTGACATATGGAACCTACCAGGTAGATGACTAGCAAGAACAGGTGACGTTAAGCAAGTGTGGTTTACTGAAGCCTGTCTTTCTAAAAATCTACAACCAGGTTTTAACAGGAGTGATTAGTGTTAAAAAAAAAAAAGAAAAACAAAACAAAAAACAAAAACAAAAAAAGGAAAAAAAAAACAAAACAAAACCCAAACAAACAAAAAAACAAACAAAAACAACAAAAAAACCAAAACACAAAACAAAACAAACAAAAAAAAAAAAAAAGAAAACAAAAACCAAAGAATAACCCCCAAAAACCCAGTCAAAGAAATAAAAAACCCACTGAATAAATAACGACAGAAATTGAATTAGATACAATTTATATTGTGTAGTCCAGCAGAAACCTTTAGGTTTGTTTCTTGAAAGGATGATATGGTTACATTATAAGGTACGCTAGTGGTTGAAAATCCTAGTTTACATTCCCATGATCTACCTGACAGAAAGTCAGGTATCTAATATCTTCAGATATCCCAAAGACTCCCAAGTGACATCACATGGAGTAAAACAGTACTTATGTTGTCTCTTTACAAGACATAGTTGTATTCTTAGGTGGACATGAAAGTTTTTCTATTACTGGAACAGACATCTTAGCTACTGCATGCACTGAGGGGGTTTCACAGACCCCAACATCAACTAGAGAGTCAGAGTTTTTAGCTTGTCCTGACAGCCCAGTTCAGTGCTGTGTAAACTCGTGACATGTATCAGGGCAGGCTGCCTTCCCATATGGACATCCTCCTGTGCTTCCTCCTGTCCTGGCCCCCCACTGACACTTGGACTGTGTCCTTTCCCCGAAAACACCCCCACAGTGCAGGCAGAGTACACGTGGACAAGTCAGGATGTCACAGCAAAGTGGTGTAAATGCATGGTGGTGAGTTGTTGCAGGGGTTTAATCTGAGAGTTTTGATATAATTATTATTATGTGCAAATTATTGCAAAATAACAGTGCAATCTATTAGTAATCTACAATGAGAAGACAAATTTGCTAAATCACTACCATTCATTGCAATAAGCTGCCTTGTGAAAATAGTCAATCAAATAATACTTCAGTAGAAATTATTTTTCAGACTGCACATTAACATCAATAAACATTGGGAATGCTACACACTAGTCTTGGAATGCCAAGGGCAGTCAGTACTTTTTAAAGACCTTCCTCAGCATTTTTTTAAAATGTATTAATATGATTTTAAAATATTTTTAAATATTTAAAACTTCTTGTGTTTCTTCTTAGGGTCACTGCTGAAGAACCATCTATCCTAAGAATGCACTGTCAGAATCTTATCCTGGAGTTAAATTGCTACCATTCAAAAAAGCCCAAGAAAATGCAAAGGCACTTTGGAAGTGTCTTCACACTTTGCTTCTTATACATATTAATATTGATTACTTCATATATTGCAGTCGAACCCTGTAGCAGGCCTTTTTCCTTTGGCCCCTATTTTGTAAAAAACTGCTATAAAATCAGAAATAGTTGGCTCTAAAGTAAAACTGTAGGACAACAAAGGATATCAAATATATAACCTGAGGACACAGCAGAGAAAATAGCAAACACAATCTCCATATGAATCAGGATATAGAAAGGAATATGGGTCTTCATATCTTCAGTCAAATACATACTCATCCTGCAGGCACATGTATCTGTTCCTATTGTTTTCATGTGTAAATGAATATATACAAGGAAAAAGATATATACAAAACTGTACAAGTAAGAAATGTTTACACTTCACTTAAAAAAAAAATAGAGAGGGCAAAAAGTCTAAATTCTTAAAGTTCTGTGACACAATATTTATGTCTGCAGGACATAACTGTTTAAATTTGCTTTAATTGTGTGTTTACAATAAGAAAGACTTTTCCACAAACAGAGGAAACTATACCATAGGCTTGGCCACATTTCAGTTTAAAATACCTCTGGAAATATGTTTCATCACTTCACGTCACCACTGTATTGGTGGTCTTCTTGTCAGTTTACCTTAATATTAAGGTTTAAATATCAGTTCATCTATGTCAGAAATCTCTCAAAATTCAACAAAAGACAAGTTAAACAATATGTGCAGTTTCAAAAAAATCCCCTCCATTTTATGTTTTACCCATTTTGTGTAATAAATTCTATATGTGCAAAGAGTTGGAGTTTTAAAGATATTAAAACTCTGTTAACAAGAGTTTCAACTCCAGGAATTTTCTTTTCTACTATTTCGTTCATAAGTACCTTCTTTAAATGAGATTCCCTTGTTTGTACCCTGTAACATAGCACTTTCTAACATTACAAAGGCATACACTGAGCCCGTTTAAGTAACTACTATTTTTTTTTTTCCCTGAAATTGAAATTATATTCATCAGCGTCTGGAATACATACGAAGAAACTCGAATGAAAAAGAAATCACAGAGTGCAGTTTAAAACAAATGTAAGTACACACACATTTTTTACACTCTCTACATCACCGATCCTAAACACTGGATTGCAAAGAGAGAATATACTGCTGCAAAAGTTTACAGTAAAGAAAAAGAAAGGGCTATAGCCGTACTTATACAAATCAAAACAAGAGACAGAAGAGCCAAATAAACAGTAGGAAATCTGCACAGTCCTTGAGAATGCATTCTCGTGTTTTCAAGAAGCAAAAGTGCTGCATAGAAAACTTAACATTGCTAAACATTTAGTAGGTTTTTTTACTTTCTTATCTTAAAATTCAAGTAGTTCTTGCCATAGACTTGCCTGACGTTTTATTAGTGCAGCATAGTTCAGGAGAATTACTAAAAACCGTACCTTTTAATCCAGGGATTTGCAACAGGAGCTCTCAAAGCTGAGATGTAATTAAACTAAATATTCAACCCGGGGAAAAGGCTTTGCAGGTGTGGAAAGGAGGAGGGGGTAAATTCAGCTCAGTGACTGTCACTTGGTGGAAAACCCTCCTGCTTCTATTCCATAGCACAGTTAAAAAATAAGGTTTCTCTCAATGAACACAATCCAGGCTGACACCCACATTAGATCATATGGTAATGATATGTCTCCTGTATTGTAGCCAGAAACTTTATCAGCTCTTTTGCTTTCTTTTCCTCCTTTTTCTTTTTCATTTGTTTTACTTCTCTTTCAACTGTTTACAATCCCAAACTACTCATACATTATAAAACAGATTCTTAGCTGTAATCCATCTGACTTACTTTATGTGCCTATGATATATATGTAGAAAATTTTTATTGTTTTAACTATGGGGGTTTTTATGACTCATTAATGAAAAATGTTAGGCTGTTCCTCTTGTTTATAGTATTTGTAAGTCAAGGAAATGATATAAAATTAATCTTAGATTTAAGCAAAGTGGAGATTAATATCAGGGAAAAAAAGAGTTAGCTTTAAGTAAAACTACTTAAACAGATATCAACCTGCCTTTGCTTATGCTATAATCACTGTCAAACCAAGTAGTATGTAGTTTAATACACTATTATCTTGACTAATAATAGAATTTGTATGAATTTTTTTGAACTACAGAATGTTTTTGATATATATGAAAATCATGTTTTCATTACTGAAACGATTNAAGTGGTTTTTTTTGTTGTTGTTTTCGTTTCTAGTTGGGGTTTTTAAGAGACAGGAGGTTTTTTTAAAGCATGAAAGGAAAAATATATCTGACTCATTGTTCAGATTTATATTTTATTTTAGCAATTTCTGGGTTTATGCAAATTACAATGGAAGCTACAATGCAATTTCCTTATTGCTGCACAATTTTAAAAGTCTAGCAAACTGAAAGGAGGGCAAATATAATAATTACTATGTATTTAGTAATCCAAACATATTGTGAACATGTGTAGCTTCCCTGTGCTGTTAGTTGTCCTATCTAAATACTGAAGGCTTGTGTCTCTGTGTTTTGACTTGTAACCTTTTATTTCTGCCCCTAGGCTAAGACCAGGTGCAAATCTGAAATTAAAGACTGTAAAATGTGAAATGATGTTTAAAAGAAGTCAGAATTTTTAGAAACGCAATAGACTTTTGAAATGTTAGCTGTCTGCTTCATTTAAGTTCAAGAGCCCTTGTAAGAGCTCTTATAATTGTTCTCCTTTGGTGAAAGACATGGTAGAATAATTGACTACTAGTTTTGGTTAGTGTAGAATAAAAGTGTGATCAGACATCTTACATTTCAGCTTCTTTATATAACTCACTCTAAAAGTTAAGGATCATTTATTCATCCATAGTCCTTAAGCTAACTTCTTTTCCCTTTCTCTTCACTGGATTCAAGACTGCTAATGGTTTTTGTTGTGACATTTTTCTACATTTGATTAGTGGTGTTCCAAGCTTTCATTCTTGCAACAAAGCCTTATCTCTGTTCACAAGTGTCGCCATGAGGCTTGATGAAATCTTGGCTGCATCTTAGTAATGTCAGTTATTTGAACCTTGGTCACCAGCTGCATCTGGTGTTTAAAAACATTTCAAAGCAAGATTTTGATGAGGAACAGGTCAGGGTAAACTCGTTGTCAGTTCGCTTCACGAAACCCATTCATATCCTTTCCCAGCAAAATCTTAATACATTTGTTCTGATATCTGTTACAAGGTGAAAGGTGTTGTAATTTAAATAACTTAGTCATTGCTTTGGAGGCAGAGGAGGAATGAACAGCAGTCTCCCCTTCTTTATGTCTAAGGCTTTGGGGAGAGTCAAAACAAAATGTGACGATAAAAGTGAGAAAAAGTGGAGCACAGGGTGCCTGCTGGGTGAACAGAGGGTCCATTCCAAGAAGCTTAGAGGGGAAAAGATGTTACTCTATTCCATTTAGGAATTATGAAAACAGTTATGCTACCTGTTAATACCCAGAGTAGAAGGAGTACGTGTTAAATGTCGAAGCCACCCTGAAATGGAAAGAGAAGTATGTGGAGAATGGAGCAATTGAGTGGAAGTGGGTTTATGACACTGAATATTGTTGCAGTACCCTATTAATTATTTTGAGTTAAAAAAAATCACAGAATCACAGAATTGTTTAGGTTGGAGAAGACCTCCAAGACCATTGAGTCTAACCTCTGACTAATTATCACCTTATCAGTTAGACCATGGCACTAAATGCCACATCCAGTCTTTCCTTGAACATCTCCGGTGATGGTGACTCCACCACCTCCTTGGGCAATCTGTTCCAATGCTTAACAAACCTTTCCATGAAAAAAAAATCTTTCTGATGTCCAACTTGAACCTCCTCTGATGCAGTTTGAGGGTAAGTACTTTCCTCTAACTAGTTGCTTGGGAGAAGAGGCCAGTTCCCACCTGGCTGCAACCTCCTTTCAGGTAGTTGTAGAGAGAGATAAGGTCTCCCCTGAGTCTCCTTTTCTCCAGGTTAAACACCCCCAGCCAGCTCCCTCAGCTACTTCTCACAGGACTTACTCTCTAGACCCTTCACCAGATTTGTTGCCCTTCTCTGCATACAAATATTGTTGTGCTTTTATGGGAATGTGGGATCCTTTCTGATACAAGTATTCCTTTAACTTCACTCTTTGTTCCCTGCTATGTCACTCAGAAGATAAACAACCATTAAGCACTTATGTAATTTTATGACCCATGACCATACAGAAGACCTAGCATCAGTAAGCTATCCTTTTCAGTCTGACCTACTTTGAATACTGCTTAGTCAATATAAAAAATCATTATCAGAACAGTCTAGGTTGGTTTCTATGTGATTTTATTACTCCAATTTAACAAACTTTTAGAGCAACATGCTGCTCCAAATACTGATTCTCAAAAAGTTACAGGCAACTGCATGCTAATGTTACTTATATAACAATATTTTTATTAAATTTTGATGGATAGCATCTGCTTCATTTGCTCTTAAATTACTTTATGGATCTTTCAAAGGGAAGTGGAGGGAAAGAAGGCAGGAAGCCTACTTACTGGTTACCGCTCTGCCTGGGTCCAGTGGAAGTCTCTGCAGAAAAGAGACGGACACTGCCCTGTAAGGAGCAAACATAGCCTGGGGACATTGCTCCTGGATCACGGGGCTAGGAAGGGAGAGAGACACATCCAACAGGCACTCAGTGCTGCCAGAACAGGTTGCAAACTCCTCAGAAGAACTGACATAATCTGTCCCTCGGGGTGGAAAGAAGGACTTTTCCTTAGGAAGTCTGGGGAAAAAAATGGGTAGCATTTATTGCCATTCAGAGAGCTACTGAAATAGAACCAAAGCAGGAGGACAGGATCTGTTCTGTAGGAACATGGTGCCCCTGAGATTCAGATACTTTCTCATTCTAATCTTTTATTAGAGAAAAAAGCATTTTTCTTGGTCTGCCTTTTAATAGATCCTGGCTTTGATGATCAAAGACATTGTTGTGGTTGTGGTAAAGAAGGGCAAGCAAGTCTGCCTCAAAGTCCTCATGATACAGGTAGGTAAGTGCCAATCCTGTCAAGAAGGGATGAAACCTGATCCCCTTTGCTGCCTCCCAGGGGCCCTCTGCATATTCTCTATACCTCAGACCTGGGCTTTACCAGCTCCTTAGCATGGCATCCTCCACATTCTCTAGGTACTATTGCCTGCTTCTTCCTTCTATACTAGGCACAATAATTTCTTTCAATTAACTGTAGCAAACTGTTCTTTACCATAGCAATAGAGTTCTACTAAAAATGAGAGTAAATATTCACTTCAGCTTAGTCCAGGTAAATATTGACTCAGGCACAGCCCAACAAGGTAGTTAAAGAGACAGAAATGTAATTTCTGGATACTCTGAGAAAGAAAGTTACCTTCAGTGCTCTGTGACCTCAGAAATAATCATCCTGAGCTTCTTCAAATTTCTAGAGATCAAAAGGACTACTGTATCAGATTTTGGATGTATGCTACCAGTAGCTTTTCCTTTTCTTTTTTTTTTTTTTTTTAATGTAGTTGTGAAAAGCACTTCTCGTATAACAGTTTGAACAAAATGCAAACAAACTTCCAAAGAGAGAGCCTCTCTTTGGAGGAATAGTCTCTTCTGTCACTGTCTGCCTTCCCATCTCTGCCTTTCCCACTCTGCAAGAGCATGTACTATTTACCCCTCAAGGTCATCTCTCTGCTCTCTTCTTTAGGCAGTCTGAGGCATATACAAATCACTCTAGGAAATAAATTCAAATTTTCCCCAGATAAAGTATCCAACATGTTCCTATTCTTTACTTTGGTCTCTTTTCTTTGAAAATACCCCTCTATTCCTGCACTCAACACCTGCTCTCCTTTCCACTGGAATTTCTATTCTCTCCTGAATCAAATAATTTTGTCCAGGCGTATCTAGCAGCTGCAGCTGTTTACCACATATCTATATACCCTTATTATTCACTATGATTTCAAATGCTCTGAATTCAGCTTCCACCCTTGAGGAGGAAGCCTTTCCTAACTATTCCTCATGGTTTTGTAGTGTAAATGTACATTTTGAGATCACTGTTAACTCTCTTCCTCAAAAATGCAACAAAGAGGTAAAACTAGACTTTGTATTAATAGTTCCAGCTCCTAGCCATTCTAGTGACAATGAATGAGAGAAAAGTAAAGACACTTGTATATCAAAGACCCTAGAACCTCACTCTGACTTTACCTCTTTACCTTTAATAAATGGTGAGGAAAACATAGGTTAAAAACCCTTTGTTATTACACACAAGGATATACCTTTGTATCAGGACTCAGGCGCTCCATTTGCTGTGCTTCAGTGATAGGAGCATTACATTTTGCTCCTACCTGGCTTCTCCGTGAGGGTCAGCAGCCTCCTGTCCTCCACAAAATCTCTTATATGAAAGGAAGAATGTACTGATAGATACCCCTCAGCAAAGGTTCTGGGAGCCTACAAGTCCCCACGGAAAACACTTTCCCAGGAAAGAGTGTCACTCTGGGATTACAGGCTATGAAAGCTGGAGTGATGACTGGAGAGGATAGAGGATTTGTTCGGGTCCTAGGAGATTAATCTTCAAATGAGAAGCTGTTTCATCAGATTTTGGCTTTTCTCTGTGTTTAGCAGTATCTTGAGTTGGAGTCCAACTCTTTTCAAGGTTCAGATGAAAAATCCAAACCTTAATTCTCATTTTATGACTGCTAGATCATGACTTGGACAAGCCTCATCATCCCGGCTGAATTACACAATGCCCCAGGAAAGGATGACAGTAATTCATGCAAATGTTGGAGCTGTATTCCTTGCATGTCCTCTTTTAGTCATGGATTATGAACCAGTATTCAACATGAGACACATCCTGTGCAGCTCTGAACTGCGTATTCCCAGGCTGTGAAAACATGTGAATATCCAGGTCATCCAGGATTTCCCACTTAGTAGTCACAGAGATCGGGGGAGCCAGTGACTGTGTTACTGAGGAAAGTCCTGAAAAAAAAGGAGTGGAATGGGGAAAAAAAGGACATTTACATAAAGCTTTGTGTATTTTTTCTGTATTAAAATGTTCACGTTTTTGTGCTAGCAATCTGCTGAGAAAATAAAAAATTCTAACTTTGATTGAACCTACAAAATGATGACTTTGAAGATATCAGCAATGCCAGCTTTATACAGACTGTGTGTCCTCAGTATAGAGGAAAGATGGATGAAATGCAAGTTTATAAAAAGGCGCAGTAGAAACTTTTAAAGTGATTTGTACAGTATAATGGAAAAAAAAAAAGTCTTGGATATTTTGGGAACAGTATTCAAAATATTCATTACATTTCATTAAGTAATTGAAAAGTCATTCACTTTAACTTGACATTAACCAGATATGTGTGGGTTTTTTCCTTTGACTACTATTTTAAGTATATATATTCTACTTCTTATAAATAAGCTCTTCAAAGGATTCCTCTGAGCAAGTAATTGCACTGATGTTACTCAACAGAAATATTCCATAGTCAATCTGGATAAAACACAGGTTTTCTAAACAAAATAGAGTTTAATTCTACCTGCAAAAACCTTTAATGTCAATGCAATTCCTTCTGCTACTGAATTACAGTGAAATGTTTATTTATAATCAGAAAAAAATTAAAGCTATGCTTTTGCAACATGATTCATTGTTTTATTTCCTTCTTTACAATTGTTTCTCAGTTACTTTCTGGAACATTGTGCTCCAAAAAGACCAGTTACATTTTAATTTAGAGGATAACACATATTCATTGTTTCAACTGAATAAAAAACTACTGTTATTATTAATATTCCTGGTGTGAATTTATTTATCACTTTTGGTTTTTTGGATGGTTTTTCAGTTGGTTTTTCTTTAGATCTGTGTACATAATAGATTAGTTTATGAGCATGCTGGAACACAACTCCAGAAGACATAAATCCTACCATCCTATTGAAACTGTAGCATCCTGTGATTTATGCCATTTCTGAAATAGCCACTGATTTTCTTGACCCATCTTCATCTGTCAAAATATAAGAGGAACCAAAACCCTTAGAGATCTAAGTTACAATTTGTAAAAGTGATTAACAGTTTTCCAAAGTAACTCTGATAGATTTGATTTTCAAAGAACAATTTTTGAAAATCAGGTCTTACACAATGCACTGGAGAATGGATACAGAAAACAGACAGGCAACCCCACTATCTAACAGCTTTTGAAAAGATCAGTGTATTGTAGCAGTTAGAATTTAACAACTGAACTTAAGGATCGACTTATTCTGCTTTACATGTAAAAATAAAATAGGATGTTTTAAAATGAACTTCCCACTAATCAGCTTGCCTCTGAAGAAGCCACACTTGTATCTCCAAGCAGAAGTCTATTCAGGGACAGTGCTTCACTTTAAACATCAAACTCACTCCAAATCAGTTCTTGAGACTTGGATGGGTTAGAACACTTGTTTCTCACCATGTTGTTAAAGGCTTTCCTCTGTATTCCTGCACATTGTGTCTCCTCCAGTTTGACTCAGCTTAGTGTGACTATATTTCAGTTACAATTAGAAAATTCATCTCTCTGAGGCGTTTACACTGTATGTAATCCACATGGCCTGCAATGCAATTTTAGTGTCAATTTAAAATGTGAAACAGTTGACAAAAGAAACAATGGAATTAAGCGACAGAAAATAAATAATTATTATTCAAATTATAGGATAGAAGAGAACAGGTTTTAAAAATATATCCAATAAAATGCTAGCAATTTGTAAACTCATTAGAAACTTTCAGACCTCATAAAATCCTCACTTATGTGACTTTGTTGCATTTGGTTTTTGTTTTGTTTTTTGTTTTGTTTGTTTGTTTGTTTGTTTTCCCCCCACAAGTCCCACTAATTTAGGTTATATATTAGCCTAAAACACACCTGCTATTTAGTATGAAATGCCTACCTAAAAATTATGGTCTATTTGTCTAAAGAATATCCAGGATGGAAGCATATATGGTTTAGAAAGAGTCCATTTTGCAGTCTCTCTGTTTTTCCTATGTCCCAAAGATGTTGCATTCCCTGATCTCTAACAGAATAAACCTCTGAATTATGGACTGCAGCAGGCTTGTGGGGACAAGCTAGGGTTAAGATTACTTTAATCTGTTTTAATTTTATTTTGTGGCCTTGAAGTGTTAAACCTGAAGTCATCTGAGCCCAGAGGAATGTCTTATACAATTTCCTATAGCCATTATCATAAGGACACGTAGGAGGAGATGGCATTGCTGGGCTGAGAGACTGGTCTGATAAGCTCAAATACTCACCTATAATGACAACAAAATGTTTCTCTCGGTGTAGATTTCTATGTCACCCCTTGTAACCACTTTACATAGCTTCTTTTCTGAGAACGTTCTGACTCCTGCCCACAAAAGTTTTCAATCAGCCATTTTATATTATTTAGTACAGAGCTATGGAGCTACCACCATCTACTGAAGTTCTCCCTTCTTTCCTGCAAGTGTCCCCATGACGTCTCAGTTTTCATGTTTATTCAGTTTGGTGCTATTTTCCAAAGCAAACAACTACTTCATATAGTTTCTTTTTAAAATAACAGATTGATCATTTATTACAATATGTTTCAGATTAAAGAATAACAATATTGGCAATGTTAAAAAAAGTATGAAATGTAATTGCCAAATGCATTGGAGACAAAGAAATGTTCTTTGTAATTCTTAAAAGTGTTCTTTTGAGTCCGGAAAGGAGGTTCGGCCTGTTTGAGGTTATTATTTTTTATGGCTTTTGTTATAAGATATACTGCAGTATTTTTTATTTTTAAAAAGCAAAACCATAATAGGACCTTTTTTTTTTAATAAAAGATCAGTGGCTGTAAAAGATGAAAATTTACACTGTTGTATTTTGGGTCTGAAACTTTTTTTAAAAAGCCAGATATCTTTCATCAAGGAGAGTCAGAGTCAAATTACTGCTTTATAATGAAAGTTTGTAAAATATTTACCAGTTTGACAATTCCAAGGCCTATTCTGAAAAATGTGGGTTTTACCTTTTATATCCTACAGTTTTTCTCCAAAACATATGTATACGTGCTTATTTTCATCTTGTCTGGTAAAGAAGTGATGTGCCTTTAAGAACTTGTCATTTTGTACTTTAAAGGAAAAGGAATTGTTGTTTGGTAGTGAGGAAAGATAAGCCTTGTATTGGGTGCTAAGTGAGACTATAAAAAATACTGTGGTGACTGCATGATTCCCATGACTATAAACTCGAGACAGGGCAGCTGGCAATTATATAGTACATTACTATGCAATGTGACTTAATTAAATATGACATTTCTAGACATTCAGAGTGCTTTACTCTCTTTTTTTTTTTTTCCCCCTAGTTTCGTTTTGTTTGTATAAAGCTAGAGAACAGAAGTGACTGATGTGACATATGCAACCATTTTACCAATTTCTGACCTACAGTGTACCCTTTGCCCATAGTTCCCAGGCTTCTCTTGAGTGTAAAATCTTGATTTTGGTTTAGATCTACTGCTTACTGAATTATGGATTTTTGTGTTAGCTTTTCAGAAGTCCAATTAGTAGTCCAAGACCCATCAACTCATTGTTACATAATACATAGAAAATTGTGCATCGGTTTCTTACTTCTTTCAGTCTTTTCAGTCTTTTTGCTCTCGGAAAGCAGTATATTCCATATAGGCAGTAACTGGACAAAAGGATATTTTCTGTCACCATGAGAAATGGTTTTATATCCACACGTATTTTCTTTTTTACAAAATGTAAAATTAAACTTTTTTATCAGCATGTCATTTTGTTGATCTTTATAATCATCAATCTTTTTGAAGAGAAAAAGATTCAAAATCATCAGATAGGAAATCTGATTGTCTGAGTTGTGTGTATGAAAAAGTCATAGAGTCAAAACTGGGGTTGTATAGTATTTTTAAAACAGAAAACACAATCGATAGAAAATTAATGGAAAATTAAATTTTTGCTAGAGACCTCTGTAGGATGTAGATGCAGAGCAAAAGGGTAGAATCACCTTCCTTGGCCTGCTGACCACACTTCATTTGATACAGCTCAGACCAGTTGGCTTTCTGAGCTTTGAGTTCACATACCCAGCTCATGCTTAGATCCGCATCCACCAACACCCCCAGGTTCTTCTCCTCAGGGTTGCTGTCAATCCATTCTCTGCCCAATCTGTATCTAAGCTTGAGAGTGCCTCAACCCACATGCAGGACCTTGCCCATGGCCTCCGTGAACATCTTGAGGTACATACCTCTCATAGACTGGTGTTATCAGCAAATTTTCTGAGGGAGAACTCAAGAAGGAATAGTTGGCACATCATCTGGTTAAAACCTTGTAAAAAGTAACCATCTTGAATTCCTGGCTTTTCTGTAGATTTCAGAAATGGATGAATCAGCAGATGCAAGTTCAGCCATTCAAAGGTTAAGGTCTAAACACCCTCTTCAGGTTTGACAGCGAATATGAATGTCAAAGCTCTAAAAGCTATTCTAAAACTAGGTGTAGTAATTTATTTCAGTTGCCAGTCTCTTTTTTTTTTTGGTACCTTTGTTCTGTGAGCACATCAACAAAAGCAAGCAGAACCCAGCAAATGAGCTCTGATCAGAGTTCAGCCAAACACTACTCTGAGTGTCTTGGAGGAAGAGTAAGAGATCAGCAACAAAAAAATGTATATATGTTGTGGATGTTAGTTCTGAATACTAAGAGAGAATGAATGACACTGGACATCTACTTCAAATGTCTGGAGTAACAGATTTTTCTGAGACTTCACAAAAAATAAATCATGCACAAAGATAACTGCTTTCCTTGAGAGATTGCAGTCTTGGATTTTTTCAGTTTGTCTAGTGTAAATATTGCAGATTAAAATTTAATATAAGGCTACATCCAACCTACTATAACTGGGTTTACAGAGTCAATTAAATTGGACAGATTTAGTTCTTTTTACCTTTGCAGAGATTATTTGTAAATATTTCAGGGGAAGCACATATCATTCCAGAGAAATATCATGATTAGTTTAATTTCGTTGAAACAAAACATTCCTATCTTTTAATGTGTCTGAAATAAGAAATAATGGAGTAAATTTGCAATGCCATTGAGCCTGGATTTTCCTCTTTACTTATACAAGGAAAATGTGAATGCAAATTTTAGAGCAATTCATTTCACATGAACCAGCTACTGAGGGAGCATATTAACACTGAGACACAATTATGTAATCTGTAGGCATGAAAGAATAGCCAGGCAACTTTAAAATTGCAGCTCAACAGGCCTGTAAAGTCATATAGAGACAGTACCACTCTTTTTCTGGCATTGAAGAGACTGCAATCCAGATTTTGAAAGCTGTTCTTAGAGCACAATATGGAAAGGGCAAATTTATATTCATATATATTCATTTATATTCATTATAGTTTATATTAAATGCCACTAAATGTAAGGCAGTACACTATGCAAAAATATGTACTCCTTGAATTTCTGAAAAGTTTATACTATAGTATATAGTGCAATAAATAATGATTGGTATCTGGGAAGCAGCACCTCTTTTGAAAAAAATATGCCACTTGTGTAATTGAATAAAAAATTAAAATACTAAATCAATTAAGAGAGGAAATTAAAAAAAAAAAAAAAAAGACAAAAAAATGAGGAAAGAAACTGTTACATGTATGAAGATTACAACCCAAGCCTATTGCTTTCTGGACTGAACTACTTAAAGTTTTCTTCCTCTACTGCACATATTTTTCTGACATCTTTTGCCATTATTCACCATGAGGCATTAAAAATATGCAGACTTGAACACTCTCACAGGGTAATACCTCTTTCTACTTTCTCTCATGGTGAGAAATTTGTTTAGTCACTTCTAGGAAAAAAAAAAAAAAAGAAAAAGAAGCTGCAGTGTTACAAGGCAAATTCTATATTTCAAGTTTCTTAATTTAAAAAGTGGGCTTTCTAAAACTTTCAAAATGACATGTACAGTGGAATGAACATTGGAATGATGTCATTAAGCATTAGAGTCCTTTCAACCTTGTGTGTCGCACAGAGGGCAGTGAAGGAAATCTGGCTGCTCACTGACTGTGGCTGGGCAGGGTGTTGGTTGGACATCTCAGCTGGGTTGTCTCGGTGTAGTTCTAGGACTATGTAGAGTATGATAAGAACAGAAGAGTAAAAGCTGTCACAGGCATGTTGGAAATCTTGTGTAGCCCCATGGGAAGCACAAGGCTCATGGACATTCATAAATTAGCAGGCAAAGCTGTTTACTAGATGTGCATTGCATTATTTTTTCATAAGGTTTGTTTCTCAAATATACATTCCCTTTATTTAATAATTTTTTATTTGGAGTGAGTTTTTCAAAAAGTGGATATTTTTTCTCTCTAAAGTCATTCTGCTTGTCACATAATTTAAAAGAAAACTTTTTTTTCTTTTTTTCCCACAAGCAGCAGGAAGTTCTAAATGCTTATTTAAAAGAGGGCAATGAACGCTTCCTGGTATGATGTAAAAGTAAAATAAATACCATTCTCAGTCACATATGGTTCAGACAGACACAAAACAGATTATATGAGAGGCCGTGAGAAAACTGCCTGCTTTAATAGGCTGAGAAATGAAAATAATTTGAATAGTACTATTATAGTACATTTGCTCAAGGTTATTTTCATTATTCTACACATTCATCTCTTTTGTGTTATGGCAGAACACTGAAAAATAACATCTCTTTTTTCTCTCAAGTAGTTTAGAAGGAAAATTTTTGTGTGATATTCTGAATAACAATTATTGCAATATATAGATTTTTTTTGCCACTGTTTTTTATAAACAACAAACCACTCTAGGAAATACATTTCCCAAAATCAGTGACAGTGATCAGAAATAAACATTTTCCTCTAAATCCTTCATTCATTACCAAATACTGCTTTGTTACATTTTAAAAATTCTTTTCGCAAACCTTTGTTTGAATGGGTTCTTTAATGTGTAAACTCCTGCATCTTACTGGGCACAAGGGAGTCATTTCCTTAATTTCAGTGGATGTTGGATAGGACCATAAATAAATGGGTCAATTGTGTGCATTAGATCAGTTGTGTTTGTTTACTGGGAGATGGGGGAAAATTCAGTACTTCCAAAATGACACCATTTAACTGGATACAAGTATATACTTTGGGGATTGTAATAGAAAATTTAAGCTATTGTGAAATCATGTATGAATAAAACATTACAGGATGAGCAAGCAGATATTTAATGTACTGAAAAAGAAAAAACGTTGGCTCACACTTTAATAAAAAGATTTGTGTTTTACTTCTGCAGAACACATTTAGAATGACCACTAATTTCATTAAGATGGATTTTGTCCAGACTGCAATTTACTCCACTAATGATAAGTAATAGTTCACATCTCCCAGCTCCAGTATCTAATACCTTATCTTTCCTTAGCCTGGGACTGCTATGACATTCTTCAAGTAGGAAATATTTTGGAAATAACACATAATATATGCCTGTCTGTTAGTTGCTTCTGAGTTTTATTTTATTACTGTACATGCAGAGTATCAGAATAAGCAGAGTATCTGGTACTTATGGTGAAATAACACTCAGTGAATTATCCAGACAAAATGCGCAGGCTTCTTGGCAGCTTTATGCTTTCACTTCTTTTCAGTGTACTAAGGATACTTCTAAATATTAAGCAGAATAAGCTTTTATGACACAAAACATATTTTTGCCACCCAAAAAGTTGAAATAATAGAAAATTTAAGGAGGTAAAACTTTTGAGTTTTGATTAGAGCTGGTTTTTATCAGGTATGTATCTTGTAGCAAGAATACAAGGCTTATCTGTCACTTCAGATCTTCAGGAACTACGGTATAAATCTTAATATTAAAATGATACATATTTAAGTGACATTTCAAAGATTATCCTTTATGTTTCATCCATTTTTTTGAATATATCTTTTATTTGCACTTAGCAGTACTCATGGAAATACAGGGATATTGACTAAGGCAGCAACTAGAAAACAACAATAATCATTAAAATTGAGTAACATTCTTGGCAAATAACTTGTCCATTAAAAATGGATAATTTCTGCCTTTGAATTGTTCAGTCTCAGTGATTTTAAAATGTATTGAAGTTTGTTGCAATTTCTGCTGAGCCAAATTCTGAGAAATTACTGAAGGTAACATTCAGATATTCATTTGAACAAACTTCCATGCATGTGTAAGTTCAGCAAAAAGAAATACAGAATAGTTTATAGTTTTAGGAAAATAGTTTACAAGTCCTTTGCATACTTGAAAATATTTTGCCCTTATACACACCTAAATGTAGCACTAACTACATTTAAATATTTTTAACTTCTCATTGGTGAGTGAAATTTACAGTTCATGTGTGCTCTTTTCTCAGGAACAATTTCACATTTTCTAAATACACCTACAGGTATTTGAAATTTTGGATGTGATTCATGGAGACAGTCAACTCCTGGAATCCTACAAATAAATTACTGCTTGTATTACTCTGGGTTAAAATTGCACCTTACAAGACAGTCATAAATATTAGTCAACCCACTAACTGTAAATATTAGGTAGCATAGTGGTCTTGACATGCATGTTCATATTTCTTGATACACCTTGTAGATACAGCCAAGAACTTTGGATACAATATGGAACTGAAAGTATTAACAGGGAATAATTTTCTTGTCCTAAACAGTAAAACATAAGCCACATATTATTAGATATATTGTCTGAACTCTAAACTCAGTATTGGTTTGCCCATTACTGGACAAATGTGCTGTACCAAACCTGTTCAAACCTAATAATTAGGGCATTTTCCTAGGACTTGCTGATGATCTCCCATCAGCTGAATACACCACTGAATGAGTGGTTTCTCTTGGTTTTACTTAAGAGCTGTTGAAACATTGTTCAGATTACTGTGACCACATCAGTGTAGGTTTAAAAAAAAAGTGCTCTGAGTGAAGAATTGAATTTGTATCGAGGTCTTTAACATATAAATACACCAGCTGTGTTTTCTGGTACCGATCTGAACTGCCAAGATGTATCTAACTATTGAGGCATTTTATTTTTTAGAAATTTACCCAGACATGATTTTTTTCCCCAAGATTCTTTCAACTGGTAAAATCATGAAAGCTGAAAATATAAGAGCCAGGGCTCTCTCAAGAAAATGGATTTCCTGATTATGCAAGGAGAGGATGAAGAAGTCTGGCCCAAGGCTCAGACAGGGACTGCCCCTGGAAGCAACACTGATGCCCTGTGCTGGGGCACTCCTCAGCAGCCATGCAAGGGGTGCATTCGCCTGTGGGATGCACATGTCTTCCTGGGGCTACCTGAAACAAAGCTGGACCTGCAGAAGGTGGGTAAAGTGAAGGTGGTGTCCTCACAGCTGCACTGGCAGCTTGTGGCACAAGGCACAATCAGGGTCTGAGTCACCATCCCATGCGGTCTAGAGTCACTTCACATCTACAGTAAAGTGAAAGCTACGTTCCCAAAGGACTAGAGACTAATTTACTAGAAACAGGCAATTTGGAAGCTTTTGTATTTATTTTTATTGGTTGGCAACTGATTTTCTACAGCTATTTCAGAGTTATAGCTTACTTCATAGGCAATCTGAAAAATTAACAGATCAAGAATGTGGAAAACCAAATAGAAGACTGCAAATAATTACTGATTTCAACAAATATATTCTTTGCCTGATGATAAATGGTTGTCAACACCTTTATCACTGCAAATACGCTACCTTTATAAACATCCTTTGGATATGCTTTGCTGCTAATTCTACTGAACCTGCATAAACATAATTTGTAAACAGACAGAAAAGGAAGGGGTTTGAGTTACTAAACAGTTTTTGGGTTTACTAAGTAAAATTATGTTAGCATTCTGTATGCCTCTTTAAAAATTATTAATGAACAGACAGCTGAAAAGTTAAAAGTAAATCTAAAAAATTGGGAACTATTAACAGAAAGCAAATGAAAGACAGTTTTACTCATCTCCACTGCGGAGAGTCATAAAACATAACTTCTACTATGCCATTTCCTTACATATTTAGTAGAATAAAGTGATTTACGCATAAGTATAAAAATATCTGCAGTCAGGAAACTGTACAAGTAGAAAAGAGTAAATTTATATTGAAGCCAGAAGTATGGAGAGGTTCCATTGTCCTGTTTTCCAGTGGGGGGTTGTTTTGTATATATGGGTATCAGCAAGGGACCGTGGCTACTCTGTTGGTGTAGGGGTCTACCCCATTCTGTCATTTTTAGGCCTGCTGCCATAGGAAGTGAGCTTTTCATAATTTATGACAAAGTTTTGATACTGATTAGTGATTCAGAGCTCTGTCACTAAATGCAAAATTTTATAATTTTGACTTTTCCAATGTGTATGCAGACAGCTTTCCATTGTTTTGTGTTGCAATGGGAAATGGGATAATTTAAGTTGCCAACTACTGGAAAAGAGAAACTAGACATGAAAAATTTCAAATAAAAAAAAAAGTGCACTGAAACTTCAATTTCATAGAATCATAGAGTGATTTGGGTTGGAAGGGACCTGCAACATCATTTAGGTCCAACAGTCCTGTCATGGGCAAGGACATCTTTCACCAGACTGGGTTCCTCAAGAGCCCCATCTAGCCTGTCCTTGAACACTTTCAGGGATGGGGCATCCACAACTCCTCTGGTTAATCTGTTCTACTGTCTCACTACCCTGACAGAAGAGAATTTCTTCCTAATATCTTATCTAACCCTGCCCTCTTTCAGTTTGAAGCCATTTGCCCATTTCCTGTCCCTACATACCTTTGTAACTAGTCCATCTCTATCTTTCCTGTAGATTCTCTCCATGTACAGGAAGGCCACAATTAGGTCATTCTGAAATCTCTTTTCCAGGCTGAACAATCCCAATATTCCTATCCGTTCCTCTTAGAAGAGGTGCTCCAGCTCTCTAATCAACTTGATGACCTTGTCTGGACTTGCTCCAACAGGTTAATTTCCTTTCTGTGCTGGGGACCCCAGAGCTGGATGCAGCACTCCAGGTGGGTTGTCACCAGAGCAGAGTAGAGGGAAAAAAATCACATCCCTCAGCCTGCTCGCCATGATGCCTTGGATGCATCCCAGGACACAGCTGGCTTTCTGGGCTGTGAGTGCACATTGCTGGGTCATGTCCAGCCTCTTTCCACCAGTACCCCCCAAGTCATTCTCAGCAGAGATTCTCTTGATCTGTTCATCCCATAACCTGGATTGATACTTGGGGTTGCCCCAACCCAGGTGCAGCATCTTGCACTTGGTCTTGATAAACCTCATGAGAATTCCATGGGCCCACTTCTTGAGCTTGTCCAGGTCCCTCTGGATGGCATTCCATTCTTCAGGTGTGTCAATAGTACCACTCAGCTTGGTGTCATCTGTGCACTTGATAAGGGTAGACTTGATCCCTTTGCCTATGTATTTAATGAAGACATTAAAAAAACACAGCCCCAATTCTGAGAGACACCACTTGTCACTGATGTCCGTTGGGATCCCAAACCATTGACCACCACCCTCTGGATGCTACTATCTGACCACTTTTCTTATTCATCTAACAGTCCACCCATCAAATACATACTCTCCAGTTTAGAGAGAAGGATGTTGTGGGGCACCATGTAAAAGGCTTTACAGAAGTCCAGATACATGCCACCTGTAGCCCATCCCTTGTCCACTGATGTAGTCACTCCATCATTAAAGGCTACTAGATTGGTCAGGCAGGACTCACCCTTGTTGAAGCTGTGCTGGCCATCTCAAACACTTTCTTGAAGCTGAGTACACTTCAAATTAATATTGCCAAATGAAAAGGCCAACATTTTTCCTTGTTTCAGATAAGGGAGAGCATTTGGTATTTAATGTAGTAAAACAGTTTGTGGTCTTGTTGCTATATTCCAAGTGAGTATAATGATCAGAGTTTCAAATTCTTCCTTATCAAGAAAGAAGTTAATAGTATTACTATTAAACATGAGAGACTAAGTTTGGGCCTCAAAAGGAGAGTAAAGCTGCATTCCTGTGGGAAAATCAAACAAATTTATTTTAAAAACCAACCAAAAAAAAAACAAAAAACCAACCAAACAACCCCCCAAAAGAAACCCAAACAAACAACTTTTGCCACAGTAAAAGTGCTTCTTTCAGTGTAAAGCCAAAGGCATTTTTGTGTCTTCAGGAGGAAGGGAATGCCAACAGCAGTGACAGTCACTGTACAAGCCTCCTTAACCCAGAACTTTGAAAGGGTCAACTTTGGTTTCTTTTCCAACTATTTCAGGTTTCATATCTAATGTCACAATCTTTTCTTTATTTTTTTTCAGATAAAACAACATAGTATTTAGTTTAAAAACTATCTGAACTGGGGACAAATTGACAGCCTTAATTACGAATGTTCTGCCTGTTTGTTTATGGGTTTAAAATGTTTCCTGATGAAGTACAAAGACATTTTGCACCTCAATAGTATGAGTACTATATTCATTGTTTTGAATGACTTAGATGTCAGAGCAATAAGCTTCTGTAATTTGAAGAGCATATGATAAAACTTCTCTAAAAAGTAATAGCATACCTTTAGACAAAAGGATTGTTTCAAATTAAATTTTCAACTGATTCCTGCCTATTAGTAGCAGTCAGATCTCAAGATAGGCATGAAGGCAGAAAGTCCAGTAAAACCACCAGAATAGGCACAAGTTCTTTGTAAACCCAGTATTATCCAAAGCCAAAGGAAAAATGTACTGATCTCACTACTTTTACAGCATTTCATCTCTTGAAAAAGCTAAATAGTACTGTGGTTTAGATGCTGCACTATCATCAAACAGCTGGGTTTGCAGAGTCTTTTATACTGAAGACAAACTGCTGCTGTTTTTAGGAACTCCCTTTTCACTACTGTTTGCTTATGTACAGTTGCTGAACTGCAAGTTCTCCAAAGGAATTAAGATTTTGATGGAAAACCACTGAAAAATAAAGACAGGGCTAATATATCAAATGAATATACAAAAAACCCAAACAATTTAAAAAAACCAAACAATTTAAAAAAACCAAACAATCCCTCCCAAAATAAAAACAAACAAACAAACAAAAACACCAAAGAATCCATCGTGGTACAATGGCAGAAAACAGTAACTGAAGAATTCCTCTTTACCTCATTTTGAACTTGGAAATATTTTTCTATTTAATCCTGAATTTGGACTCCCTGTATTAAAAGCTTTGGGCTAAGAAGGGACATTGATGATAGAAAGGAGCAAATTGCTGACAAAACCACAGATTGTTGAGCCTTCAGCCAATCCAGGAACCTATTACTGTGACAAGACAAGGAGGAGGAAGAGGATGAAGAGGAGAAGAAAGAAGTGAAAAAACAAAAACAAACATAAGGAGCATAAATAATGCCCTCTGAAAATGTAGTCTACATTCACACATATCAGTACAGAAATGGTTACAAGAATTGTGCTTGAAGAACATTTGTCATATAAAGAATGCTGCATTTCAGTGCCAGAGATCTTTATTCTGTCTTTAAAATCTCATTAAAATGTTTTCAAACAATGGTGATGTTTACAGGAAATATGAAAAACGGAAAAGAGAAAACAAGAAAAGGATTCACAAACAAGCAGACAATTACACATTATTTTACTTCTTGAATTTTAAATTAAACTACAATTTATTATACCACCAAATATTATTTCCTCTTCTATCAGCTAGAGTATACAGGCAACTGTTTGCACTACTGAATAACATTTTATTAATGACATTTTAAAATCTACTTCAAAATATTTTGTGAGGAATAGAGTAGAGCAAAATATGCCAAGCCAAAAGCTTTCTCAAGTCTTTCAAAACTACATGAAGAAGTAAATTTTTTTGTAAAAAAAAGCTGACATTGGAGTTACAAGTAAGTTTGCCAAATAATTGCTCTTATAAAACTGAAATATTTAACTTAGTTAGTTTTGCTTAGTTAAGAAAGAAGAAATTATTAGGCATACAGAATTCTAATTATTCTATTACAGTGGCTTATAGTATGCATCATAAATAATAGTAGATTGATATATGTTCCTGATACAAGATGCCCATGATAGGTAGGCCATACAGCCTACCATGATGATGTGGCTCCTACCAGTGCTTTGGGGAAGGCAGTGAGGACACTGTCCTATGTATGGAGCAGATACCAGTTTCTATTTAGCATCCATGTACACTTTTAACACAGAGATGCAGAAGAGGGATCCTATCTCTCTGAGAAGGTGTCTGGTGTGCTCAGTGGTACTTGCACTCACTGAGATCACTCACAGATTCCCCAAACCACCATAAAATGATTTAGTGAGAAGCTAGAGTAGCTTCAACTCATTCTTTTTGGCTGGGAAAAACTTTAATCAATGTCCCAGAAATCAGGGAATGTTGAATCCAGATTGGGTTTCCCAGAGACATGGAAGACTTTTTTCTAAGTCATAGTTGAGTTTTGGCATGACCTTAATTTTGAGAAATCATTTTAGTAGTTTTAGATCTTTTGTTTACAGTCTTGTATGGTTCTGCCCATGCCAGGAAAACCAGTGTGAATGTCCCCTGCATTCATTTCTCTGCACTTGCAAGACCACTGTTATATTCAGATTGAAGATTAAAAGCACTTTCTCTTTTCTGAAATTCTATTTGTGGTAGTTTCAGTAAAATATTTGACAACACTAAGACCAGTTGTAACCCTATAACTGAGGAGAGAGTACAGGAGAGGAATTACCAAAGGCAATACACAAGGAGTGGGAAGTTCCCATGCTTGTTTTTGCAGCTGTAGCCACCATTTCATGACTCTATATACTTGTTCCCATAGTAAACTTTGCCCTTAGTCCTGCCTATTCCTGTGCAAATTCCTCAAAACACAGACCCCACATGCCCCATGAAGTTTTTTGGCACAGAGCAAATCTCTTCAGTGCTCTCTACAAGTTGACACTGCTAATTAAAAGAACAACCTTTTCTTTTTTTTTCCAAAGCCAAAGCAAGAATGTGTTCTACAGCTGCTGATAAAGTGTACATGCCACCAGTTTAGTCCATGTTCTTTGCATTAGTGCACAAACAATCTGTCACTCAAATGTCAAATTTTGTTTTCAGAAATCTCTGGAATTCCCATCTACCATGTCCACAAGTACAAAAACTAAATTTCTCAGTTGCAGTTGCAGGAAAATTTTCAGCAGTTTTCTCATATGTTTGTAGGTGTTAGAAACAATTCATGGTCTAAAAATGGATGTGTTTCTACAGTGAAAATTATAAGGTCTGTGAGATTTTAGAGACACTATTTATTTTCTGGGTGATGGTTGGAGGATGTAACTAAAGCTAATTCTATGAATTAAATTGACTTTAGGTTTAACATCCTGGAAATGGAATAATTTGGCCATAAATGCTGCATAGGGACAAGCTGGTCATAGTTTGGTTCTGAAAAAAAAATATGTTAAAGTTAGTTTGAGATTTTCAGAAGTTCTGAGACTCTAAAAACAAGATATCTTGGAAAATAAAGGGATGCAGACTCCAGTATTTAAGATTCTAGCTGTCCTTTAAAGTGAAGACAGTGACAAGTGAATAAAGTAATGTAGCACTTCCTTCCTTCCTTCCTTCCTTCCTTCCTTCCTTCCTTCCTTCCTTCTTCCCCTCTTTTTCTTACTTTTAGTGTATGGTCTATTTTCTTACAATTTTACATTCCTTGTATTAGAAATAATCTTGGAATATTTACACAGAGACTATATTACTCTTTCAAGAGCTATTATCAATGCACCAAGTGCAATTCTGGTACAATTTTGCCACAATATAACTAAGTAATACAATAATATCACTAAGTGATGACATATGATAATTTCCTAAGGATAAGAATATATATAAACGAGAATAGGAAGAGAGCAAGAAAGACACTGACATAACAGGACAATGGAAGCAAGGGAGTGTTTCTGAAGGACAGTCCCTGGGATTAATAGAAAGGAAAACATAGGCAAGCACAGGGAACAATAAAAGGAGTATCTGAATCAGACTGACAAGTATGATATGATTGAGCAGAGGTCCACTAAAGAGAAAGATGTCAGAGATTTTGGTAAGAAAAGTTTTAGTAAAGTGGAAAAGGGAACAAAGGAATCCTGGATGAATGCACATCACTTCCAATTCCTCTTGCTACAAGGCAGTACTGTTTTTACTAACCTTGATTAATTTTGTTCTCACATCCAGTGCCTCAAAGCAATTAATATTTAATGGTTGTTGAAAACTGTAGATTAATTCAAGTTTAGATATAATCTTAGAACATCCATTGTTCCTACAGTACGCTTAGCAACTTGTGTGAAGTAAAGTGCCCCCAAAATGTATACAATAAGGTACTTGCAAGTGCTGCATTGCCAAAGCCATGTTAAGAGCTCAACATATAGGCATCTCATAGTCCAGAAGTGGATTTATACAGTGTTCTACATCTTTGCAGAACTGCAGTCTCTGGGTAGAGAGTGTAAAATTCCAGGGGTCTCTGAAAGTCCTTACTTCTTAGAAAACTTCAGGTTTGAACTTTAGGGTAGGACAGTGTTTCTGGTACCCACAATAGAGTAAGCTTGAGGATTCCCTGATTCTTCAGATGAATAAAAGCACCTTTCTTTCAAACATTCTCCACCTGTGCTGAATTGGGTATCTGGCCTCTATTTGGTTGTCAAAAGCATGTGATGTTTTGGGATCTCATAGAAATTCCAGAACTGTCCATTTTCTCCATTTCATTTCCTAATTCTAATTTCAAATATACTAATGTATTGAAACAATGTGATAGTATCACATGGTGTGATTCTTGGGGTGTCCTACATAGGGCCAGGAGTTGGACTCAATGATCCTGATGGGTTCCTTCCAACTCAGCATATTCTATGATTCTATCAAAAATACCAGGCACCATAATTGCTATTATAGCAGTGAAGCACTATACTGCTCTTCCTATGTAACTTGGCAGCAGAGGCCCTGTGTGACAGAGGTGTCAGTCAGTGAGCCCTATAAATCCCAATAGCATTGTCTGGATTTTTTGGCTAATATAACCCTACTTTGAAAACTGAGAAAGACATTAAACTGTTCCGTAGGAGTGAAGTCATAACCAAAACAAGGTTACCACGGTTAAAAAAATATTACAGTTCATTTGCTTATATTCAAAGATACTACTTCTTCCCAACCAGAAAGAGATTCTGAACTAATTTGCAACTTTTTATACTAATTCCCAAAAACTGCAATGACACATTTATTAAGAGAAGGGAAATGGCGGGAAGTGCAATCTCACATTAAGAAATATACTTGGAAAATTATATTTTCCATTATTTCATCACATCTAACTGCACTAGTCATCTAGGAAAACACTCAAGGGGATTCTGGAACTGAAAAAAAAAAAAAAAAAAGATTCATTTCCTTGTTTATTGATTCCTTGTCTATTTATGTGTTAACAATGGAGAATGACTACACATTAGCATAAACCTACAAGGCAGCTCTGGAAGAGTCACAGTTGAAGCTTGCTGCTAAAAGTATCTACTTTAAATAGACAAGACAGGCTCCTAAATGGGTTTGACAACACAAGCATTACCCCTGGAGTAGGTTGGTGGTGATGTCAGAGAGAGGGCAATACTTTGGAGGAAAACACTAAGTAGAAGCAAAAGTAAATATAAAAGGAACATTGAAAGAAACAGGGAACCATGAAACAGTGTAGGATGAGAGGCAGCTGTGGCTTAGATAGAGGTGAGTCCATGCTAATTTTCAGGTCCAAATCTTCCATAAGTAAGAATGTTTACAAATCCTCCTGGAACTCTCCTTAGGCTATATCTGGAGCTGCCCTTGGAGCTGAAGTTTCTGGCCAGATCTTGCCACCGAATTTCACTCTGGAGGATGAGTTGGAAAGGAGGAAGATGACCGGAATTTTAGTTTTCCCAAAACTCTCTTTTGCATGGGTCTGGGGTTAAAGTGATACTTGGGAGACCAAGAGTTAACAGCTGGGCCCCATCATACCCCTCCTTCAGAACAGCAGCACATGACATCTGGTGAAAATGTGGTTTCTACCTCACACAAAGTCTCTCTCACCACACAGTTACTACAAGGCCTGTTTATTCCTCTGTTGTAGCATATTCCCTCCTTTGCATTTTTCTGTTCCCACCAATCATTTATTCATAACAGATTACATCATTGCTGGACAAATAAATATATAGTGAAGGTGTTTTTAGCCTTTGCAAAAGGTCTAAAACATGTGCAGAAAGTCCATTATTAGCCTAAGTTTGTATAAAGCCCTCCCTCTCTCTTTTAATGTTTCCTTTTTGGTATCCTTCCATTTAGCAAAGTCTACATAAACGTAACCCAAATATTTAGGACCCCAAGCTCTCAAATGCAATCCATGCCTGGATTTTCTTTACAGAAAGGAAGGCTGTGATTAGACACAAAATAGCTGTAGCTAATAAATCTGCTCCCAAGGACTGAGTAATCTCATTACAAGTGGGAAATGACGGCTTATTCATCAACATGTGGAGTGCTTTAAAAGTGCTGGAATAGCCAAACTAAAGTAGGGAGGCAGGGAAAATCTGCTTGAAGAAAGGAAGGAACCTCTAGTGATGGGTTACATATGTACAGACTTACGTTGGAAAGAAGAATAATGACTCATATTTACTCTGGGAAATTAGCTAATTGTAAAAACCTTTGGGATGTGAGGCCTGCATAAATATTTCCCATTAGTAGAACAGGTTAATTTTGATGTTCTTAATGGAGACGCGAACACATGTTGTATATGGTGGTAAGAAGTAATTTCAAGGTGCATTTTCTTTCTGCTTGGAAACCCTCGTGGTGAGGTGTCAGTCTGGTGTCACAAAAAATGCAAGATTTGCTTCCAACAAAATGGGTTTTCTTTTGAGCTAATTGTGGTTTTGCTAGTATAACTCAGTTTGGGAGAAAAGGAAATATCTGAAATTTTCCAGAGAGAGAATCAATTTTTCTACAGAGCTCTTTTCTTCCTTTCATGATTGAATACAATGCTATAATGACAGCTGTTTCCACTGGGATGGAAGCTGAAATATCAGTCCAAAAGATCTTGTAACTGTTGACACTCAGCATGGTTTTAAGAACCTTGATTGCCAAGCTAGAATGTTTAATTATCACATTTTTTTCTCTTTTCATCTGTGAAATGTGTGTGCAATTTTTTAATTCACACAATGAAATCTGAACAAAAATCAGGCCTTAAACTGTCTCTTGTGTGGGTTTTTTTTGCATTTTTCTGTTTTGTTTTGGGTTTTTTGGTTGGTTGGTCGGTTTGGTTTTTTGGGGGTTTTTTTGTTTGTTTAGTTGGTTGGTTGTTTTTTTTAATGACTGATTGTGGAGGAGTGTTCAGTTTCATGGGTCAGAGGTAGTATTTGTTCATCAGCTGTGCAGGAATTGAAATGAATGTTTTCATTGCAAAATAAAGCACTACTAATTTAGCTCTCTGGGTTAAAATAAATGACAGTTTTATTCCCATCAGCCTACATTTTTCAGACTGTAATCACAAAGATTTTCTGACAGTGCAATTGAGGTAGTTTATAAGCCATGAATATTTGTTCTTCTTTATGTCCAAATGGAAAAAACTGTGGAGCTCCTTCCCAGAATAAGACAAGTGGCACTCTCAAAGCCAGAGCTCCAATGCATGCAATGTGTCAGCAGAGGTTGAGTAACATGGGTGAAACTGTTTCCACAAACTGACGGGAGTACAGAACTGCATCATTTTTTGGTTGAAACTGACTGCTTTGTCCGAAGCAGATAGAAATTAGACTGCAAACAGTAAGAAAAACAACTGTGGCCCTGAGAATGTTTTAAAAGACACAGACTGAAGTCTTGGAAAATTTGAGCACAGAAGGAGTCTCCATCTACCTCTTTCTTTGCATGCAAATGGGGCTTGGCATTCATTGTAAATAGATTAGGTTGTCTTACAGAAATATCTGCCTCATGAAATCATGCTCTCTTTATTGGGGGGAAGGGAAATCAAACCATCAAGTGAAGTTCCAGTGAGGACCCAACAGAATTCTAGGAGAAGCAAAGAACAGAAATTCTTGTCAGGAGGGAAAGGAAAATGTCCATATTTTCACAGAATCACAGGGTGGCTGAAGTTGAGAGGCACCTGCAGGTATCACCTAGTCCACCTCCACAAAAAGCAAGGTGTTCAGAGCTGTGTCCAGCCAGATTTTGAATAACACTAAGGATGGACGTACCAGAACCTCACTGAGCACCTTTTCAAGAGACCTCTGTGTTTTAGCAATACAGACAGACTGAATTAAGCAGACAGGTGTTGGATTGAATATTAAAATGGACCTGACCTAGAACTAAGACAGACAAATGAAGATGTAGGGAAAATATATAGATATAATTCAGAAAAAAACAAGTCATTTGAAGGTTTTTTAATATGAAGATAAAGCTATAGGCTCTACTTATTGCAAAATCTATCTAATTTTAAAGAAGTTTCAAGGTAAATATGAAACCTTGGTTCCTTTGTAAAAAATGGCAAAATTCTGAAGTACTTCCAGTACAGGAAGATATCACCCTATTGTTTGAGAAAATTATACATTAAAAGGTAAAAATAATGTAGTAGTGGTAAGGCAAGAAAAATAAACACCAGAGAAATGAGTTCATGGTTTCAACATATTGAGATCAAATTAAGAACTGACTAAGGTTTCCCAATAAGCAAAAAATCAGGGACACTTATAAGCAGAGAAATAGACAAGACAATATCACCACCATGACCATTCTAAAGGTTGTCAATAAGGTGTTCGAGAAGAAGCAATAAAAAGTAGCTCCTGGGATACAAGAAAACACTCTAAGTTTCATCTCTTGATGTAGAGTAGCTGATTGAGCTAATACTGCACTGAGTCTGCTTACAGCACCCTGATGAAAGCAAAATTAGTTCAGAAATTTGGAAGGTATTTTATTTAGTGGTTTGTCAAGGGCGTGCTGAACCAGTACAGAGTACAGAAGGATATGTTGGCAGTCACAAACATGAACTCTCTTGTTCATGAAATAGAAAAATATGCCATAAATAAATGTCTGAGAAGCCCTGGTGCTTGCCACTTAAATGCTTGAGCTGGTCTAGGCAATAAATAAATATTGCTGCTCTTTGCCAAGCTGGTGGGTAGAATGGTCTCACAATGTTTCCAGTACTTTATGCCTATGGCTTGGTCATAGACCACAAGTAAAACTTTTCCATGAGCATTTTGGAATTTCCGCTTCTGTACAAGATTGGGAATTGCAGTCATCATTAACACAGGGGAAAGGAAAAAAAAAAAAAAAGGAGTTGCAAGAAACTTCTACCAAACCTCTTCACCACAGTATTATTTGAATCTTTGACTTATTTCATTTTTACACACTGTGTGTTTCCTACAGTACTCCTTAAATTGTTACTGTGACAACAGAGCACAGTACTATCCATAGGAGGAAAAAGCTGAGGACTTTGACACAGGTATGAACTAGAGAATTAATGAAAAGGTCTGGGAGTGTTCCACACAGGTCCCACAGTATCTCAGAAAGTGAAGGAATGGTAGAATGATCCAAGTGGAATCTGTGTGGGGTGAGGAGAACGACATGTGAGAAGGCAGGGATCTACAGTGACAGAGCAGGAGTAGGGAAGGGTTTTGTTTCCTCTGGCCCCACAGCAACCATTGGGAGCTTCAGTCAGACTTCTTGGACAGCCAAGGCAAGGAGAGAGTGGTCTTTCTCCTCCTCCTTACTTTTCCCCAATTGATTGGCTATACCCAGGTCCTGTGGTACATGGATGGAACACAGGAAGCAATAGCCTATATGGGCTCACATAGCCCGCGGGACTTCAAGGCAACTGCACCCTGCTTTTGGCACACCTATAGCAAACTTCACCTACACCTTAGGAACCTAAGCTGCTGTGCTGCTGGTGCTTCCTCTGATCACCATCTTGGCTGCTCTGAGCATCATGGCCTCTAAGCCCTCCACCTTTTATCTGCTCAATCTCTGCATAATGTCAGGTAGAGTGACATCTTCTTCCAGTAGGGGCAGGTTTCAGGGGCTATACCAGTAATATTTTCTTGGGACAACATCACAGAAGCAGGTGGTTGGAAGATACCTCAAGATGGCAGACGTTCAGCTCATCCTTGTGTTCGAGGGCAGTTTCAAGTATACCTATCCGTACAGATATCTCTGCATTTGAAAGACCATATCTTGGTGTTCAAATGGATTCTGCAATTTGTCTAAGTAACTATTCAAGTGCTCAGTTAATGACTGATCTAAATCTGTCTTGCAAAGTGAGCCAGTTTCTTTATGTCCTATTCACTGTGGTCCAGGAACCCGATCAGTCACTGTTTTCTGTGTAGTAGTTTTGGCATACTAGTTATCATTTGCCTATTCAACTCCTCATTTACAGACTAAGTAAACCCAGCTCTCTCAGCTTTTCCACATAAGTCTGATTTTCTGACTATTTGTTTAGTAGGAAACCATAGGCCAGCTTACAGGCTTAACTTTGAAATCCAGGACTAAGCATCTATCATCTACACACTAGAAATAACAAGGTAATATCAAGTACAGCAAGACAAGTGACAGAAATTTCAAAAGGGGTTTTCATAGCTTGATATCATCTAAAAAGCTCTTGTGTGTAAATGGATTTAGTGCTCTGCATAGTTTCAGACTGGTAGGTAGCAAATATACCAGGGGACTCTGGAACAACCACATTTACTATTGTAAAAAATAATCTCTCCTCCCAGATTCCTCTCTTCAGCTCTCTAGGCAATTTCAATTGCATGATGTAAAGGAAACTTATGTCTGAAAGCAGAAAACTGAAAAGATGGATGATCTCAGAGGTTCCTACTCAATCTGTCCTAATGCTTCGCATGCTACATCAAGTGTCCTGCTTAACATTTGCAAGGGGTGCTCCACACAGAGCCTTTACTGTTTCATAATCCCAATCAGGATGTGTAATTTTTCCCATTTGAGATCTTCTTCCACCGACTTTTTTGATCTTGCTCTTGTCTAGAAACCACGAGCAGCAAACGGCATGTGTGTCTGTATTGGCAACTGTAGGCAGCAGCCTTCACAGGGAGCTGTCAGCGTACCGCTGCAGCCAGCTGTTTGCAGATGCAGGGCTGATCCAGCCAAACCTGCTGTGTGAGTTTTGAAGATGGCTGCCTGCAATAAAACTGTTCCAATACTCAGCCCAGCATGTGGTGTTCCCAGAAGATTGTCGTGGACAGCTTGATTTTTTTCAGAGGTTGCCAGAGAGCTTCCCCCAGCATGAATGGAGCCTCACACTGAGCAAGGGTCACTGAGCGGAGCCAAGGGGGGAGCCACAGCCATCTCTCCTGTCCCCTCCCTGCTCTGCAGGATGCTCCACTGACAGATAGAACCAGTGCCACAGTGGCAACAAGATGAGAAGGTGTTTGCCCATTGGCCTCAGATCAGCCCTATGGAGTGGGACAAAATGATCCCCTGAATGAGACAAATGCATTTTCTAAATCTATCACAGACTGTGAACAGCAGCATAGTGAGATGCTAATGGCAGCTTTTACCTACATATGGTCATACTAAGACCTGGAAGGAAATGCTTACGATAACATTCTAAGTGTTTTAAGAAATTTGCAAGGAAAAGAGGTGTCTGATCAGGAAAATATCATGAACCTTCTTAACAAAGCTTCCACCTTGTGCTGCATTAAAAAAAATGTATGGAATTCTATGGAGTGGTGGAGTAAACACTCTTCCCACTCCAGAGTGCCCAGTGAGCTGAAGGAGAAATCCCTGTCCTCACTGGAAGAAAATTATGTGTTCCTCCCAAGTTATAAGTGTTTTCCATAATGGTTAATTCTGTGTTTCTCTGAGTGTCAGGCTGCTAATCTAGGTCTCTCTTTCTACACAAACATGGTTGCTATTGGGAGCCCTAATTCTGCACCTTCCAGTATATCTTTTACTGCGGTAAGGGGAACGATAATAACTAAATGCCTACCTTTTGTATTTTTAACAAGGTTTCTGAGACAAATCACAAATATGTAGACTAAATAGTAGCTACAGCAAATTAAAAGGCTTGGAAAAGAACCACAATGTGGGGCTGCCACACTTCTCTCCAGTACTGAAGTACAGGTGTCTGTGCTATGCGATGCACTCAAGATGTGTTGGATTTACTTACTATGCACATTTTACACTATTAGTTTTTGCAGAGTAAATTTAATGATCTCAGGGCACTGACACTGATCATATTTGCTTGACTAGGAAGCAGATACAAAGTAGGTCGAGAGCTTTTCAGATCCATGTAGGTATACTGCACCATCTAGCTGCTTGGGGACATACCTGAGAATTTTGGATGTATGGCAGCCTGGATGGAGTTTCTGACTGAGAGCAACCACATCTCATCTGCCAGCACTATCAAACAGCTGCTCATCTGATGGAAAATATGTACTAACCATACAGACATTTCCAGAAAAAACTAATTGTCAGTGAAAAATAAGGAAAATACAAATATATCGTCTCTCTCCATCTTTCCTTCCCTTCCCAAAAGTTACTTGCAGTTTGCCAATTTTTTTCAGTTCTTTCCTCAGTCTTCCTCCATCCTTCCTTTGGTCCTACCCCTCATGAACAATTAACTCTGCAGAAGCCTGCTAGCACATAACAGGGACTTGTTATTTTTAACATATTCTGTTGTAGGAGATTCTAGAAATAACAAGTTTTGATATTTTTCTGGGTTATGGAGGTGTTATTCAAGCAGGTGATGTCTAGTATATCACTGAAATGAAACATTTTTCAGTCACTTCTCTTCTTGATCTATCCGATCCATTCACCTCCAAGGCTCTCCTCACAATATGCCATCTAGACCACCAGCATTCTTCAGGTTGTCCATGCCTGAACTTTAAATTACTTCATTTTCTAAATATTAAATCCATATGATCCTTCTCTCTTTGCTTCTTACCTAGCCCAGTTTTTGACAAAACTGGAAACAGGAGGAGAGTTCTGTTGACCTGTGGCCAGGATTTGTAACACAGTACACATCTGGGAAGGAAGAACAAAGTGATATTTGGTCCCAGATACATCTGACATCCCCTTACCTCCCTTGCCTGCTTCCTTCCTCCTTCTGCTGCCCTGTATTCTCAGCCCCCTCCTTTACCCTTTAACTGTTCCCTGACTTCTTATTGCATTTATTCTCCTTTATGACTCTGCAGTTCCTTCTTTCCCAAAGCTGCTGTTTGATATTGCTCCATCACTTCCCCTCCAGCACTCACATCTTGCACTTTCTTTCCACAACCAGCTTCTAGTTAGACAGCAAACTCTGATTACATTTCTTCCATGCACACACACCCCCTTCAGCAGAGCTGTGTTTTAGTGAAACGCCTGCAGATGTTTCTCGGATTTCAGTCAAGAGCAAGGGTCAGATTTACATTGCTTGGGTGTGACATGGAATCAGCAACCCAAGTATGTTCCCCTGAGCAATTAAGTTCATATAACCACCAGCTCTTGGGCAGATACTTGCTGGGATATTCTGCCTGCCAGTGCTCACTTTAATTCATCTCATGCCTTACAGCTAGACATAACTCTCCACTGAGACTAATTTCTTTCCCTTTCTTCTTCTTTTTTTCTTTTTTTTTTTTCTCTTTAATTTAAAAAAACACATCTTTCCTAGTCTTGTTTCCCATGGAAACGTCAGGTTTGCAGTGAATACCTGAGGGGTTCTGAATGGGAGTGAAACCAGGCTTTGTAGCTCCATAGGGAGTTACATAGTTGTTTACATGCACACACAGCAACAGATTTCATGGTGTTTTTTTTCAGAAAGTTGTATCTTAAGAACATTTTGCTTATTGAACCTGAGGTCTGGACCACAAAACCAATCCTGCATCATGAGCGATTCTAGACAAGACCAGCAAGAGTTTATGGTTATGGACTTACATGAAAAAAAAAAAAAAAGCTTGCAACATAAGGAGTTCTCCACCTTAGTTACTACAAAACTGGCAATGTACTATAATAAAGCACTTGAGGGCTCTGGCAGACACAAAGCAGAAACATAAATGCAGTCCTGCTTTTCTAACATAAACACTATAAAAACAGTTCTACTGTAATGGGTAAAAGAGCTGTTAGATGAGAGCATCTTTGATTAAGAAATCTTAGACCACATCAGACTACCCTATTGTCTCGTAACAACTACTTGCAGAAAACTCACAACATGGCCTACTTATGCCAAGTAGGATACATAAGATGGTCAGCCACTATCACTGACTTCCCTTTGTAATCTGAGACTGGGAAGATGGGTTTCAACACAGTCCGCTCTCCTTCTTCTTAATGACTCACAGATGACTTTGCTGGCACTTCCCGTAGCTCCCTCCAGAAGAGGTTTACAAAGTGTTTAGTGTTCAACTATTGCTGAATCAGTACATCTTCATTCAACAGGAATACAGAAATGCACTTCCATTATCATGGTGCACTGGGATTAATTAAAAACAGCTCTTCAGTTTATTGTGGCCTGTTTGCCAATTGCATTTTGTCACATATTGCAGTGATATCTGAAAGCAGTGGTTTTGCTTGTTTATTGGGTCACATAAATATATCTGGTAAAGGTAGTTCTGGATAGAAGTGTTTAAAAAATATGCTTATGCATATGTGGATGTATGTTTGTACACCTGCAAAGGAGTACACCCTGTTGTTCTGATTTTACAGTTGTGACACCTCAGTTACTTCCAGAAAGCCACCTGCACTATTGTTCTCAAATCAGACTGACTAGTTTAGAACACTCTTAAATACTTACTGTTAAATAGCAAACCAGAAATAAAATTAAATCCCAACATTTTCACCACATATCTTTTGCAGGGTTATGCTCTGATGTGTTTTCAGCAACATCAAGCTGCCATAGTGCTATGACATCTTTTTTTCAGAGGTCCTGCACAGGAACCAAAACCCTTGCTTGTACAGTTCCTCCACTGCCTTCTGTCTGCTTTCACATAGTATTTGGATATTTGAAAGTGTTTGCTGAAACTCTAATTACAATTGCAGTAAATATTTAAGGCTTCTGAAGTTACATTGCTCACATAACACCGAATTGGGTTGGTATGGCTTTTAATATGAAAACAACATTCCACAGCTGGTTATGCAAACCTTAAATAAAGTTCAGAGCAGAGAAAGACCCTGATCACCGATGCTATTTATCGGTAGCCAAATCACAGAATTACAGGTGCAGATAAAGAAAGGCTACCAGTAATTCACAAAAATGTTGAAAACAAGTTCTTGTCCAGACCAGTGTCCATAGTTCATGTTATAAAGGCTGCTGCTTGTTTCTCCAGAGTGCTGGTTTTACACAGGGAAGAGTGGGAAACGTTGATCACCATGCAGACACGCCATTCAAAGATAATGCTGCTGATTTTGGCTCCAGGAGTGGTTAATGAGCCCACATGACAGTGGGAGAAGTCTACTACCATCCAAGTTCACATGTTGGAAGGTATGAAGAGCATTAAGGGAGTGGTTTCAAGAATAAAACTGAAAAAGATCAAAAGGACACTGTTTGGATCTGTCCTTAGTTCAGGCTTGACTTGGATACTGCTAACAAAGAACCTCTTTGATCTAGAATCTTTTATTATTGCAGAGAAAAATGCAAGGTACAAAGTATTCACTTTAATTATTGTTCTCTCTTCCTCTCCCCTGATCCAGGAAAATGAACAATGCAGATCCTGATAAGTTTTGGAAGGTCAGCTTTGTACTGTGTTTACAAGCTCCTTTTTAACCCACATTTCTTGCAACGAACTACAAAAGTTATAGATTGTTAAAAAAACCTGGGTTTGGGCTCATGCTAAAATGAAAGACTGATTCTTTAGAAATCCTTGAGGCAAAGTAAGCTGTGCCAAGTGCTGATTGTTCTCTTTCTCCAGTGCAGTCATTCATTTGCTCTATCACATGTCCCAAATTATAAGAACATTAAAAAAAAACATTTATCATAAAGTTTCTAGTCTGTGACTGTCAATAACTATGTGGGTTTCTCTGGAAGTCTCCAGGCTTTTTTTTTTATTCTGTTCCAAAAGATGTATTTTTTTATTCCTATTTGCAAAAAGGAACCGAGGTGTTATTCCTGTAATTGCAGATATTACTGTGGTATTATTTCCTTTTTCTGCTTATGTAGAATCATCAGGAATGTATCTTTTTCTACTTGACCTCTTTGTCAAGGGCGGCTGTAACTGGCTAGTAAAGCTAAATAGGAGCCACCTGATTTTCCAGGGGCATGAGCAACAGAAAGTTGTATTTGAGGCTTTGACTGAAACAGGGCTGAGGCAGATCCTCTACTCCACCCATTTTATAACTAAGTATGATTTATTTGTAATTTTTTTCCAGTACAGCTTCAATTGCAAATCTGAATATATCCTATTCTAGTTTTAGAAATTCCAAGAAATATTATCCAGACCCTTTAGTCTCATGAGACAGAAAACAGCTTGCTCTGAAAACAGAGTAACAACAGATGCCTGATGTTCCACCATTCCACCAGGACCATGAAGTCATTATGTTTTATATTGCATGAGGAGGGGAAGTGTATCTTTTAAAATCATGTTGTACAAGCATTTTTGTAGGACTAGGGATGAACTGGATAAAAATCCAAAGAGGGACTTGTTGGTTTGGTTTTTTTTTTTGTTTTGTTTTGTTTTTTCGTTTTGGTTTGTTGTTGTTGTTGTGTTTTGTTTTGGTCCTTTGTTTGTTTTTGTTTTGTTTTTTGTTTTTTGTTTTCCGTTTGGAAGCCCCAGCTGATATCCAAAATCATGTCCTCTTATAATCTTGTGCCCAAAGTTTATTTTTTCCTTATTCGTCTGCTGCCATTTCTATGATAGGTGTCTAGGTGTCATCCTCCAATAGTCTGATCTTTTCAGGATTTAAAACTATTAGACTGAAGATTGTCCTAAAGTGGGTCTTTTGAGAGATGATCCTTGGTGTTTTGTAATCTCATATTCAGATACAAATGAAGCAGAAAATAATCAACAGAAAAAGAACATTTTAGGTTTTCAAGGTGTAACAGTGGAATACATGATATACAGTTTTGCTATGTCTACTTTAGTGTTTGGATCAGCTGTTGCCATTGTAGAAGCACAACTTTCAGAGCAGATCCATCCCAAAGCAGGTAACAAGATGACAGGGCACATGCACAGGAACTTAAATTTTTATGACCATGACTGAAAGCCAGTCTTGACAAATATTTAGTTCTACTTCACTCCATTTTGGTCCAGACATTGGCTAATTGTAGTACTCAAATGAAGACAAATTGTCCTCTTTTTCTGGTTCTGACAGCCACAGACTTCCTGTGTAAATGCAAACAGGAACTGTGATGTAACCAATAACGTCTGAGTCTTCATTCTTTCTGTGCTGTTTATATAGTGGACTTTGAATCAATTCAATTTAAAAGAAAGGTCCATGGATTGATCTTGGCAGTTAATCACAGGATGTGAGCAAGAAGAAAGCTTCTACTTCACATTTCTTTAGATTAGTTGCTGAATCCTATTTCCTAATAACTATTCATCTACCACTGTCAGTGTTATGAAGCAGATCTCTCTGACCAAAATTGGTCAGTACAAATTTGTGGGAAAATGAGCCTCTTTTCTTCACTGTGATATTGAGAGATTCACATAAGAGAAAACCTAAAGTCTCTCCACAGTTGTAAAGAACTCTGCGATACAATTTACCATTATATTAACACATGGATTTCTTTCTGGAAGCAGTTTGAATGAAGGACTCTAAATAAGGATGAAGGAAACATAAGGAGTTTGAAGCAAGTTTTACTCAGTCATATTTGAGTTTAGGCTTGCAAATTTTTTGTGCTTTTCCAAATAGAGTCTGATGGCATCACTAATATGTAGCTTAACAGGAGACAGAGACCAGCTGTGCTATGAGAGTTAATCTCACAAACTGCTTCCAGAGAAGGTCATATTCAGAACCCTCAGGGCTTCTAATATGTTCAGACTTGAAAGGTATGTCAAGGAGGAATGGATTTTAAACCATCCAATTTTAATGTGCAGTTGGGCCCCAGCACCATGAATCCCCCGTGCACACAGCAAAACATCAGAGCTCTTGAATTTTGCATCTCCAGGAAAATACATGTATTAACTAGAGATACTCCAAATTTATTTGACATGGTACCTCTTATGACCTTTAAGATAAAAAGGTGCACTTCCACTCACAACAATCATATTGCTTTCAGTGCAAGTACAGTGTACAGCACATAGGACTCTGATTTGTCAACTCCCTTGCATCATGGCTGTTTTAAATGCCCCTAAAACTGCCAGAAAAAAGTTCATATAGTTTCCACATACTTATTAAAAATAAAATTTAAAAAATTGGAGGGGAAATTAAAAAATTGTTACATTATAATATAAAAATATATTATGAAAATCCAGCTGTCAATCTGAGATTTAGGTTAATTTTATTCAATACAGACATATGTAGAAACTCAGAAAGGTATCACCCCCTCTTTTTACTCTTTTTGAAATTGCTTAGAATTTTAACAATGGTCACTTAGTAATGGGTGTAAAATATCCAGAAAAATTCTGTAAAGTTCATTCTTCCTAGGGCTGTGATGTGCTGTTTATTATCAGCCAGTCCATCTCATTTGAACCACAGGTAATAAGACACTTCTCTGTGAATCCAAAAGAGACGCTATTTCACAAGGACTGAGAAAAAGCTGAGTTCCATCACAGACAGTTGAGGAACTGTCCCAGCAAAAATCTCACTGCTCTGAATGAGATTTCATATCTTACATTCATAGTAATATGTCTGTATGCCAGACTGGCCTTTTCAGTGTTTGGCAGTATTCAAATACCTGTAGTGGATATTTGCACTACAGCTTTTCAAGAAGACGCTAGATGTTAATTTTACATTTGCTAGAAGTGAAGAGGAATTAGTCATATTTCAGGGGATATTTAACTGGCATCGACGTTCAGATATTGCAGCAATTTTAAAAGAGAGCAACCTCATTTTTTATTTCTTCTTGTGATTACCTCTGAAGATGCTTAAGACTGAATAATGCCTACATGTTATGTGTGGATGTTCCAGGTGTGGGTTACTAGAAATTAAAGATGAACTTTTATAGATTTTAAAGATTAATTGACCCTGAAGATAATATCAAGGGATTTTACTTATATGAAGGTAACAGTGTGGTAAAATCAGTGAGTACAAAATTCAAACTGTGCAAAGAAATCACACATAAAAAAAATATTCTGATTGGTATAAGTTAAGCTTTTATTGTAGGTCCAATTTTAAATTAACTTTCCCAGCTGGTATCATTATAGCCAACAAAGATTGTAATGTTTCCACAAAATTTCTGGGAATCTTCGCTTCCACCCATTTATAGAATTTGCCTCCACATATCAAATCCAGAGAGATGAAATGCAGTTTCCTTTGTCTATAAAGTATAGGATAAAAAAAGTTGAAAAGTCATAATTAACGCCAGGGATTGATTCCTTTTAACCCTTAAGTTGTCCTCAAAACAGTAAAAGAAGCTTCATGTGGGGAATTTGAAAATTGTGTCTTATGCATCATTGTTTTTCACAAAGACGGAGATACCTTGATCACAAGTTATGCAACTAGAAGGAACAATGCTATTGGGAAAGGGCTTTCTTTTAATCTCATTTCCTTTATCTCTAAGTTAAGCATCTAAAGTACTCAATTACGCATGCAACCTCTCCAGTGCATAGAGATGGTCAGGAAGTGATTCACCCTGTTAATCATACAGATCTACATTAAGAGATTCCAGCACCACTTTGCTATGCACTTTCCACAGATCACAGAAGCAGCCCAGGTTTGATAGCTGAGGCCAGAAACCTAAGATCTATAAACCACATCCCTAAAGTACTGGAAACATTTTAAAACCTGTCCTTTCCCCCACAAAAACAGCACTCCAGTATTAAGCTGTGAGGAATATTCACCATTTTAACATCAATACCTTGCATCAAGGTCTCCCTTCCATTTACATACTGCTTCTTACACATGCTGGTCACAATTAGTGACATATAGTGAAATCCTGTCCCAGATTTCCATCCTTTACAAATATATAGCTAGAGTATACAGTATAGCTACAGTAAGTACAGTATCTGAATGAGTATTTTTACTTAGTGATAGTGTGAGGCTGCTACTTCAGAAACATTTTTCTGTGAAGTTAATTTATACACAGCTGTCTTAACAATTTTCCAGAACATGAGTACACTGTATTTAAGCCCTATTTCAAGCCTGTGCTTTATGTTACTCTCCATAATGAAGACAGAGTCACCTGTCAAACAATCTTCCAGAATCTTGAGACCTACTTAGATAATGGGGTCTGCTTTGTCTTCAGACACTTAAAAAATAACCTAAAAGCTCTTAAACTTTACAGATATTGCAATCTTTGATTGTTGCCACTAATAGCAAGACTTGGATTTTGAATTTTCCTCTGTTTCCATGAACAGAGTATGTTGAAAATGTTGCCACTTGAGTCAATCAACTTTTTGCATTTTGGAATTTGCAAGCTCAGAAATACAACTGAGTGGAACTGCATTTCTGGAGGTTTCATAATGGTCCTAAGACTTCATAAATTTTCTCCTTATGCAAAGAACAATAGAAGAAATCACTTTGTCCCAAAATAGTCACTTTCTGGAAAGCTGATACTGTCACCTCTCATATGGCAAACCCAAGTTCAAATATCACTTGGGAGTAGTCCTGAGAGTAGGTATAAGCTCTTGGATCGGAATATGTGCTCTAAACACCAGGCAGCCGGGTAAGTTGGGGGGCTCTCTCTGCTTTTGTCTTTCACACTTAATCTTAACAATTCTATCCTGAACCTAAAAAGGCTTTCCTAATATATTTTGTTTAAATAGTGCATTCCTCTGGACTCAGTGACAGCAAACAGATATTTTCTGAGCTGAAAAAGTATCATGTTTGTCAAAGAGGTTTTCTGACAGCACTATTAGGGCAAGGAAACAATACAACATTTCAAATTAGCTGGGCATGTTATTGGATTTTCACTTGACATATCAGCTCACACTCCAGTAGGCCCACTCACGCCCTTCTTGAAATTTTCCTTTGAGTTCTCTAAAAGTAGGACTTGAAATGATCATCACAGTATTCAAGAATTGCCAGGTTTCATGATATTAATATAAACGTGCAATACTTGATGGTCTCTGGGAAACTTAAGTCCTGCAAGTTTCATATGTAAGTTCTTTTGAGGTATAAGTACTATATCCTCATTCTTAAAGTAAATTATCACTAAGGATCTCTCTGAAAGAACTGTAACCAGAAGGGTGAATGTTACATGGACTTTACATGCGTATTTTTCTTTTTTTTTTTCTTCTTGTTGATGTCTGTCATGATTTTTTACCACAATTTTTGGCAATTAAGGGGCAGAGGATGGAGAACGGGGTGGGCAATCAGATATTTTAACAAAGGCCTTTGGATGCATTATGTTAATAATAAAGACCACAGAGCATTTCACAACGTTTATGAAATATAGACAAGAAAATCTGAAAGCCTGAGGCAGATGCCATTCTGTCCTGTCCTATGTTACATAAAAATTCTGGTATCCACCTTTTCTTTCCTCTTTTCTCCAAATATGCCTTTTTGGTGGTTTGTCTTCTTTGCAGAAAACTGAACTGCTAGTAATTAGTGAGTCCAACATTAGATCACCTGCTGTGAGAGGCTGGACTAGTGGTGCTAATGGCTCAATCAACAGGGTGCTTTGCTAACAATGTACAGAGTCACCACCCAGGTACTGAAGGTGTGTGCACCTGCCACCTCAGGCTATAAGCTGGATGCTGAAGAAGATGAGGAGAGGCAAATCCTGCTAGGCAGGGTAATTTCCTTGTCCTTGAACAAACGACTCAGTTGTAACTCCCCTCAGAGGAAGCATCAGGACAATTCACATATAACCTGAAGATACTCATCCCTGATGATGAGCCATACTGGATCCACCTGTGTCCATGGAACAGGCAGCTGTAACATCTTTGACAATAAGGTGTCAAACACTACTGAAATATCCTGTAATTCATCCAGAGCAGATACCTCCTGCAACAGTGGAGGTATCAGGGGATATCCTACCTAGCCTCAGCACAATAAAAGATCACACTTGGACTTCACTCAGCACTGAGTTTTCTTCCATCATTATGTGGGACTTTCCTTAATCACCTGAGCTTCCACCACCACCACCTCATGGTCTGGACTACAACTGCCACTTTAACCAATGAGCATCAAAATTGCAACAACTCATTGCTGGATCCAGCAGGTGTCTTGTGGGTCCTTTCAGTTGACCTGGGAGACTGCACCCCTGCTCCAACTTCGTGTACCAGCACTGCAGTCTTACTACAGCACCAGGCAAGCACCTGTGAGTATCTAATCCCAGCTATCTGACATTTCTTGCCAGTGCTGACTCTCCAACTGTTCCTGCCAGGTCTTCCAGGTATGCGGGAGGCAAACCACATGGAAGGGAAACCATCTTGTCTCTGTCCTGGAGCCACAAGTGTTTTTCCCAGTCGGGGAGGCTGGGACACCATCTCAATTTGGTCCAGTGGGCAGGGCATGGGAAGTTTTTCCTCATCAGGTGGTTTAACCCAGTTTTATCAATATTGTTATTATTCTTAGTAAAGAGTTACTTTTTAATTTGCATCCAGGCATATTTGATTTCTCTCTGTGTTGTGAAACCAGGGGTAATGACTCAGGTAGGAGACTTCTGTCCAAGGTCTCCAACCCTCCAAATTGCCTCTGAGACAAGTCCTCTGTGATATTTTTCTTATTCAAAAAGAATTTTCTTAACCCTTTGACTTCTGTCATAACTCCTCATGTATTTAGTCCTGTCTGTATTTAATCCAGTAGTGGATGAGGTGCCAAGGGTAAGGAGGGAAAGCTATGCATTCATAATTGTTTATATCTAGCCAGATTTAGAAGTATCTGACAGTTTCTTACCAAATTTCCCAACATGGCTCTTAACAGCTTGTCTGAGACACTAGAGATTTACTGCTTAAGGGCACATGAAAATACTTCTGCAACCTAATTCTGTATCTATTTTTTGCATGGAAATTCCAGAAGCATTGCTGTTTTAGCACTATACTGAGTCTGCCCAAACAGTGATGGTTTGATTTTCCTGTGAGATCAGATTCCTAAATTTCACACCCAGCAAGTTGATTTTTTCTGCTTTTGATCTATCTTGTTCATACTACGTCTACTATTTTATTTTCTTGGACACTTGTATGGCATTGTGATAAGCACAGATTAGGATTTAAGTTATGAAGGAATTAAATAACCAATACTTGCTCATTGTCTTGGTCTTAGAAACTTCACAATAAGTGTGAGAGTGTTCAATTGGGTAGATGAAAGAGTGCTTAGTGGAGCAGCACACACTGTAATTTGCTATTGCTTCATGCAGTGCCAAAAAATACTTATTATAAAACATTTTGTAGTACTTTGGACTTGGACAAGCACATGTGATATCTAACCACAATCTCCAGAGCTGGTCAAGAAACTAGAATTATATTGTGCAGTTAGAGTGTTCATAGTTTATAACACACTGCTTAGTTTCTTGGGATCAAAAGGTAGAGAAAAGCACCAGGATAAAATAAGAAGATTGCTAATTTTAAATAAGCAGCTAGGGAAAACAAGGGCAGACAACACTTCTTTTTTACTGCATGAAGCATTTCAGTGTTTGTCCAGATGCTTTTTGTTCGCTGTTCCTTATTGGCTCCTGTCAAACTTACCAAAACACTTCTCTGCTCTTTTTTTTTTTTTTTTCCTCCAAGCTAAAATAGGATATATGGTATCCATTCTCTGTTGATCTGGACTGAGATCAGTGTCAGGCACTAAAAGCAGTACCAGTGAGGCAGCTGGGAGAAAAGTCCTATCCAGTTTAGCTTTGAAAAAATTTATTTGGACCTAATGTTTTTGATACCTGAAATTCTTGTGTGAGCCTCCTAGAAAGCTCACAAAGACAAGGACGGTCAAACTCCATGCAGAAATTGAAGCAAATTACAGAAGAGGGGATTTATATTGCCCTTAAATGTGTCGTGGATCATATTGTTCACCTTCAATAGGTTTTCAAAGTGGAAGGAAAATAAAAATTCAAAGACATTTGTTGTTTTATTTAATAATAACTTTTTCCTAGGCTTTTAATACAGCTTTACTAAAGCATTTTTCATATCTGTTTTCCCTTATTTTGTCTCAGGAATCCCTGCCAACTACCTTACATAGTCCATAGGAAGATTCAAGGAAAGATAAAAACTATGGGCATGGAGTTGTCTTTCATCAATTTTGAGGCTTTCTCCATCTCTTGCCAAGATACTGACTTTCCTATTTCATTAATGAAAGCCTAAAGCATCACATTAGGGACAGAAATCTGACAGTGAAATTGATCAGAATAAGAAAATTGTAGCCTTGTACAATAAGTAAATAAATAAAGCTTCTTCCACCATGCCCATACTATCTGATGGAGAAAAAAAAGCAAAGGCTGTCTTATCAAGGCTATGGGGTCCAAGTGTACTGATCTGGGCTGGGGGGCTGTTGAATAGGGAGGTTAATAACATGTCACTTCAAAGGACAAGCACCACGTAAAGGAACAACATGAAACAGAGAAGGAAAAGGAATGAGACAGGAAATATGCTCCTGTGGTCTCATAAAAGCCAATAGTCCAGCACAAGCCAGAGGATCCTCTGCAAAGCTACTGCTATGACCCCTCACAACTTTGGTGATACACCCTACACCTCACTCTATCCCCCTCCCCACTCACCCTACCCCACAGCCTGTAATGAAGTTGAGATGTCCTGCAAACTGGCTTGAAAAAAGGACTGCACTGCTCTGTGTGTGGGCAGGGAGGCGAGGGCACAGCAGCGTGCAGAGCTCAGCCCTGTGGCTCCGGACACTGCAGCCAGCCACCATCCAGGGCACGCCACAAGCTCAGCAGCTGCTCACTGAAATCCCCACTGCTGAACAGCCACAACTGAGAAACTCAGTAACCCCACCACTTCTGAACTCGTCAGCAGAGTTTATATAACGACGAACCATCGGCTCTTTCACTTCAAGTACTGCCTCAATTTACGTGGCATAGCAGCAATCTGGCTTTGATGGAGAAAAATGTGAAGGCTTGTGCTCCCTGGGGAGGCATTTAATACACAGACAATGTGAGTAAGAAAGAGGCTGTGCTGTTAAATGATACACATTTCTATCCAGAACATTTTTATTAGTCTTGGAACAAAATTAAAGTTTCCACTCTCATTTGCTGAAGGTTAATCCAGATTTCTGTGAGATGTGCCCAAATACAGATCTAATCTTCTTAATGAACTGCTCTGCCCATTCATTTCTTTAACTCTTCTTTTTTTCTCCTGTGTTGAAGATGCTACAGATGTATGAAAAAACAAACAAAATCCATATGTGGAATCAGAAACTTCAGTCTAACAGATAAAAGCCCAAGAACTGTCAGCTGCAAATTCAACACAGGACTGGCTATTGTTTAGACATTAAGAGGTAAATTAAAATTATAATTAAAAATTATGACTGTATTAGAGAATTATTTTATATTCTTATTTTTCAGTCTCTTTTCAATCTTCTAATTAATAAATATTCTTTTTCTTTTAAAATATTATCCTCTAGGACTTATAATGTAAATAAATTATTTGGTATGATCCAATTTCCTAGTGTAGCAGCTGATATTATGCAGCTTGTATTGTTACTGTCTGTAGCTCAGGAAATCCACTGCTGAATATTTTCAAAATTTCTAGTTGTATATCACTATTTTTTCTTCTGGATTTATTTTTTTTCACATCACTCTTCTTTTACACCTCATTGATCTCATGCCTTTCCCTTAAAACAGTATGTCTTGAGAAACATCTCAACTGAATTATCACTGGTAAAAACAGATGTTTAATAGCCATCTACCAACTGCATGAACTTGTTCCCCTCATTCAATGCTTATTAAGATCCCTGAGGCTCCAGTACACCTGACTATTCTCTTTCAGACTTCCTGATTGAGAGACTGAAATATTTTGGTTCAGCATCTTCAATAAATTTCTTAAACCCTCTTTATTTTCATCAAACATCCTGTGTCTCGTGACATACATTCCATTTCACTGACTTCACATGATGGGATTTCCAATTTCTGGAGTATTATTACTTTGCCTCACTGAACATCTTTTATGTTTTCATTAGCTGTTCTAGATCTGGTGTGCCCCTTTTGCGTTATAATCCTGAACATGCCAGCAGCATTTATTTCTTCCCCATCAAACAGAGCTCAGGAAGAAACTAGCAGGGTAAAAATCCAGAATTTAGCACCTCTGCTGGTAAGTGTAGATCAAGAGAAGAGAGAGAGGTACACTATTTCAAGGAAAGTCTAACTAACCCTTAGAAACATTAGGTTATGGACCTTTGACAAGTCACATATTTGCATGATATTTGCACAACTACTACAAGCAATCTGACAATAGTACAACTAGTGAATTTTTAATTTATTGCCTCAAATCCAGAAAATAAGTAGTGTATGAAACTCATTAGGGATATTATAGTTTCTACAACAATACTAGATCAGTGCTTCTGGTTAGCTTTTGCAACTCACAAGGTCATGTTATAGGTATTTTTATTAAAGACATAACTGAAACTTGTGTTTACCTAAGCATAAAGGTGGTCTGACAACCAGACCACTGAGCATCTATGCCTAGCTCTTTCCCACTGAAATCAATTGTATCTTCATCATTAACTGCAGGAGGCAGAATCAGGTCCTTATAACAGAGAAAAGTATTTTACTTATCTGAAACTGAAATTCCAGGTATGGGTGAGACTCATGTCTACACTGATTTCTGCCAGCTACAAACTGGGTATGGAGGGTAGACAGGGAATATAATGTGGGCTTTATTCCTTACCAAATTCTTGTGATCTTTTCTGCAGTTAAAGAGAAGGGCCTCTTGATGCTCTTAAAAGGCCATTTTTCTACTTCCAGAGTACTTTTTTTCTGACATGTTGTCCTTTTTCTCCACTCTTCTGTATTTCTAGCTTCCAAAGGAAGGTAATGAACTACAGTTATACTCTTCTGCATCACAAGTGCCACCCCCGTTCCCTCAAATCCCTACAGGTCTCCATTTCTTCTCCACATATCTTACCTTTCATTCTTTAGTTTCTGCTACTACAGAAAATATTCCAAAGCAACACTGGCTGTAGAGGCTGAATCTGTTAAAATGGGCTCTTTCAGCCTACAGTGTACTGGCTTGGTACATGGAAAATACATTGTAGTCATTTGTACATTTGTTGAGGCCTCACTGTCCCAACAGCACAGATTCATGCAGACTACCTAGTGAAAACAGGATTGTCCTAGTGTTTGGAGAGGTGCCAACAAGCTCAGGTCAAAACTGTGTCCCAAAGACTGCTAAACAAGCAGTAGGAATGAGCACCTTTTGCAGACATTTAGCTGGGAGGCTGGCCTTGATCAGTTTACTTGCAGAGAGGCAGCCAGAGCATCCAGCAATGTCATATGCACCGACCCAACTATGCTGTCAGACATACCCCAGAATCTGCTGCCTAAGTCTATGAGCATCATGTCAGTATGAATCAGAATATAAACTGCCTCCAACACTTTAAACCCAATGTTTAATATGTATACAGAAGAGGGATAGTCTCATCCTTTTATTACAAATTTACTCTAAGGTGTATTCCAGTAAATTCCCTGTCTTCATACAGATATTTTTTCTTCAGTGTGCTATTTTAAAGATGGATGAACAAAATATTTCAACCAGAATTTTCACTCTAGATGCACATAATGTCTATATGGATCAACTCTTTCAAAAAGATGTAGAAAAGCTCAGAGATGTATCCCTTTATTCGACAGGAAGACAAAATGGATGTAGCATATTTTGCATTAAAGACAAAAATGTGGATAAAACGTGATTATTGTCAAACTTTCCATTGATTTGAAATAAATGTCAAGTTGTATTAAGACCAACAATTTATGTTCCTATTACTTCACAACTTCCCTGTCCTAACTTGACAGATCACATTAAGAAAGCCAACCTATTTGTCAACATGACCAGTTTTGTCTTATCCCTTCTTTTTCCCATTTGGATTTCTTCTCTTTCTGGAACCTGATCAACTTCTGACTCAGAAGTTTCCCCAGATTTTCAGATAATTGACCCTTAGAGTTTAATCAGGACTGAAAGCAGAAGCAGGTGGGAAGAATCTTTGCAATTTTGTTTACAAGCACATATTTCCAGAAACCTTGCCTGAACTCGGTGGAAACACAGCTTTAATTTTCCTTCCATAAAGGATGGATTAAGTGAGGTTGTCATAAAAAGCTCTGCTTCTAACATTTGACTCTTGTAGCCTGTTAGACGTCCATGATTGGAACACAACTTTGTGGGCAGTTTTTTCATTTGAATCGATGTTGTGAACATACAGAACTGGAGAAAAAGGTCATCCTCAAGCAGTGCTTTGCACCATGTAATGGTATTGGAGCCTGGAGAGTCACCTTGCTTGCCATCACAAGTCTCATGATCAAAAAATAGCAGGAATGACTGATACGAAAACAACACTAATTCAGATAATAATGCCCCACTGCAAACTCTGTGTAAAAGCTTTTCCATAGGCTTTGGTATAAGAGCAGGAAAGAAAACAATGGAAGAGTTTGTATCACTTTAAAAGGAAAACTACTATATTCCTAGCTAGGTATTTTGTCTTTACTGTTTCTTTCATAAACACATATTAGAGAAGAATTTTCATTGACTTCAGTACCATAGGCAATCTTTCAAAGTTTAAAGTAATGATTATTAGAACTTACTGGAAAGGTGACTATGGCTGAACCAGAGGAAAAATGGCATTGTACTTAGAAAATACAGAGGGCATATCAAAATAGTTAAGGATAAATTTTGGGTAGTCAAAAGTCTTTTAGATGCTTGCATCAAGACAGGGTTTTTGAAGCTATCTGGCTGTTCTTTTTGCATCTACTGAAAATACAAAAATACATAAGATTTAGGAAAATAAAGGAAAAAAAGTTCACCCACTGCAATTTCCCCAGAAATGATTATTTAAAATACTCTGAAGTATTTTCTCATATTGATATGCTTTTGTGTGATGTCACCTCTACAAAGTAATTCTCCCAGGGTTATTTACATAATATCAGGAAAAATGTCATAAAAATAACTGAAATATGTCCCAAACAGTAGTAAAGATGCCAAAGCAGCACAAAGTTCTTCCAACACATTTATATCAAGATTACTTAAATATCACTGACTAGTCACTAGTGTTGTGAGACATTCCTGTGCAGGTCTGTGGGCTTATTGTTGAAGTAGGCATCATAAAGCACGCAAAAGGTCTTTCGAACTAACAACAAAAATGAACTGACAACATCAGTAGTCTCAAATTAGAGAAAATAAAACTAAGAAAACCCCGAAACCAACACTTTTTAGAGAGTTGGATATGTCATCTATTCCTAGTTACAATAAACACCTTCACCCATACAGACCAAAATATTTGGCTTTATAGGTGTTTTCCATTTGCCCAAAGAACTGCCAGAGGAATAGGTAATGACGACCTAATTTATCACTTCATTAGACTAACTGAGACCAAAGAATCCCTTTGTGGTTTTCTAAGACATGAAAAAGAAGTAACTATGACAAGCAAATCCCTACTTTTCACTATTTTTACAGTGGCTTTTTCTTGTTTTCATTTCTCAAACATATTGAGCTATGCAGGTGATGAGAATAAAATAACTTTGGTACTTTTATAATCAGAAAAAAAGATCAGTATTTTCCTGTTTTCAATGTACTTGAAAAGGTAGAGGAAACTACTGAGCATGAATGTTTTGTATTCTTGTTAATGTTGCTGCTGTTGTTGCTCTCACTATTATTGTTAGCCAGACAGTGAGGTGGGTCTGTGCTATTTTCTTGAAATAAGATCTCAGGACTAGCAGAAGGACTTTTAAACTCAGAAGCTAGTTTTTGTTTTGGTTGGTTGGGTTTTTATTTGTTTGGTTTTGTTTGTTTTCTTTAACACAAGAATGATTTTTTTCCTTTAGAAAAACTCAGAAGAGAGAACATCAATATCAAAGAACATAAATATTTTCTCTTTCTCCATCCACTCTTTCCTTACAAGTATTATTCCAGATCTCAGTGTTAGCATTGCAGGAACCCCTAGCACTATAATGAACTCTGCAAAGTTCCTTTGAGTCCTTAGTAAAAGTCTAAGGAGAAGCCTAAGAATGTTCTGATCGCCCTTCATGTGACTGCTTCCATAGCTGTTGCAATTTAATAATTTTTGTCTGATTTTTTTTTGTCCTTATATACAGTTTCTTACTAATTTTTGTGTGATCTTTCTGTTTTGTCCTAGACCTTTAATTCAATTCCTAAAATACCCAAGAAAGAAACACTGAAATCTGCACAACAGCCAACAATCCCCTTTTTAGGGGACACTTCATACAGCTAATAGTCCAGTACCCCATGCAAGGGAACTCTGTATTAAGATTGCTGTCCAGGGTAGGAGAAGGCAGATGGAAGGCAGAGGTGTTGAAAAATAAAATTAATACTTCCAAGTTCATAAGTTCCTAATTTTATATTCAGTCAAAATAAGTCTAGAGAAGCCTACATCTCTTGTAAGAAATGCTGAAAGCTGGGAACATCATAGCTGTTACAGAAGAAAAGAAATTTACCTTGTTCCTTTTTTTCTTCTTCTTTGCCCTGCAATGGGTAGAAGAGTACTGACCACCAAAGAGATGCTGGGACAGGCTGTGCAGGAGTACCTCTGAACCTCAAAAGGAAAACTGAGCACAACTGTTCAGGTAACATTGACTGAAAGTCTCCTACCCCTCTTTCACTGGTTGTTTAATAAGGAATGACAATAAATGGAAGAAATTTATCAATCTATCAGCTTTTCTTGCAGTAAGATTAAATAAGATGACTTCTTTTGGAAATACAAGTTGCAAACACGTAAGACTGCTGTATATACATATGCTGACATACCTGCCATGACACGGAGAAGTTCATGGAATAATGTATATTCTGTTTGGATGAAAGACATGGCCAGGACTTTGTCTAAAGCTCATGAAAGTGCTGAACTGCTCTCTGTTGGAAACTACATGTAAAACTTACTATCAATAATTCAGTGCACCTTGAGCAATGGAAGCACTACTGTTAACTCCTTTATTAACTGCAAAAATACCAAGAAATATACAGAGCTTTTCACAAACACTTTGTTATTTTTATCTCCCCTATGCTTGGACCTGCCATAAAGTCAGGTACTTTCTTTCTCTGTGCATTGCCTATTGTGATTAATAATTTATATCAACAGATTCAAAATATAAACTATCCTGAGTTTTCCTATTGTTTTCCTTTTTTTTAACTTCACATGGGCCATCTCACCACTAATGAATGCACCACCTCTAACTATTTGGAAACTGAAAGAGTATCTTCAATAGGTACAGATATAAACTCATAGGAGACCACTGGATCTCACTGCTCCTGCTCTGTAGTTGGATACATTCACTCTCCATGCACATTATTTATTGGTTTATTAGGTTTTAGTTATGGTATTGAACTTCTGGTTTTTTGAAGTGGATTTACTTCATATCAGCAACAAAACATAATTACATTAGACAACTAAAGCCAAAGTTTGGATGGTGTAATTGGGTGTATAAAGCCATAGTTCAAGCCCTTACTTTGCCTGATTGGGCAAGCCTATTTTACCACATACCTACCAAATACTATAATGGTCTCCATCCCACAACCACAGGCAATTTTAGGATAAATCTCTTTGTTTCTCTGTTTCACATTGTTTTTATTAGAAATTCTGTCCAACTGAAAAGCATGGCACTACATTCCTTTTTTTCAGATATAATTACACTTCCCAGAAGATTTTACCAATTAAATATTAATATTATTAATAATAACAATAAAAACAAGTTAAAAAAACCAATGCAACAAACAAACAAAAAGAACAACAAACCCTGCTATAGCTAAGATAGTTTAGAAGCTTTTCAGTGGCCGTTAATAGTAAGGAAGTGAAGGTTTATTTTTAACTGAAGCTTTTACTGAAGCAAGCAATTATTTTCATTATTATTATATTTTTGTATTTATCCAGACCAAGATGGGAGTGTCTGGAACGTTACTTTTTATTTTTAAACAAAGTCACCATTTTCAGAATCAGCATTCAGATGGGAGTCACACTGATTTCAATACTAGTAGTTGAAAGGTCCGAGCATTTTTGTGGCTTGTTGAATAAATATCAGTAATTCAATTCTGTTGTTCTCAAATTTGTGGAATGTGATATTTGGAAGGATATAAGAACTGAAAATCATTCTACTCCAGGAAACAAATTCTTTCAATCTCATAACACTGGACAGAAGGGTTTTTTCAGCTTGTTTTGCTTTCCTTTGCTTTTTTCCATAGGGGGACAAGAACAAATAACACAAAACAAATTAAGTCCTAATAACACTTAGCAGTTGATAAAAATTGAGAAAAATGTCCTCACTGATTAAAAGATTTTGTTTCTTTTTGGTATGCTGTTCATCCTTAGCTCATCAATACCCAGTCCAAGAGCAGCATTCAGTCCTGATACTGTTAAACGTTTCCTGTGACTCAAGCGAAACAAGCTTACAAAGTTCCTAATTTGAATTTAATTTTTGTCAGGCGAGGGACAAGGTGGTTCCCAGCCTCGCAGTCTTGATTATCTGTTTCTGTTGGCCAGAACTCAGAACATTGTAAAGTCTGTTCTGTTGTGTTACTAGGTTGGTGTCACATGTACCTAACTCTGCTGATCTACCTATTGCCAAATGAAACACATTCACAAGGAAGACACATTTGAAGTAAACACCATCTGGGAGCCCTGCATACAGTAACTGTGCCGATCAGAGGCAGAGTTTCTTCCTTTGGACTATAATCATCATGTAAGTGCCAAGAAAACCTGCAGCTGGAAAACTGTTATATTACCAAAAAAGGGTGACTAGCATTCTCTTTGATACTGCTTAAAGGATCTAGGTCCCTTGAGACCTTCTAAGCACTGAAAACTACTATTTCTGGAATACTGTCCATAGCAATTGTATCTTTAATGACATGTCACTGTTAGAAATGCTAATTAAGAGGTTTCAGTTTGGCATAAACTGACTAAAATTGATTGTCCAAAGGAAAATGAAAGAGAACTGGATGGATCTGCTATTGTACCTGGGTCTGCTAGAGTAACTTGGAGTACAGAGTAGAGTTCTGGTAACCCCAACATAAGAATGGCATGAAACTGTTGGAGCAAGTCCTGAGGAGTGCCACAAAGTTTGTAAGACGACTGGAACATCTCTCCTATGAAGACAGGCTAAGTTGGGGATGTTCAGCCTGGAAAAGAGAAGGTTGAGGGTAGATCTCATTGCAATATTCCAGTATTTGAAAGGGGCTTACAGGGAAGCCAGAGAGGGACATTTCATCAGGAATTGTAGTGATAGGACAAGGAATAATGGGTACGAACTGAAAGAGGGGAAATTTAGGCTACATATTAGGAAGAAATTCTTTACTTCTGTCTTGCCACAGAGACTGAGATTGGAACAGACTGACCAGCGAGGTTGTGGAGGCCCTATCCCTGGAAGAGTTCAAGGCCAGGTTGGATAAGGCCTTGAGCAACTTGGTCTAGTAGGAGGTGTCACTGCACATGGCTGAGGAGGGTGGGACTAGGTGATCTTTAAGGTCCCTTCCAGCCCAGCATTCTGTGGTTCTGTGATAATTGAGTTTTGTCCCTTGGTGCCACTGATTCCTTGCCATGAAGCCACCTCTGTTTGTGCCTCTACCCACATCTAAAGAGTGATTAGGCTTTGCAGCCACTCCTACACTTCCAGAACATTCATCCTTATGCTATTCACATGGCATATTTCCATGTCCTGTTTTTGCAGCTTTTTTCTGGTGCCAAAAAACAAATTGCTGAAGCAAGGGAAGAAGCAGAGGAGAGTTAACAAAGGAGCCAGACTCACACATGCACACACAAAAGAAAAAAAAAAGAAAGGGGGAAAGGACAGAGGGCAAAAAGAAACAGTAAGGAGGTAACAGGGAGACTGTACTTTCACAGTGAGTGAGACTGAAAGCTGCAGAAAAGATAATAATAGCAATTAAATGTTCAGTGGGTTTTTCATGACAGACGTGTTCTTCCATAGAATATGTAGATCCATTTGTAGCCTCGAAATAGCCTGAGAGACCCAGGTGGGTTACATTTACCCTCCCATCCACCAGGCATCACTGGCATGGCACTGGGTACCCTCTCCTGACTGATGGCAGGACACCTGTCAGTATGGTGGTCCTACAACTCATGTGTTCTTCCATCTGGCCATAAACAAGCAGTTGGCACCCTCCCTCCCCTCCCCATCCCTACAGGAGGATCAAGGGTGCAATACTGCTAAGAGAAGATTAGAGAGCTTTTGAATTGCATTTAAAACCATTTTTTTGATCCCTAGCTACAACTTTGCAGTGTAAATGTCATGCTGTGAAAAATTAAACAGATAAAAGTGTTGAACTGACATTTTTTTATTTTTTAAAAAAATTCTGTGAATTCTGTGCAAGAGGAAGGGTCCCCTACACAGCAACCCAAATCAATGGCTTTCTATTTCAGTACAAGAACTGATAATAAAATAAGTAGCTGCCTATTATCCATTCCAGAAAGTTAGACAAACTCAGAAAGCACTAAGGACAGCTATTAAAATAATTTAAAAAGAAAAAAAAACACACAAAAACAAACAAACAAAACCCACAAAAAACCCCAATCAAACAAACAAGAACACAAAAAACAAAACAAAAAAAACCCAAAACAACAAAAACAAAGAAAACAAACAAACAAAAACAAACTCAAACAAAAAACAAACTAAAAAAACCCAAACAAAACAAACAAAAACAAACAAAAAAACCGCCTACCAAACAAAAAATTTAGATGGTGTGTTGATTTTTATATACAAATAATTTCAAACAAAATCGAATAAAAGCCCCTCTTAGTGTGTAGTAGAGCTGAAAGATTTTTTGCAAGATTTGTCTGTGGAAACAAAGAGAAGTAATGTACCTACATTCATGGTTGATGTAATGATGATTCTATGCAGAATTCATATGTAAAACTTCCCTTCCAGAATCTTTGACAGAAAATATTAATCTGGCATAAGCTAAATCTGGCAGGTAGTCAATCAGTAATGTGAGCAGAGACAATTATGGGTGGGAAAAGACAAGACAGGAGAAGACAACGGAAGAGAGGGGTTCTGTAATTTGTGATTGTAAAGAGAACTGGATTCCAGAATGAGGGAATGATTGTGCAGATGGATGCTATCTGGGACTGATTTATTGATTACTGGAGAAAACACCAGAGGAGGGAAAAATTAGGATATCTTTAAAATTAATGTCAGAACTTTTTCTGGAACTATTATGTTTTGCTTCAATTACTGTCTTCCCTCTCAACTTTGTAATTTGTTCTCCTTCCTTTTTTATTTTAAAGTAGACAACGAGAACCAGTGTTCTCAAAGTGTCACCAAAATAAAATCTTGACCTAAAAGCAGACCTGGTATGTATTTAAAGACATTTATATGATCACTAAATTAATCACAAGGGAAAGATTATATTAAAGGTGCGTGGAGATGGAGACAGGGAGGAACATATTTTCATATATGGAAATTGTGGTGGAGGGGAATCTTTTGGTTCCAAAGACAATCTTCAAAGTTAGCACACATATTTAAATTACAGTTGTTAACACACTCATTCATAAACAAAACATATGTCCCTGAGATGTCCAGCCCTCTCAGTTCCCCAGACAAACAAACAAAACGTGCAGAATTCCCATTCACTCCAAAAGCTGCTCAGTTTTTGTGGGGCAGCTGCACCGGGCACAAAGGCTGTACGTGGCTTTGCACCCCTGTGAAATCAATGCAAGGGAGAATACCAGTTCCTGTAAGGACGCTGGTGCCTTCCTCTGTAGCTGGTTTCACAGAGGCAGTCTGCATATAAATAAGGTGCAAGAGGTAATCAGTGCAATTATTACTGTAGTAGAAACAGTAAGTGCGGTGTGGTTTATTTTCATTCCATTGAAATGTCAAGATTCAGAACTACATGGCTTTGAGGAGTAACAGTATCTATGGTTATCATAGCCTTTACACAGGCTTTGTTCCTTTCATTTTTATAAAAATGTTCTGAAAGTACTGATCCTCTGGCACTCAAGTTATGTGTGTGTGTACGTGTGCTAATGTGCATGGAACAAAAGGGTGGAGAGGAGCTCTGGGCTGGAGTTACTATTTGGAGTATATCTGCTTTGTACTTAGTAACCTTCTACTGCTTCCAAGAACAGCTCGATAAATCATGCCTCTTCCACCGAAACTGCATGCACACCACTGTAAATTTTCAGCAGGGATCCAGATGTAAGCAATTAGGCCACACTGTGCTATTCTGCTGCCTCCCATATATGAGACATGGCTAAATAAGAATAAACCAGATCCTTCTTAAAAATGTGCATAGTCCTTCCCAGACAGGCAGTGGTTAGCCCATGCTGGTAGATTCAGTGAGCGCTTTCCAAACTCATGGTCTAAATACATGTCTAGACAATGTTCTGACTGCATGATGAGACAAGGTTCTATCATCCACTAGCTCTCACTTCTCTCCTGCTTCACTGATATGAAAAGCTCTGGCTCTGGGGCTTGAGGTCAGCTATGCTGTGCAGCACCCCCATCCTTCTGCCACCTCAAAAACACCTCATTTGACAAAAAGGAGTACTCTGAAGTTACATCATCGATGTGTGTAATAATCTGAAGGGAGGGGATCAAGAGGATGGGGTCAGGTTCTTCTCAGTGCTGACAACCAATAGACAAGAGGCAACAGGTAGAAACTGTTGCACAAGAAGTTCCACGTGAATATGAAGAACTTTACTGTGTGGGTGATCATGCGGTGCAACAGACTGTCCAGAGAGGTTTTAGAGTCTCCCTCACTGGAGATATTCAAGAACTGTCTTGGATGCAATCCTGAGCCAGGTGCTCTAAAATGACTCAGCTTGAGCAGGAAGATTCCACCAGATGGCCCACTATGGTCCCTTCTAACCTGATCAGTTCTGTGATTCTGTGAAGCATAATGTACCTGAGACAGGTATTTGGACTGAGCTCTCCAAGGAGTGTGTCCAGGGTTGCTCTCAGTCTCTCTTGGACATAAAGTTAGCCAGGCACCTCATAGGATGCTGTCATTTCCACTTGCTGTCTGTTCTGTAATGAAATTCCAAGGAGAAAAAAAAAAAAAAAAAAGGCAGCTAGGGAAAACTGGTATGCTAGAGAGAAAAGTTTAGGCCTTCTGTAAAGTCTAAACAAATGGCAACAAGCCACTTGGGTTTTGTTTCCTTGAGAGATTTCAGACTGCTCTGAATACAGTAAACAATAACTGCCACTTGGGAAGGCAGACATATTTTTCTTTTCTCTTGAGATACTGTAGATTTTGTTCTGTGTTCTGTGGTGGACAAAAAGTTTCTTGAAGCAACTCCCCATCAGAGAGATGCTGAGAAAAAAGTTTTAAGCAAGCAATTTGATTGCTTTTTGGAAAGACACTGGAGCGGGATAGACACTGCATAGGGAGACTACAACTATGTTGTAACATCGGAAATATTTCTGGAGTTCATACGTTTTATACCATAATCATACTTTTTTGCTAGATTGCGAAACAATTGACTGCAGGAAAACATTTAATTGTCCAGCCTCTGAAGTTTTGGGGCCACATGAACACTACAGAACAGAGGTTTGGCTCTGGCTGTTGGCTAATCTGCCAACTGTCAGAAAGCCCTTTCCTTTTGGTGAAAATTCCTGGTTGACACAGGCAAGCATCAATGTTGAGTGCTGCAAGGAGAACTCTGCATTTCAGTTCTGCCACAGGAATGTCTGGGGCTGTTCCTCAGAAAACATTCTCCTCTAATACTGCAGGCAGCAGATGAAGCAGGGAATGTGATCCTGATGGCCAACACACTCTTAAGAAATGTTCATCTGCAGGTCTGCCTGTATTTCTTTGTTACTGGGATCAGTCTGTGACAAGAAAGTTGCAGGAAGAAGGAGCTACCAAGATTGGAGAGACAACGACTGACAATGAACCTTTATCGATGGAGAGACAAGTGTGTGAAGAGGACTGGACTGTTTTTTACTATAATGAACTTTGTGTTTCAGGTTTTGTTAAGGGCTTTGCAGTTAATGTATATTATTGTCACTATATGTTCTGTTGTAGTTGCTGGAAAATTCCTTCTTCCCTCATGGCCTCAAATCCTACCTTATGATTGTTTTTACTACATTACAGTCTATTCCCTATATGGTAATTCCAAACCCTTGTTTTGCATGCTCCTCCCATGCTCTGCCTTAACTCCGCCCCAGTTACACCCCCTTCTGGCAAGTTCTAGCTGGACTCTATAAAAGGCCGAAGCTGTTTTAATAAATTGCCATTTCTGCCTCACACCTCAGAAGTGTGCCTTCTCCTTTCTTGACCTGACGTCAGACCTGCAAATGATGCCCAGCATGGGGCAGGCCTGAGGACTTCTGACGTCTAGAGGACTCCCTGCTCCCTTGGGAAAAGTGCGGGGGATCGGTGGACTCCCAGCTCCAGTGGCTTCCTCAGCTCAACTGTGGATTTTTCACACCCATCCTTCTGAGACAGGACAAAGAGGTGAGCAGCTGAGCAGTGATCTTCCTCCCTAAAATCCTCTATCCCTCCCCTGAAATTAAAATTTAAAAATCTAAAAATGGGAGCCTGGTTAACAAAACATGAAGAGGGATTACACAGGTGCTCAAAAGGTTTTCTCCAATAACATGGGCATCCTATAGATAAAGCCTTCATGAAATTATTAGCTAGAAAGGCACCAACAAAATGTTCCAGAGAATTTAACATATGAAGATTGGGACAGGCTAGAGGCTTCTTTGTGGATGGCAATACCTAAAGCAGACAAAGACGTGCCAAAGCCACAATTGCTTGGAGGCTAATTATCAGTATTTTAAAGCAATCAGAGATGAAATTGTTATCAGAAAGGACAGGGAATTGTGGTGAATGCACGGTTTCGGAGTCGGGTCAAGATCAGTACAGAGATTCCCCTGCATCACCACATTCAGGAACACAAAATGGCATTGGAGGCACGTGTCAGCCCTCTCTGCATACCCCTGACCACCATCTGGGGAGCAGTGCACACTGTGGTCCTCAAAATGGCTGCGGTTTGGATCTTGCTTTGCAAAATGGCTGCACCAGCCAAGGTAATTCACAAAATGGTGGCTTGACTCCGCCCCTTCCACTGGCTGAGCTCTGCCTACTTCCCACCCACCAGAAGCTGACATAATCCAAAATGGCGGCAGCCGACAACATCCAGTTTACAGATCACCACATCCGGTCCAAGATGGCTGTGCCCATGAGGACCTCGTCAACAGTTCCCTCCAGGTACAAGTAATGCAAAGGCCAAACAGCAACACTGAAATGTGAAGTCCGTTATAGCAAAATACAGCCCAGTCCTCTTCACACACTTGTCTCTCCATTGATGAAGGTTCATTGTCTTCATTGTCAGATGTTGTCTCTCTAATCCTGGTAGCTCCTTCCCCCTACAGAAAGCTTTCTTCGTAATGGTAGATTTTATTTATCCTTTCCTTATATAGACTCCTCTCAGCCTGTCTCAGCATATCACTGTACCAGGGCACTCAGCACCTCCATCAACAATTTTCTTCTTATACTCTTTCTTGCCTTTTCTTCTTTTTGCCTTGCGTATTCTCTTTCAGACAAAGGTGAGACTATTATCCAGGGAGGCATAAAAAAATAGCATCTACTTAATTTCCCTTTCTTGAAAAAGTGCATGTTACTGATGCTATGCTTAGAAGGCAAGAAACGTAGGCAGCCTCTCACTATCATGAACAAACAGTGTTTGCATGTAGTAAGCAGTAAGAGATGATTTTTCAAGCCTCATACGAACATCATGGCCAAAAGCAGTATGAGGATGTACTTTCTCCGACTATTTAAGCGAACTTTGAATCAGTGAGATGAACACATGTCAACAGACATTGAGTACTTACAGTATTGTTGTTGTTGTTGGCTGGACTTCGCGAAGATTTTGGGATAAGCCTGCGCAATGGATTTTTTAGGTGAGGCACGGTGTGCGCGGAACTGGCCCCACCCCCTTTACTCCTGAGGTTCATCTTGCCACGGCCGAGCACGCTCGGACAGCGACAGCAAGTTCCTCGGGATGCGAACCAGCGTCCTCAGAGGAGGAGCCGGCTCCACAGGCGGGGGCCTACGCCACTCGGCCAATGCCCGCCGCCTCTCAAGTGTAATCAACATTAAAGAAAAAAACCCCAACAAACAGAAAAGCAATAATGTCAGGTTTTTGAGCAATCCTGGGAGCCCACGTGGGTTAGAGCACCAGGGGAAGACCTCGCCTTATCATCTCTGCCACCAAATGACACAAACGTGGCACTGCAGCCACACCTGCAACACAAGCTGGGGCATGAACTTACAGTATAACACAGCAATGTCTGTTCCTACCTGTTCTAATTGTTGGACTTTCCCAATATCCATCAACCAACCAATAAAGAGATCTTGCCTTCCTGACAGCTGCACAACACACCTTTCCAAAATTTCTGCTCCCCAGTTGCTACTTCCAGGCCTGGTAATTTTATCATTGGGTTTTTAAGTTCACTTAACTTCCCAGCTACCCGGCACATTACCTTGCAGTAGTCCCTGAAATGGGTTCCCCAGTTTTTCATCACAATCACTCACTTTAATACAGCCATTCCTTTCCCCTAACCAGACAGTCATTTTGAGATATAGGAATATTTCATCCCAAACTTTAGGAGCAAGCCCTGCCAAAAATTCTTCTTAAGATAAACATGACAGCCTCTCAATTCTGCTAACAGCTGTTACAAGAGAACAGAGTTCCTCACGCAGGGTGAGACGACAAGCTTGAGTTTTAACTCTGCTGGGAGTATGATGAAAATAAGGGTTTGATATGTTATGGAGGATTAGTAAAACTTAATGTTTAATTACAGAGTCTTTACTAAATTATTTTTTTTCACCTGCAATCTAATGTGTAAAGTGAGAATTTGCAAGCTCTCAAGAACTGAATGTATAGAACATTTTTCAGAAAATATATAAAAAAGCATCATATTTATATCATGAAGTTACAGCAAGGGCAGTAATTTATCAAGCACCTTCCTCTGTCATTTCATGCACAATTCTTTCCAGTTTCTGCTACATGGTATATTTACAATCCCTTTCTATCCAAAGCAGTGGTAAGACATGCTTCAAAAGAGTGCATTTTTGTAAGGCTTTGTGTGACCTTTTCATTCTGTTGGCCTTCCCAGAATAGGATAATGAATGCAGTCTAGCTTGTTTGAATGTTGCAAGTGGTCAACAATATTTCTGTGGCATGTGGTGACTACAAAGCGTACTATAAAATACATGGAAGGATGTTGATATGAGGAGTCACAGTGCTGGTAAAACTGGACAGCTGTAGCCCTGAAAAAGTCATCTGCAAAGCCACGGGAGGGTAAAAAAAAAGCACATAAAATCCAGTTAAAAGCCTTCTGAGACAGGGCTTGACACTCCTTCCTGCAAGAGTAGGTGGACATAAATACTTTTAATTTTTGACCTGACTCCTGGACTGTCAACCTGGACATGAAGTAGCTGAGGAGAATGCTGGGGGTGTAAAAATTGGGAGGACTGCCAGAACTCCCTGTCCAGTGACCCTCAGAACCAACATTTGGAGACCACTCCATAGTGCTCATGGTCCCGGAGACTGAGCTAGGGACTGGTTTCTTCTGGTCACCAGCCCCCCCAGCTGCCTGAGCTCCCATGTTTTCATTGAAATAGATGTTATAACAGTCTGAGAAACATTGGGACACCACAGCTGTGAGGTCCTGGATTTTAAGCAAGTGTTCTCTCCTTTTTTAGATCCACATCCATGTCCTCTCTTCCCCCTCTGCATCTTCTTTCAAGATCCGGTTTTATTTAACCATGTAATGCAATATTCTAGGTTAAAAACAAACAAACAAAACAACACAAAACCAACCAACCAAACAAACAAAACCAACCAACAAAACCAACTAACCAAAAACAAAATAAACAAATGAACAAAAAAAGAACCTACACAACAAAGAATCCCCCTCCCATTGCATCTTCAGACACTTCTGCAGCTGCAAACCAGAATGCAGTTTTTCTGTTCAAAGTCACAAACTGGCCTGAGTTTGCTAAAATTCTAGATTAGTGCACATGAAACCTTCAGCATGCCTTTGAACTGCCCTATGACTTGAGAAAGTCAGAAGTGGTCTGCCTATTTTCCCCCAGGAACTCCCCAGATTTGCTGCCAATGACACCAGTGCTGTTGCAAGCCTCAACATCGCCCCTTTGTGGCTGGAGTTGTCCTGCATGTCTCTGGGTCAGTGGCTCCACCAACTGCTGCCTTGCACACTGAAACTGAAAAGCACTGGTGTGTTTACAGAAAGAGGTGGGCTCCCCCTGCCATCCTGCCCTCTACCACTAAATTTCAGTCCGAGCAGATCAGACCAAGCAGTCTGTGTGTCCTCCTGTGAAACAGACTTCACCTACACCACCCTGAATCCAAGGTATAGTCCTGAACTCCAGCTGGTTACACAATTCTTCTATGAAATTTTATCAGCTTTGTTTTGTTCTCTGAAAATCAAAGATCTGTTTATGTGTGAAACTACTTTCTCTTACAGGCAACATGGTACAGCAGACTCAGTGCACATGTGTGTGGGGCTTGAGAAGAGGCAGTGATAGAGCAGAACAAAAGTGCTCTGGCACACCTTTGCACCTTCTCACATTCCTGGCAGGACTGTGCTATACTTTAGACCACTTACAGCATTGCTCTATTCTGCTTTTTGCAGCAGGCAAGAATAATCAACACACAACCACCTTCCAGTCTCAGTATGACCATCACCCAATCCCTACATGAAAACTGCTGGAGGTGTGGACAAGACCCATTTTTTCCCACACATCCCTGCCTAGGACCCCATTTTCCCTTCATCAATCAACATGTGAATCACCAAGGAACATCAACAGCCACTGCCAGGGTGGTAGAAACACAGAGCATTCAAGCACTTGTTTGGGATTTCGTTTCTTCATTGAAACTCAAAACACTTTGGAATGACTGATGTAACTAGATGTGGCCGGTCTCCTAGATCCTTGCATATCCCAGACAATCCCTTTTTGACTTAATGATAGGCTTAATACCTGAACAAACCTGCAAGGCATTGGTCTTGCTCACCTAGGTAGGAACACCCCTTGCTCTTCAGTGCCAAAGTAAGGATGTGTTTTACAATGTCTCTGCTCTCTGCAGCAAGCTTTTTGTTATCATGGTTACTTTTTCAAACCTTCTACCATTCTTCCCCACCGTCCAGCCCCTAAGAAGCTCATTGCTTCTTTATCAGAGTCAGTCAGTGCAAGCTGCTGGATGACACAAACCAGACAGCCTGCATCCGCTGCAGACTGGGACAAAAGATGGAAGCAAAAGATAATAATGAAGCACAGCTGGTTGATAAGCACGTTTAAATTTTGCAGAGATTAGCTGTGAGAACAGGAAGGAGTTCTTTCTCTCCCTTCTGTTTGTTTAGTTTTCTTTAACTGTTTATTTTTAGGATGAAAAACATGCTCATGTGGACTTATCAAGAAAGTTAAAACAAGGCAAAGGGAGAAATTTGTCTCATTAGAAACATGAAAGCGCCATCACAGCCAAAAGTAAACAGGACTTTCCATTTTCCATAGCCACGTAAGCTGGCGGAGGGCTGCTCGGCTCCTGGCTGTCCTCACCAGCGCCGGCTCAGCCCCTGGGTCCGCCTGGCTCCCCTGGCTCCACGACAGGGCGCGGGAGGGAGCAGGGCTGCACAGGCGCCTCCTCACTCCCAGACGGGATGGATGTGGCTGAGCCGGCGCGTTTCACAGCTCCTCTCACACAGCAAAAGCCTCCTGTTATTTATCTGGGCCGTCGGAGAGTGTGCTGTAAGTACAGGCTATTCAGCAGCAAGACTTTCCTAAAGTCTGCAAATCAGTGCCTGTGCCTGGCTTCTACACATGTAAAAACAAGTTCTGGAAAATAAGGCAGTTTTGTAAGCGGAACAAGTAAACAAAACGCTTTTGAAAGAAGTGTTGCAGTTTGAAGGACTGACACTGCTGTTACAGGATGAAATGGAAGTTTTCCTGATGTGCTTCACAGAGGGGAGGCCCAAGTTGTGACTGGCAGCTAAACTGCCATCACAAAATATGGCATTTCATTGTCCTTCTTCCCCTGTCTGCCCTAAATCTGAACCAGTCTCACTCAGTTCCCACACCCACAAACGTGCAGCCCCTTCTGTGGATCCCCACTGGTGTGAAAGGTTCAGGATGACATCAGTGGTATTATAAAATCTTACTTCTCCTTCCCTTCTGACTGACAGGAGGTCTGACACAACACACTTGCGTGAAGATCAGACCAGAAACACTATCCCAGCTTCCTGTTCACACTTGGTAATGGCACGAATGAAAGAAGAGGCCATAGGGTCAGCTGTGCTCTGAGTACCTTATGACACTCTGGAGAAGCAAAGCTGTGATCAAGCTGGGTTTCCTACGGCTGCCAGGCATCCCGAGGTGAGAGTGACACTGTATGTCATGACACTTCACTGGTCCCACTGGAGCTTGGGCACTTGTCACACTGTGTGAAAAGAGTTTTTGGTCCAGGTCTGTAGGACTATTGCTTCACCGGTCACAAGAGACTGAGATAAAATAAGACTAGGAGGGTAGTTCTGTGATGTTCCCCTCTCACCTTACCTTTAAAATAGTACCAGCATGAAACGGAGATCAAAACAGAGCTACTGAGGTCAGTCATGTTCTCTCACAGTCATCTTTGCTGGTAGGGAAGAAAGGTTTTGCCGTTTTCCCAAATGTATGTGCTTCTTGTGCTCTAAACAATGTGGTTTGTTCACATGAGCCATCCTTTTGGATATCTACACAGACTTGTTTGCAAGACTTAAAGGGCAGATGTACAGAAACCAGCTGTACACATAAAGCTTGTTAGTTATGTTGAAGCCTGACAATCTCCATGACTCAGCTGAATACAAACCTGCTGTTTCCTCTGTTGTCCCTCCCATCGTTGTCACTGCAAGAATTTTTCATTAATACATTCATGAAAAAAAGACCTTTATTTTTAGATTAAAAAACAAAACAAAACAAAAACAACAAACAAAAGAAACGAAAAAAAAATCAACCTCTATAAGTTCATTAATATCTCTGAGAAGCCTGTAGTTGGCTACAGAAGCCCCTTCAGCACAAAGATATGAATTTACATTAATCTTAGTGGCCATGCAGCCTCCAGAGGGCTGTGCTGCTCAGGCTTCACCATCCATTGTCTCTGGGTGGGAATACATGGGCTGTCCAAGTAGAATTGCATGGTGGGGCCAGTGATGGTCTGGCTACTGTCAGCACACCCCCAGCTATGCACAACTGTCTGGACACTGCAAGAACTGCAGAAATGTAGCACACTGTTTATCTGACTTTGATTGCAGAAGGGTCATGAGACAGATGATCTATTTCAATAGGTAAAGCAATTGAAGCCTCCTAGGTAATTATAACCAGCAGTAAAACACAGTCTTTACCCTGAAAAGCTTCCTATCTCATTACACATATTACTCCAAAAGTATTATGAATTATTATTGCTGTCTAGGTTCATAAATGACAAGTATTTTATTAAGCACACAAAGTATATATCGAAGATTTAAAATGTCACGAGGAATTTTAGGTGCTTTGTAGGTGTCTATTCTCTGTAAAATCATACTTTTATGACAGCTCATGTAAGACAGAAATACAAGTACACTGTATACATAATTTGAAGGCCTGCAAATTCCCAGTGTGTGGTTTTCCATTTCTACATTAAAAAAGGTAAAACAATATGAATCAAATCCAAAGACTGTTGGTACCTGTGTGCTTTGCTGTAGTGGCTTTTTCAGAACCCAGAATATTATCAATTCACTTGCATGATCTTCTGTTCAAGTTCTAGTAGCAGGGATGGGATGAAGGAGCAGATTTGAGGTGCTGAAAGGAGAAGGATAGGCATCGATGCAGGAAAACAAGCTTAAATCAAGAGAAGTACTACTGAGTCCATGTGGCTGTTCCAAGACCTGGTTTATTACCTTTGTATGATGTGTGCATCCACTGAGGAGAAATAGCACTGATGCTACATAAGCCAGCATGTGGCAAACAAATAATTGGGTTGGCCAGAAAATGAGGTACAATGTCTAATAATTGCAACTTTTTCACTGTTTTTATATAGGTCACATCTTTCCTCTGACTCTGAATTGAATTTTCCTCTGTGCTGACTGCCAAGTATGTGACTCTTTGCAGCTGTAAAAAAGAAAGCAGCAGCAGACCCTTGGGGTATAGAGATATTACAGCAGCCACGCAACACATTTCTGCATTCAAAAGAGCTTTATTATTGGGTCAGGCAACAGCTACTAAGCAAGGACATACAATTTATTTTTTTTTCATGTTGTCAGAAGAAAATGTGGAACTGATAAGAAACACCTGTTGAAATGGAAAACCATCTCAGAAAACAGGTTTTGTTTAGATGATAAAGAGATAAAATCTGAAGGCATGTGTTGCAAAGGAAAATAATCTTGAACAGAATGTCTGTTTTAAAAAAGAAAAAAAAAAAGGAAGAAGAACCAGTGGTATGTTTCAGGTAATTGGTTTTCTGTGCAAAGAAAGGTCCTAGAGGATCATAAGGCAACCTTGGTGCAATATGTAAAACTGGATGAGCTGCATGGATGTTGTTCATTCATTTTTCTTCATGGAAACATGATACCATTTACATTTTATTTGCATCTTGTAAATATTTTCTTAGAACCCCAGCAGGTCACTGGAAAGCATAAAAACAGACATTACCAGCTGAACATATGTAACCATAATTTTCTCTTTGCTTGCAGCTCAGCCTATTCCATGTGCTCTGATTTAAAGACACCACATAGGAATTCTGTTTAGCTACATTAAACTTTTTTGAGGGAAGGTTTGTTAGATCATTTGTTTTACTCAACTCCTACATATTTTCATGCCTTTGTCCTGCTTGATGTGAAATAAGCATTTTGTAGAGGAAGTTGATCTCAATATTTCTTTTCATAATCTGGAAAGGATGCAGTGGTTAAATACTGAGAAATGTGCAGTACAGTGTGGATTGAATGGAAACATTGCCATGATTCTATGCTTATGTCGTGGCACTAAATCAGTCAGAAGACAGGGGCAGACTGCCAGTGTGTGCAATGCCCAGAGGAGGACGCAGTTCCAGTAATAATTTTAGAGACTGTAATGTGACTCTAAAATGGAAATCTCAGCAGCAGCTCCAGGAGGGCTGAGTTCCACAAGATGCACAAGCGCATGCCCAGTTTTAAACACACAAGTAGCTCCAAAATCAATGAGACCACCCACAGGCTTACAATCCTTTGAAGAACTGAGTACTTAATTGCTCAGTAACTGCTGCAAAAAAGACGTCAGGTTTCCTTTGTAATGTTTAATATTAAAAAGAGCTTTGCCAGCTTAAAATACTGGAGGAACCCAACCAAAATGGATAAAGTGAGGAGCCAAAGCAGGCATGCAGAAGGGCTGTTTCTTGCTGAATTTCTCCCCTGTTTGAGCCCACAGTGAGTTGCACCTCCTATTGTCCACCAGCTCCTGAGGTCCACACTCAGCAACACTTTAGGCAGGACCACCAAACTACAGTGGCTTTCCTGCTTTGAATGATGAACAACTGACAAGTTTGTGAGGTTTGGGCTTTATTTTCTTTCCAAAGTCCTACTCAACAAACCCTTGCTAGAAAAAATTACTTCTGTAGCAAATCTGTTTTAGACCTACTTGGCATGCCAAGCTTCTTTGCCAGAGCATTTCTGCAGCCTCACAAACTCTGTTGCATGCAAGGCAAAAGAACTTTAATAAGCTGATCCTCTTGCAGTGTACTAGGCAGGGAAGTGTTAATATCTCTGCTTTACAGAGACAACTGATCTGCAAGGGATCAGAAACCTCGGCTGCAGAAAATCCGGAAAGCTAAGCTAACTTTATTGGAGCTGTGCTGATTTATACCAGCTGAACATACGGCCCCAGAAGATTAAGTAGTCTGTGAGAGAAATCTGTGGCACATCTGGGACACTCCAGGGCCTGAGTCACAAGATCATCCTTCCTGCCCAGAACGCATGCAAACATCCCTCTACTACGCAGAAGCCTCTGCAAACTTTTTTGCTAACCTCTTGGCAAAGCAATAATGAAATTGTTTGAATGACTGAGCCCAGGGAAAACTGGGGTTAGCTTATGCTATTAACAAAACCACTTTCTCTGATTACTTTGTGCATGACACTATTTTATACAGGTAAGCCAAAACTATATAAAATATTGGATTATTGTACTTGCAGTCATATTCTAAACAGAAACACAGCAGAGGGAGTTTTCAGTCCAACATGGGGGAAGAGTTGTCAAAGTCTTACAAAATGGGATCTGTGTTTCTTTTTTGCCTCAATCCTGTGCCATACTGGATATGAGTAGCTGAGGATCAACACGGGAGTGCAGAGGTGTTTCCCTGTGTATGCTTTTTTATCATCAAGGGTTTAATGCACATGTCCCTCACTATCTTCTTACTGGGCAAGAAGGAACTTTTGGAAATAAACCAGGTCTGAATAAAGTCGTATGTACTTTAATAGGCTATTAGAGCATAATTATTTTGTAGCTGGGGCAGCTATTGTACCCTCAGCAACATTTATTTAACTATTGCTCTGGGTCAGAAATAAAATGGGGGGAAAAGAACGAAAACCAAAACAAAAAACACAAACAAATAAACCCTAAATCTTATCCAATTAGGTTTCAAAAAACATATATTGGGGCAAAGTTTGTGGGGAAAAGAAAGGTGAAGCTTTTCACATGCAGGCTCTGAATGATGTTTGGTTGCTTTGAAACTCTAGGCATAGCTGCAAAATGATACGATGACATTAACTGTTTATCACATCCATGTTACAGTGATAATTTCAGATAATGGTACTGGTGAGAAAGGTAATGGCAATGGTCAGTCAAAAATAACTGAATAATACAAAGAAAACTAATTTCAAAGTTTTTTTTGTCACTATTTAGTAAAAGGTTTTATATTGAGAGGATTGGTATTGCAAATAACCATGGACAAATAAGCAACACAGCACAACATTTCTAATTACCAAGGGGAAAAGGAGAATTGAATAGTATTTAAACAAACAAACAAACAAACAAAACAAAACAAAAAAAAAACAACAAAAAACATAAAACAAAAACAAAAAACCAAAAACAAAACAAAAAACCCAAACAAACAAAAAAAAAAGGAAAATAATTACAGTTTTTGAACATAGGAGAAGAACAAATACATGCCCCATAACACTGGTCTGGAAAATGAAGGAAAACTGTAATCAAATTACTCCAGAAATTAAGAAATACAAAATTACTTCCAGTTTTCAGAAAAAATATGACAGCAAAATTTTTAGAGGATTAATAACATCTTATACTTTGAGCTACACTGATCCTAAAATCCCAACTATCTATTTTAGAACAGTTTATTTTTTAAAACTAATTTGTTAAACTACCTGATAAAAAGGGGTAAATATTGTGACCCTCCAATAAGAAGGAGAAAAAATGGAGAAAAGTTTGCTTAGCATCCCTTTTCAGCCGGTTATTCAACAACGAAGCAACATCCGTAAGCAGTTTTGCAAGCACTCTGTATAACCCAGCACCACCACCTGCTGTTTGGGAAGGATGATTCAATTTCCCCTGTCTTGCACATTAAATCTCCAGTAACATGCAGGCAAAGAGAAATCATCCATTTCAAACATTCAAAGATAAGAAGAACAAACAAACAACAAAACAAAACAAAGCAAACTCCCACCACCCACAGGAACGTGTCAGAGCTCTGCCCATTTAAACCACTGGGAGATCCTTCCTCACAAACAGGGTGAAGAAGCTTAGCTCTTCACAAGAGCTGTAACAGCATGCTGCTTCTGCTCTCTTGGCTTGGGTTACCCACAAAATCTGGCACTGCATGAGAATTGCCTCAAGTGTGCTACCTGACTTCCCCCAAGTTCTGCAGATTACTAGAAAAATATCTTATGTTGCCTGGTTTTTGGCATTTCTGCCTATGGGGGCAGCTGAAACGTCCTTGCATGATGCTTTCACGGGGAAGGTCAATTGAATACTGGCCTCCTAGCTTTATAAACATGAAACATAATAAGGCCCAAAGCTTCTCCTTCCAAAGATTCTGCTAAAAGCTGTGTCAGCTGCACCTGAGATTTTGACCTTCACTACATACTGCAGGAATAACTTAATCACAAGTGCAAGGAACAACAATGGGGGAGCCACACTCCAGTCAGGCTGTTAAACGACAGCCCAAAAACTACCTTGTTTTATTTTTCCACCAGTGTTCCCTTTAGACAGATATATCTCCAGCTTGGTCTATCTGTGTATCTAATTCTTCCCCAGTTCTGTCCTATATCTTGTGCAGACATGCACAGATAATGTTTAAAAGGGCATGTCACTGACTCATGACAAACGGTGCAATTCTTCACAGATAGTGAAATAACCCCCAGCTGCTAATCAGTACTGTCAATGAACTGTGATATTGAGCATTTGCATTTCTGTGGTACAAGGCCTGTGAAACTCAAGGTCTGGCTGTGGTGTCCACAATTTTCTTTTAGCCCAAAGAGGAAATTGCTTCAGGGCTGTGGGTATTGGTTTTTGTTGGGTTTTTTTGTTGCCATTTCTTTCCCCCCAAAGGAGAAGTCTCTCATGCTTTAAGGCTGTTCTTTCTGCATTGTCTGTTTCTATTCAGCTCCTAAATTGAGGTGATGAGATTTTACTTTATTAGCATGCCCAGTGCACACCTGGAAGTTGTAGAACTAAGCACTAAGCTTATTATCAGGTCGATGCAGGTTACATTTTTCCTCTCTCCTGGTCTGCAATCCTAGAGCTGTTGCATGAAGCACAGCACAGCCTGATTAGCTCAGATCATCCAGACTACTGGAAGAGTGTCAGTTTGTAATTTCTGCCTTCACTAATTCCTCCCCTCTCTTAAACTATTAAAAGAGCTGATGGCATTTTTAAAAGTAAAGGATTTGGGTTTGTTATTGGTTTTGTTTCTGGCTTTTGGGGGGTTTTGTTTGTTGAATTGATTTTTTTTTTTCCTCTACAAAATTGAAGAAATGATTCCTCTGTATCAACAAAGTTGATGGTGGTTCAGCTTGGAGTTGGATCAGCAGAGTGACTTCAGAGGTGGGGGAGCAGGCACACAGGAGACTGCCTGCCCCAGCACTGTGGATGAAACCTAGGCAAGGCAGGGAAGTAAATATCAGATACGTGGGTTGGAGTTCTATTTTCAGCTTTTTGTCTATACCTATCTCTGCAGCAATTAATGCAGTTTTTCACAACAGCCCTTGGAGTTGGGGGGAAGGTTTTATATCCACTTGATTGCTAAGACATAGATCAAACAAGGATTGCTTTCCTTAAACACTGATTCACAAGCACCTTAGCCAATGTTCACCTTCACTAACTCCAGGGACTTCTAGAAAGTGATCAATTTCTAAGTACTAATCTGTTTCTGTTGGCTGGAAAAGAGCTAAAGGGAATTGTTTTAAATGTAGGTGCCCCTGTGCAGTGGTCCCATTCAAGTACCTGAAAGTTGGACACTACATCACTATTGGCACCTTCAATGACAGGATCAGAATGAACACATGCATGCTGAAGTTGTTACGTGTGTAAAATGAATATGAAACTAATACCTAAAAATATATTGGAATTTTTATAAGCACTACGTGAACACAGGAAAGGTCTGAAATATTTTCTAGTATTATCCTTTTCCTAGCAGTGGATTTTTGTAGTAGAAAAGCTGCAACATTACATAGAAAATATAAACCATGAAAAAACTCTGATGAATCCCTGAAATAACATACTACAGACTGAATTTACCAGTGACTTTCAATCTGGGGATGCTGTGAATTCCCTTTTTGACATGTTCAGGATTTCTTAAAAAAAAAAAACAGGTCATCTTTTAACTGCAAATATGCCAACTGTCAATTGCATAACAAGGATGGTAAACTTGATGGAGTTCTTCACTGAACAATTAAAAGATCAAAGTATTTTTACTTTGATTACCTCAAGGAGACTGAGTGTTGAGATTTTTTAAAACACTATTTTTAAATATTCTAAAATAAATCTGGTGTTCTCCTAATCTTGTGCCCCTGATAAAATGTATTTAACTGCTTATTACTGCATCAGTAGAAGTCAAAAGCTAACAACTATCCATTTTTTTCTACCTAAAGGAAATTCCACTCTTATGTCTCTAGGTGCTCCCCATCTTCATTCCGTTTTTCATAAAGAATTTCCTGGGAGCCTTAAGGGTTTTCTCAGTGCACATACCCATGCACTACCCAGGGTTATCTGGTTATTCACGAAACCATGCAAGAAGAAGATGGCTCTCAACATTGGGACTTCCATAGAAAGATTCCTGTGGCAGAGATTGAAAATAAGTTTTGAAGAGAAAAGGAGACTACAATGAGATAGCAAGTTGGTGATGAATTTCTGATCATTTTTAATTACTTAAATCTAAGGGAAATGAACCTTGCAGGCCCTGAAATGTTCCATATACTATGTGGAATATTCTTTCATTTCAGAGATCAATCTGAGTGAGATTTCCTAATTTCAGAAATGCCTCTTGCCTCACTAAATCCCTCTGCTTTTGTCAAGCCTGAGCTCTTTCCAAGATGTGTGCAAATTCTGAGGTACTTCCGTGAGCAAATACTCTGCCAAGTTCAAGTTTTCCAGTTTAATCATGTTGCCAAAAGCCGCTTTCTTAATGCCCTTCTCAGTAATTTTATTGTGACTGAGATCAAGCTTTTCTAGCTCTGACAGCTCACTGAAGACATCAGTAGGAATTACTGATATTTTACTGGATGCTAAATATAATTCCTTAAGGGCAAGGGGGTAAAGAGAGGGAATAAATGTTCCTCAGTTGACTGAAGTTCGTCGTGTTGCAAAGATGTTATGGAGTGAAACTCTGCTTTGAGGAAGCACTGGTGGGTTAACCTCCTACCGCAGAGGCTCAGTGCTTCCAGGGTCCTGTGCTGAGCCAAAGCCCACTCTACAACACTCATTGTCAAGCACATGAAGAGACATGAGCCTTTGCAAGCCTTCATAGGCTTGTTTTATAGATCCACCACTGAGTTGCTTGTCCTTCAGAACTGAGAAACATGGCGACAAGTATTCCTACAAGAGACCCAGCTGGTTGAAATTTATCCTAAATACCTAGCACTAAAGAGGATTCCTTCAGGGATATCTCACAGCCTTTTGCCTGAGAAATAAAGCACTATGAAAAATAAGATGAGATCAGTGAAACCATCATTGTCTTCAGTCAATGAAGAGTTTAAAAATTCTTTCTGTATAAATTCCTTTCTAAAATTCTGTAAGTTATATTGTTGTAATCATGGCTGTAATAGATATATTGTCATCTATTTCTCTTCATTAGTAATATGAGCACTAGTCCTCTCTCCTCAATATCTTTTATAAACTAAGTTCTCTAGGGTTATGTATCTTGTTTCTATTTTGAGTTGTTTTACTCCTTCTCTTGTTTGTCTATAATGTGTGGTCTGACACCACTATCCCTCTCTAATGCTTTCTTTGAGCATCTGTTTTCTAAATTTTCACTTTTTTATTTCAAGAAAGGGAAATTAATAACTCATGCTTTGATGTATGCTGATGTACAAGTTAATTTGATAATCACATGCATGTGATGGATAACCACAAAGGAACTTTATATTAATGTGCCTCTAACTCTTTAAATCCTATGGTATGACTGTTACTCACCTATGACTGTCTCCTGTACATCATCATGTGTAGCTACATTCGTTATGATAATTATTCTTAAACAACTTAATCTCAGAATATGACTAGACAACTTCATTTGGAGGACTCAAATGCCATAGCAACCACACTCTAGAGGGCAAGAGTCATCCTCAAAAAAAACCATCTGTTAATCTGATCATCTCATCTTCCACATCCCTATGGCATTATTGCTTTTTTTTTTTTTTAATATTATTCTTCTGCCTTTCACTCCTTTTGCTAGCTTACTGCTTGTTTCTGAGCTCCTCATCTTTGCTTCTTGGTCTTATACTAGTTTTTGGACCACACATGGTTTTCTTTTCTTTTTTTTTTCTTTTCACTCTTCCCTTTTCTTCCATTTGGCAGAAGGAATGTTAGTGATCCTTCTCCTGAGACTTTCTGGACTAGCAGTCCAACACTCTGGAATGAGAGAACTCACACCCTTCTTTGATTTGTCACTTCTGCCACTTGTAAGGTGCCTCTGCCTGTCCCTGGAGAAACTGGGAGAGATGGCCTGCTGAGCTGTCCTTGGATGCCAGTAGTGATACTTCCTCAAAAGGCCTGCCTTGATCTCTGCAGGGGACACATGTGAGATGCAGCAACAAACAGAAGATCACTCAGCAATGCAGAGGTTGTACCCTCATTCTCTTCTACAGCTGTAGGCTCATCTGTGTATTTAATAATTTGAATAATAATATGTTTCAAAGGCAAATCTGCATTTTTATACTTATTGTTGAACTTACAAAGCAGTTTGAATTGTTTGCACTGCAATTTTTCCTGTTTTCAGCTTTTTTCCTGTTTGAGTCAAGGAAAGTTTCTATCTTTTGCTGAAATGGATATTAAAAAAGGGAAACAGTTGAAATAGCTAACAACAAATTGAAAATGAAAATACTTCTTGCAGCACTCCTTTAGCTTTATTCTTACTTATATCCTGTGAGTATAATCTCCTACAGCCTTTTATTTTAACACAGGCTCAGCTACCACTCCAGTGCCATTTGGCACTGATTACTGCCCGCTGCCCCACATGTAGCACTAAAGGGCATCCTGCAGGATTGTGTGCCTTGGGCTACCTTTCCCAAATGGAGTGTTTGCCTGGAGATCTTTCATGCTAATGTTGACTTGGAAGAAATTGAAAAGTGACCTCAAGAAAGATCAGAGACTTCATAAAAGGGCAAGGCTGATGATGCCACCACCTTTGTAAGGGATATGTATGACAGTGGCAGGAGTCACTATGAGGCTCATTACTACTTCATTATTGCTTCATTATTGCAGTCTTGGAAGACAATTTGTCAGGAATGAATCTCTAATGCAATATGCTAACTTTCCCTGCCATATTCTCTCCAAACCCTCCTGACAATACACTGAAAATTGTCACAGTCCTTGTTGCCTGCAACCACAGGCAATACTCCAAAGCACCTGCCTGATAAGTGTTCCATTTTTTTCTCCTTATGTAAGTTTTAACTTTCTTTAACATGCTCAGCTTCTTCCTATACCACAGGTCTTCTCTGAAAACCCCATTTTTCCCCGAGTGCTGCCCCAACAGACCATTTGCAGCTCTCCATTCTCCTGACTAATTTGGTTTAGCATATTGCTGAGCACAAGATAAAAGATGTACTGGCAAAAGGAAGTTTTAACTGTACTGCCGGGCAGCCTGTTCCCCCAACGGAATCCCTGTCAGGGTTTCTTTGCTTCATCCAGCTGCTGATTTTTTTAAAGGAAATTTAAGAACTTAGTATTTAATGCTCTAACAAATTTGAATGGACTTGGCCCATGGGATTAGACAGTAACAGACTGGGAGACAAAGCCCTGTGATTGAGTAGCCTTAGTTTTCTTTCCCTGAGGGGGGTAAGTAGGATGAAAGTAACTTTAAAATAGTGTATCTTAGCATTAGTTTATGTAGTAGACCATAGCAGAAGTTTTCATCATTTTAGAATTATCTGAATTTTTCAAGACAAGACCTGACAAATGAGATTAAAGTAAAGTTTAGGATGTCTGTAGCAAGTCAAACATTTTTAATCTATAATTAATGGAGAAAGTTAAATTCCTTTAAGTAAATAATTTATCCTGTTTAAATAAATAAATACAGGGATTTCCAACAAAACACAAACTGAACTCCCAAACGTCCATTTTTCCCATCACAGATTTATTTTGCAAACTATCTCCCCAAATACAATAAAGGTATAGTCAGGCTTTTTTACACTCTGGAAGTTACACTGCTTCCAAGGAAATAAATATTATTAAAATATCAAACTAGGAAAAAAAACCCCAACACTTTTCAATTAATAAAAATTAATATTCTCATTTATAGGTAAGAGGAAGGGTTATTTTGTTACTCAGTATGAAAATCAGAAGGCTATTTTCATTCTTGTAATCTAAGATACATATTTCAGATTGTACAGTGATTGCCTAATGATTTTGTCAAGTAGACTTCCTACCACTACATTTTTGTATAGATCTTTCATCACCCTTCACTGACACGTGGCTCTGCTTTACATATCTGACTCCAGCATTTTTTGATACAGCAATTCACCTAGCCGTGAAGAAGAAGAAAAACCCACAAATATTTTCATTCTCATAGTGCTCTGAACTTTTCCAGCAATAGTTTCAGTAACAGGATCCCAGTTTGATAAGAAGTCTGTGCACAGCACGTTCTTCACCCAGAGGAAACGCAAGAAGTGTCAGGGCTATAACATAGACTCCTGTAGCACAGCACTCCCTGCACAGCCCAGTGGTATCCATCTGTTCTGCTTGCTGCCAAGAACAAAAAAAAGGAGCACTGAAACGCTCCTGGCAGGGGCAACAGCACAAAGACTCATTCTCAGCTTCGGTCTGTACCTTCCCAGCTGAAGCTCCTCTCTGACGTGAGAGTTCTGTGTCCACAGCCCATTGAGCTGTAATTGCCACATGCCCTGAGGGCCTGCAGGGGTTCTTGTGCTGATAGCTCTCTACAGTCTTCAGAGGGATTCAGGAAGGCTGAGAAGAGCAAAGCTTTGACAGGGAGATTTCCATTTAGATTCAACAGCACCTAAATATTTATATTGAGAGGTTGAGGATGGTTTGGCAGTGAAAGCAGAGGCTGGGGAGTCAGATCTGGGTGCTCTGCTGACAGAGGCTTCCTGCAAACTATAATCATAGAGCCATTGAGGTTAGAAAGAACCTCTAAGATCCAGCACCAAACCCTGTCCCTAAGCACCACATCCACACATCTTTCAAATACCTACAGGGATGATGACTCAACCATCACCCTGGGCAGCCTATTCCAGTGCTTTACAGCCCTTTTGGTGAAAAAATTTTCCTAATATGCATTCTAAATCTTGTCTGGTACAATCTGAGTGTTTTGTGCCTCACTCCTGGAGCAATAACTCTACAAATATATACAGGCACCACTTCAAACCCAGTGGTGCTACTGGGGTTTGGTACAGGTGAGAGAGCCAAAACAGGGTCAAAAGCATGGATTTGGGCATTTATTTCTTTATCAATAAACCAGAGATAGAACCATAATGCTTGCCATTTTTACCCCTTAATTCTTTAGTACTTTCAAACTGTTCTGGATCTGTGACTGGAAGATCTTTACTAGTGCTTTGATTTCTAAGACATCTCTGCAGAGATTGTCACTGGATTAAAAAAAAGCCAAAAACAAAAAACAAAACAAACAAAAAACTAAACAAAAACCCCAGAAGAACAAAGTATTTATCCATTACATAGCTCAGTTGCAAAACCCCCAAAATGTTATTGATTGATAGAAATAGTTAGAAACAATTATATCACTATCTAAACAGTTTGGGTTTCAGAGAGGTAAGATTAAAATCCAGCAGCCATTTTTCCTCCTGAATGCTTGAAATCAGATTGCTTCAAGGCTTTACATTACAATTATTCCATTGTGTATTATTTTTGTAATCATTTCCACTCCAACTAAGTGCTGACATTTACATATTATGTTGTAGGTTTCAGCATGTTCCCAGCTCTGACAGCATTTTGCACTGTAGGCTAAATTCTTGTGTTATTACTGGTGTTATTTTTCTAATGTGTCTGCCTGAACTGTCCACATGGAAAACACCCTGGTCTGATGATATGCTTTGTTGGGATTATAAATGGGTCAATTAATAATGGTAAGTGATCAGAAGCACCTCTCAGCTAGGTTACATAGTTTAATATGACAGCATAATTCTTTTATCTTCTTTACAAGTCACCTGTCCCTAGAATTACATAGTTCATAAAATAAAAAGTCTAGAGGAAATAAATACCTATTTTTATAGTGGTATTGTTAAGTAAACACACTTAAATCCCATGTAAGTCTTCTCTATTATCTCACATACCAGAATGACATGTCTACAGAAGTACCAGATGTGTAAAAGAAAGTGGAAATAGAATGGTCACCTGCTAGCCTATTAAAGACAGAATACTGGGGTATTCCCCTGTGGCTTCAGTAGGATACAACTGTGTGATGGTATGGTGGCATTTTCACACTGGGCTCTGTGAAATGCATTCACCCATGTGGGATGGGATGCTCACACAGTACCTGTTTTTTGGTTTTCCTCAGCGGAGTTGCTGACAAGGCACAGATTTTCATGCCACCTCATCTACGTAGTAGCCATCAATCTGAAACAGAAACAAATTTGAAAGCCTACACAAGGCCTTGCTCACATTACTCACATTTAAAGTCAAAAAAGGCCTTGCATTATTGGGGTACATCAGAAGTCTGACTTGCACTTCAGTAGCAGTGAAGGAGCCTAAACTTAAGTATAAAGTATAAGTATAAACTCTTCCCTTCAAGTCCTGAACTCTTTTCTTGTAAGATGATTTTCTCTGATATAAGTATGATTTTGCCCTTTGCTGTAGAGCTGTTGAATCTCATAAAAAAAAATTACTGGGGTTGGGCATGGTGGATGGGTAGGGCTAGGTTTGCTTTGGGCAATAAGACTACCACAGGAATGTTATGTTAATTCTCGCAAGTCGAGGTGGAAATTTGAAAGACAAGAGATGTCCAAAAGAGACGCCCAAAAAAGTTCATGAGAACTACTGAAGAACATCTTTTTTCTAGGAACAGACTCAAAAGGATCTTTCTGGAGAGAAACACTTATGTGACATGTTCACAAATGAGTCATAGATATGGATTAAAAAAAAAAAAAAGTGATATAAAACCAAACACTTATTTCCACACCTTGAAGCTGTGTCCAGTTCTGGACCTTTCACTAAAGAAAGACATTGAGGTGTTGGAGCACATCTAGGGAAGGGCAGTGAAGCTGCTGAAGGGTCTAGAGAGTCAGCTGAGGAGCAGCTGAGGGAGCTGGACAAAAGGAAGCTCAGAGGTGACACTTTCACTCTCCAAACTACCTGAAAGGAGGTGGTAGCAAGCTGGGGGTTGGTCCCTCAGGCAATCAGCAGCAGGACAGGGGCAAATGGCCTCAAGCTGCACCAGGGGAGGTTCATGTTGGATATCTGCAAGAATTTCTTCACTGAAAGGGTAGGTAGGCTGCTCAGGGGAGTGGTGGAGTCACACTATCCCTGGGAGTGTTCAAGAAATGACTTGACGTGGTCCTTAGTGCTATGGTTTAGTTGATACGGTGGTGTTTGGTCAAAGGTTGGACTCAGCGTCTTGGAAGTATTTCCAACTTGGTCAGCAAAGACCAAGTGGCTGAAAGTTGCAACCAAAGAAGCTTTCAGGAAAAATGTAATACCCACTGATGTCAGAAGGTAATTCATTATTACAACACCTGTTATGATCTGATTATTAAAATTATTAGAAATACCTCTGCCTGAATGAAGGTGCAAATGAGACCAGATGCCAAAGTCAATAGTGTGGGCTTTTCTTAGCGTTAAATGTGAGACAGAGATAAAAAAAAGGGGAGGGGCAGGGGAAAGAAAGAGAGTGACAGAGATTAAAATAGAAAATGTATCACCACTCTGTAGAACCCAATGGCATCCTGTCAGTCCGTTTCTTCTGATCTTGGTAGTGAGGGTCTCCCAAAAAACACAGAGTCCAACAGATTAATACACACAGGAGATGCACAGCAGCTCCCCTTGAGGGGGAAGCTTTGCAGTGTCTTGTAACAGGGCCCAGGTTTGTTCCTTCACTTGGATCATGTGCAGTCTTCTGGTGGTGGAAGGCCTCCGGAGTGACTCAGGGGGGCACTTCTGGGGTCTTTGATGGTTTATGACTCCTTCTCAGCCGCCTCTCATGTGAATGTCCTATGTGTACATGGTCTTCCCAGGGGGCTGGGAGATTACTCCTTTGGTTGGGTGAGGAGGGATTTCATCATCGCACAACCAAAACCCTTCTCCCCTGCCACCCACTTAACTCAGCTAGAGTAGATTCTTAAGAGAGACATTCTTCCCTTGAGCACTGTTTACCACTGCTCAGGCCCAAGATGATTAGACAATAGTCCTATCTCAAGTTCCCAGTCAAAGTCTAAATTCCAGTCAGTAGGCATTGGGGTAGGGGGGTGCTTTGGTGGTCACAGTAGGCAGTTGCTTCCTTACAGTTTGACAAAAGTATTTCTACGATTTTGACAATGTTTAAGACATTAATAACATTCAGTCCATCACAAACACCTCATCAACTGTTGCAACTTACTCTACAGTAACTGATTAGAGTTAAATGTACTCCTAAAAGGCATACTACATTTCATACAAGATTTCATATGGCAGTTCTATTGCTCGTGTAATAGCGCAACTCAGGGAACCTGTTCATAAACTTTCTATCCTTCGAAACCTGTCATATGATGCTGAACTACAAAGCAGTTTCTTGGGAACTATTACTCATTGGCACAGAGAAGAGTTTCTCCCTAAAAACCCACTACTGCTCTGTTTCTCTGAGACACTGGAATATCACTATATCCACCTTCAATAGATTTTAAATACTGCTTTTCTATTTTTATGAATGATGGCACTCATTTTCACTAACTCTTAACTTATTTAGTAATAAGGCATAAAGGTATGTGGGCTTTCCATACTGAAGGTGATATTCATCCTCAGACAGAGATACTGAAGTTTATGTATGGATGTGTAAGCATCTGCATGTGAGCTGGAATTAATCTTCACCTGCTTTCTATCCCTAACATCTATTTTCAGGGAAGCAGAACTCTTCTTCAGGTTCCAGGCTTTCCCCACGCATATTTTACAAAAGATAAGTGCCATGGATGATTACACAGGCTGGTAACATCAATACAGAGATCAGCCAGGTGGTTGATAGTCCTAGGTTAACATATTGCCTGTCTGGTGTGGTTGATCACACATCTGAATTAACAACACTTTCCTCTGGCACCTAAAAGCTGACTTAGATGTGGAGACAGAGCTGCACAGAGGGTCTTGGGTCAAGGCTCAAGGCTGAAGATGTAAAAAATCACCTAGGAAAGGTGAGGAAGGTGGAGTAAATAATGCTTTGAGAGTTTTTGCTCAGCTTAGCAGGGGCTCTTCTACAGGCTGCAAATGGAGGAAGGAGGACAAAGAGGCAGACAGGGGCCAGTGACCACCAACCACCACTACTTCATCTCAACAAAGGTTCTGTGTCAGGGATTTTTGCAGAATGCCTCTCAAAAAGAAAATTAAAAACTTCAGTGCAATTCACATGGACTGAACTATGTTGCTGAAAAGGGACTCACAGAAAAATGACTTCCGACCCAGCACTCCCTTTGTCTGGAACACTGTGTTTCCAGGGAAACAAGTGAGCTGTTAAGACACAGGTTTTCTGCTGATTTCCCTTGAAACTTAATTTTTGGCTTAGATAAAAATGCAGTTGAATGAATCAGAGATTAGTCAATATATGCAGCTTCGTGTTGAAATTTCCAGAGCATTCCTTCTAAAAGAGCCCTTCAGAATTTTGTTTATTTGGATAGACTGCTAAGGTAGTTCATATACTCACATTTTAAGCCAAACATCTGAGCTTTCATAGTTGAATGAAAAGTTGGAAAAAGAAGCTGAGCTAAAACTTCTTACTTGATCAGTTTTCCTTCTGTCAGCCACCTGTTGCTTCCAAAATCTGAATAATTTTCCCTGAATATTTAAAATATGTCTATATTACTGCATAGCACATGATCAGACTCAGAAGGGGAGCAGTACCAAATGTACCTTGGCAGCCACTTGTGACACCTAACACACATTCAGCTGCTAGTACTGCTGGTACCTTAGTCTCTACTTCAGATTGCTAAACAGGTGTGAGAAGATGTGAATGGTTACAAATAATGCTGCCTCATCTCACCACCAAAACACTCAAAGCATATCTGCTTGCCAAGCTAATAGTGTTTCCTGTCTCCCATCTCACAATTTCCTGTTACCTTACCATTTGGCAACACAGTTGAAATAAAGGGGTTTGTGATGCTGTTCCTCTAGTGAAAACAAGCCGAAGATGGACCTAGGAGCCAAAGAAAGTCCTACTTCTAACCACTGAAGTACTGAGTAAAACTAATTTTACAGCCCAATTATCAGCTAAGGAAATTATCTCCATGTTCTCAGACTTGATCCAAGTCCAACAGAGATACAGTGAAAAGCAAAGTTTTCTGCTCAAATTTGGTTGCAGAGTTTCCATCCTACCTGCCAATGAGATAGTACTGCACTGTAACTGGGGAGTGCTGCAAGGTTTTCTGAGTTGTGAAAAAATTTCAAGTTTCCAAAAAGGACATGCCTTTCCTATTACTTGGGCAAACCTTCAAGCACAGCTATAAACCTTCATCAGGTTATACCCCAGCCTGAAAAAGCATAAAGATCCCCCAGAGCATTTTTCTCTGAGCTAAGATGCAACAGTCTTCCCCCATTTGTTTTTATGAACCTTGCCACTGTCACAGTAAGAAGTCCCATTTTCACCAAAGTCTTTTTATCCTTCCAGGCTGTTTCCCAAACAAATGGAATGCTAACAAACCCCATATTGTCCATCCCCTTTCCCACCTCTGAATTATAATGCTGTCTTCCAGATGTGCTGCTTTTGCACTATCTGCTGACAGATGATGGTCATCTTATTTGAACCTCTCCTCCACTTACACCCTTGTTTTTCTTTTCTTCATTGCTGTTGACAATGGCACCTTTTCCTCCATCTTAGACTCACGTTTCCTCCAATCTTTGATCCTGCCTCCCCCAGCCACTATGCTACATTAATGTTTTGCCAAAAAATTGCTCAGATACTGTTAGGGATTTGGTTTGCTGTGTTGTGTTCTTCACTGACACACTAGGATAATAAATTGCTTATGTTTAGACAACTGTGGCTCTGTATGTTCTAACTTCACCCAACGTAATTTTGACTATACTGGTGCCAGTGCCCTCCAAACAGCTCAAGAGTTAAAACTTCAATCTTAGTCTGTTAAACAGGGTAAATTAGTCTCCTCATTGACTTGTGCTCAATTCAGTCTTTCATGATACTCCAGGCAATAAGTTTTAATTTCTTATACTTGAAGGTCAGCATATGCAGACCAGTTACAGAGTTTATAACTGATGCAGTCAGTCTTCATTCCAACTCCAAAACTTCTTTTAGTTTCTTAACATTTTTTTAAAATCTTATTTTCCAGGATCCGTTTAAGACTCACACTAAAATGATGTCTTACCACTTATCTACAACATACAGACCCAGGCCTTCAGAAGGAATCTCTCTGACAGATGCAAGCCTTCTGCTTTTGCACATCATGAATAGTCTCAGATTGCACAGAAAGGATTTAAGAGCAAGGCTGGGATAGAAATCTATTTCAGCCCGCCTAGAGACTCCAAAACCTTAGTGAGATTTTCTAGCTGAAGTCATCAGCGCCCAAACCCACCTCCCACCTGATCAGTCCTCAGAGAATAAAATTTAGGCCTCCTCTTGCTCACTTTCCACTCAGCACTGACTACATCATCCTTGTGGTCACTCAAGAAAATGAAAATAAATATTGCCCATGGCAACCCCTCCTACATCATTCTGAGTCTGCTTTCTGCATCACAAATAGTGTTATGTGGCTTTCTTGCCATAGCTCTCTTTTCCAGCTCTGAATGTTTTATCACTGCACCTATTCTCTCTCATTAGACCAAAGTTTGCATCCAAATGAGAAATGTCATAAAATTTTCCAGGATTTAGCACCTCCTCAAGAGCCAGCTAAGGTGAAATCTACTGCTGACAGAAAGACAGAGACATCTCAATTCAAATATGTAGGTACGCTCCAGGACGTAGAGCAGAAGACCACCTGTATTCCATTTTTGGTTACCCACTCATCCCTTTTGATCCAAAGACTTGTGCAATCATCACATCTGTGTAAATACAGCACGTGAAGAGCCCCTGGTAGTCTGTGTAAGCTCACTTTCTCCTCCTTGTGGTTTTGGCTGGAATGGTATTTGATGATGGACAGTCAGCTTTGGATAGAAGAGCTGTATCAGACAGCCTTGCATGGAAAGTATATGCTGTCCATGGGCTTTGAACCAGACATCTGGACACACAACTGATTTTGTTTTCAGTTCCAAATCTAAAATAGTTTTAGAGGTCACAACAGTGTCTGCAACTCTTTTTTTTCACAGCTATGAAGAAGTCACTGACATGGCAGAAGAAAAATAAAACAGAGGATGACTCAATGCTAATATGACAAAGTACAGAAATGTATCGAAAAACTAAAGAGTAATTTATCTATTCCTCTTCTGAGATCTGTGCATGTGTATGCACTAGGGTGAGATGAGAGGAGTTGGGAGGAGGGCAAGGATGGTAATGTGTCTACCAGGAAGTAGCTATGGAAAGTCAGCATTTCTCCTATATAGAAAGAAAAGTTTCTGAGAATTAGAGGATGGGAAGGTGACTGGTGGCATAAATCGTGCAAAAGTATATTCTCACAGCTGACTGTGCTGGTATTTGTGAGGGTAGACAGGCCTCAAATCAGCATGTTTCCTGGGGACTGGAAATCTTGCTTCTTTCTTTAACAGCAAAGTCTATATAGCAAAAGCTATAGCAAATCTATAGGTTCAGGAATATTTCTGGGATGTTTATGGAGGACAGGATTATCCCGAGGACCCCTGCAGTACTACAACAGATGACTCATAAACCACAAGTCTCCAAACTGCAACTTAAAAGCATTGGTCTGTTAAGCCAACAAAAGTGAGTGCTTTTGTGATGCCATGCATGAGAAACAGGGATTGACAGAAGTTCATACAACCACTGCATTGAAACTATTCAAGTGATTCATCTTCACTCTTGAAGACCTTAATGGTTTATCTCCATCCGATCCATCATACTCACTTCATTAGATATGACACCCTTTCATTGCTGTCAGTGTTCACTGCCCAGTTGCAAATATTCAAGCAAGAACTTTCAGTTTTCTCCAATCTGATCCTTATCCCTGGGAATAGCTTCCAGTAATCATACACAAATCTACATCATTTCCCACTCCTTTCCTCCTAAAAGCCTGCTACTTCTGCTTCAAAGCCAGCTGAAGCATTGGGATTGTTTGGCTTGCTCTGCTCCGAGGCCACTACATACCACATTAACAGGTAAGGTCTTCTGTGCCTAATGTTGCAGAGTCCTGGTCTTTCACACAACATAAAACCACAAATGATACAGAAACATGTGAGTGTGCATATATGAAAGTGGGGGAGCACATTTCCCCTCATTCTTGAGTGTAGAGCACTAAAATGAATCAATAGGACAAAAATACAGTATTTAAAATATAGTTCAGTTTTGCTTTTTTCTGTCAGATAAAGAAACTGCCCAGAGTTCAAATTTGTTCCACTGGCCCAGTGTCTGTCAACATCTTTCCAACAACAGAAGAGACAAGGAAAGATTTCATTTTTCTTCTTTCAGGTGTAACAAAATTGCTCTCCAGAAAGAATACAGAAATTTACCTCAGTTCTTCCAAAAAAGGTAGCTCATTAAGCTTCCTGACAGGAAAATGCAGTCTGATAAATGTTGCTCAACAGCACGTCAAAGCTTCAAAGAGATAGGGCTTTCCTTCTCAAAGGGACCTTATTCTTAAAGTATGCACTCATAAAAAATGAGGAATTAATGGAATAAAATCCTATTATCTGGAGCTAAAAATGTAAATCAATTCTATCTAGTGGACTTTGCTATCAGTTAAATAAGAACACTCAACATTGAGAACATACATTTAAAGCTTCTATATTTATCAGGCAAACAACTACCAGATACACTTTCTATGATGATGCTAGGAAGCAAGAATCTTATAATGGACTTGCTTCCATCTATCAAGTTAAAAGGAGAGAAAAACAAACTAAACCAAACAAACAAATACCTCCCATAAACCCCAAACTCACATGATGAGCACAAAACACAAACTGCAGGTTGACTAATGAATGCATGCACAGAAACTCATCTGTTAACAATATCATCTTACAAAACCAACTGGTTTAATGCATGCAAAAACATGTAGGAGGGATCACACACCAGCAGACCTATTTAAATTAGAAAAACTTGTGCTCGCTTCAAGCAGAGAAGTCTTTGATCCATGATAAAAAAAAAAAAAACAAACAAAAAAACACCATTGCATTGGCCATAATATGACTTATTTTGCTATCAAGTATCAGCTCAGCTGATAGATTAAATAATCTCTCTTGTATCTATTAGACATGAAACAAAAAACAGATCCAAGTTTTGTCCAAACTGAGAAACTTTAGTTTGAAATAGAGACTGTAATTTCACCATTTCTGGTTATTTGTTTTGCAGGTTTTGGCTTTAGTTTTTATTAACTGTAGCAAGTAGTTCTGTTTTCACCAAAGTCCCCATCAAAGTCTATTAAGCCTGTCCTTGAGTAATGATGAAGGACTGCTGAGATAGTTCATTCTGTCTTCCCTTTCAGCCTTCTGTTGGATCTCATACACTTCTATTGGATTTTCTTCACTTACTTTATTTTCATCTTCTTTTTACCATGGGAAAAGATTTATGGGTGTTTTACAGAGCTATATTTACCTTTTTGGTAAATATATTGGTTTCCTCCAGGCACTGAATTCAGGTATGAATCATTATGAATAATCTGAGGAGCCTTGCTAACTCGGTCTTCCTTTTCTCCTTTTTTCCCTGTCAACTGAGGAGTACAAGCAGCACCTAAAAAATGTATTCAATAATTTCTCTTTTGTTTTTGTTGTTGTTTACTTTTTTCCAAATGTCAAGGCATAACCTTGTCTCATGCCTAGTACAGCAAGACTGTTTAAGTTTTTCCACCCAAGAAGAAAATTTTCCCAAAGGATAAACATGTAAAGTATCTATGAACTACTCAAACACTTATGTGTCATTCTTCAGTGGTGTTCTAGCAAAACACTCGGTTACATTCTATCCATTTTAGAGACTGGTAAGTCCAGAACCCTCAGAGCAACACTGGACTGTGGATCATGGCCAATTCTTTGATTGTGTTCAATGCCACCTCTACTTGTGCAAGCCATATCCATTTTCAGTGTTTGCAATTCTCGTCTGAGGAGGTAATTTTTAATGAAGCACACAAGTATTGTGTTGAAAAACAGGAATCTCCTGTCAATATTAAGAGAGCCAAGAGCTATCTGTTTCCATGGACTATTTTCTTTGTCTCTTTCAGTATATCAAATCAGGGTACATTTCTTCTAAACCTTTGAAGAAATATCTTTGATCCAAGTTTGATTTTAAATGAATATTCTTGCTTATCTTCATACTGATTGTTCAGCCTGTTCAGGTGAGAAAACTGAAGTGTTGAACAATAACCTGAGTCTTTAGGACAGAAACGTCAGAAAATAAGCCAAATAAAGGTAATAATGATGGTACTGATGTTTTGTTTTCTTTTCTTTTTTTTTTTTCTTTTTTTTTTTTTTTTCTTTTTTGTTGTTTTTTGTTTTTTCGGTTTTTTGGGGTTTTTTTTTTGGTCTGGCAAATATATGTACAAGGTCTTTTTTCTTAAAGGTCTTCTACATGCTTCTCTTCAATGAGACAGCTTCATATTCTTCCATGCAAGCAGTCTTCTTCTAACAATACTTGTGTAAAACATGGCTTAAGTAGCACACATTGTCCTACTGCTTTAAGACAAAGTCATCAAGTAAGCAACCAGTTTCACTGTGTCATGAAGAGAGGGAGCTGGTGCTGGTCTCTGTTTGGATGGAGATCCCACAAGTTTCCCTGCCAATGCCTTGATCCTGTCAGTAGGGCTACGCCACAGGTGCACAAATAGACAGCCAATGTCTGGAGCCATTTCAGCATTACTAGATCAATCATTAGAATCTTGGAAATATGAAGATGTCATTAAAATACTTATATATATCCAACTCTGACAAGGAATTTGAAACCTTCTATATATTAATGGACATAATTAATTGAACTTACTAAATACAGGCAGATGGAAAACAAATCACTTTACAGAATGCAAGCAAACCACAGCTAGTATAAAACCAAGTACTCCGTGTACCACTTCACACACAGAAAATTATTTTTTTTATGTATAAGTTTAAAATATGCCAGAAAAAATATTTTAGTTGTCATAAACATCATATTTCCCACATCTCAAAAGGTGATTCTCATTTTTAGCTGAGTGACAGATTTATCTTTATAACTGACTCTAAGAATCAGAAATGGAATTAAAAATTGTATTGCCTGTATTCAAGCACTCTTACACTTTATAGAATAAGATTCTAGATTTACTTTTCAATTGAAGGACCATGCCTTCTCCTCCAATTCAACTTCTTATGCCACACAATTGACTTCAATTTCTGTGCATGAGGCACAGACTCCTTCACATCACTCCAGACAGGATGCAGCAGTTACTCTATGGCAAAACTGCAAATATTTTTAAATAAACCACAAGAAATTGACTGCATTATGGGGACCCCAGAACAGGGGAATGGGAACAGGGCCACTGTGCTGGTTTAGAGTTAAACTGGCAGGAGAAATCAATCCAACTCAGAATAGGATTGCAAGTCAGAATAACAATTTAATAAAAGATCACAAAATACACTGATACAGAAGGAAAAATCATTTGTGCCAAAAAAAACAAATGTACAGCCGAGCACAGCTGGACACAAGCAGAGTGGAGCTCACCAACCTCTGTGCTGAGCACCACGTGGCCCCCCTGAGTTCAAAGCAAGAAGAAAGGAAAAAACCTGCTGGTGAAAATGATGGCTGCAGTCTGGTGGCAGTCTCAGTCCAGTTGAGGCTCTGCTTCTCCTCTGGATCTGACAAGAGAGACCCCAGTCGCCAAACCCTAAGCTTATATCTGCTTGGGCTCTGATAGGAACGCCCAGTCCCTCCTCCAGGGTGGAGAGTTTCACAATGGGTGATTTATTCTGTGAGGTGAACAATGGCATATTTTTGGCATCCCTGATGGCCCATTAGCAGACATGACCCCTCAGGTGGGTGTGAAGGCAGGAGAACTTCCTTATCCCACAGAAGTTCCTAAACACCCATCTTGTAGCCTGAGGGGTTGGGTGTGCCTTAGGCAGCTGCTGCAAATGGGCCATTGTGAGCAGTTCATGAAAAATGACATAGAGGGTTTAGAATACACACTCACACAGTGACAAACTGACCCTGGCTACTAAAACCAGGACAGACACAAGCAAATTCTGTTTAGCGAAGTGAAACATCTAAAGGAAGGCTATGTCATGGATCTGACTTCAGGAAGAAGAGGGGACATAGATGTCCAACCAAAGAATATCAGCATTTGAGAGTTTCAAATAAAGCAGCAACTTCTTGACTTTCTCCAAAATATATGGATTCATTTCACTATGAATATAATATAGATCAGCTCTGTGAATTTTTGGAAATACTAAAGCACTACAGGATGTATATTTTGGAGGACACTCAATTGGTGATTTTGCTTTCTTACTCTCTTGCTCCCTTGTCACTGCCAGAGAACATTAATTCCACTGAAATATTAATTTCTGGCTTTTTTATTTCTTTTTTCTTTAATGCTTTTGATTTAACAATCATTTGATTTTTCCATTAGTGATATCTCATTTCTACAGCACCTTGAACCCTTAGGATTAGAGAAGACAAAAAAAATGTCTTTGCTCAGATAACATGTGGTCCAGGATATTTCCCAGTGCATCATATGCACCTGACCATGTGGCTGGTCTTGCCCCATGGAAGGATGGTCCTTCCAGCTGTCATGTCATACCTCTTCTATTACCTCAAAGTAATGATGATTCAGGATGATTCATGCAGACCCACAAGTTCTACTTTTCCTCATCTCTCACTGCTGCTTAAAAGCCCTCATTTCCATGGCTTGAAATTAACTTCCATCTATGAAGATGGATTTATAGAAGCAGCTTTCATGCCTTCAACTAATAATTTTCTAAACATCAAAAATAGAGAGTAATATTAAGCATTCAGGGTTTAGACCTTCTCCAGAGAGAAAATGTGGGCTTCTTTTCTGCTAATCTCTGAAGAGTATCTGCAGAAACACACACATACTCCATGGGCATGAGGGTGACTGGTAAAACAGATGTGTATGACTGATAGAAAAATAAAAAATTTTCTTACTTTTTAGAGTTTATAAATTAAATAAATTGGATCAGGTTTTCATATTAAGTTTACTCAAAATTTCTGACTGCAAAATAGCTCAGTTATGCTGAAAAGACTAATGAATCCAAATTACAAATAGAATGTTCTTTCATGACTAAACAAGTTAAGACACCTGTGCCTTTTGTGTTTTGGAGGAGCCATGAAGGTTGAATATCTTTTAACTGTGACTGTATGAGGTAACTATTGGACCTGCTTGCACATACTTCTACTTGGCTGAAATTTTTCCATTTTATTTTAAGGTGTTGCACCAATGTGTTCGACTATCCATCGACACTTCTACAGAAATGAATATGAAATCAGTGGAGTTAAAGTGAATTTACACTGGGACAAGAGAAAAATATAATGTAGTCCTTACTGCCTGTGATCTGGGACGAAATGATGAAATAAACTCATCCTGTAATTTCAGCCTTCAATATGTTTAAAGCTGGTAGTACCATCTAGTGGGCAGAGAAAGAATTGAAGAGTACAAATATAAGTAGCCAGTATCCTGAAAACCTAAGTATTATATTGAGATTTAGGAAGTAAAATGACAATATATATCACTTATAAGATTTTTGTATATATAAATTTTTTCACATTAATGTGAAAAATACATTTAAAGGAATACATTTTTGAAAAACGTAAAGGAATTTGGTACACTTTTTCATTACCAATGACATATTTCAGCTACATATGATTGCTCTAGACTTTCTTTCTCATAATTGTAAGCCCTATGTCATAGTCCTTTAACTCTGATGGTTTGGGACTGTCCCATAAATCTGCATAGACTCATTTATCTTTGGTTTAAATACCTTCTTTTTTTTATTTTTTCCCCCAAAAATCCACATCATAGTTATTATGGCTTCATTGTTACTTTAACGTAGCTCAAGAAGAAACACAACTGATTTCAGTTTTCCTTTTTAATTTACAGAGGATTTTTTTTTTTTGCTATCATCTTCTGGTTTAACTATTTTAGACTGCCTCACTTCTTGGAGGTTTCCCAGCTCCTGGTTATGTATAATATGTTACTCTTAAGAACTACTGAATTCTGACAATATGGATTGCACAGCATGCTTGGTATTGTAAAACCAGAGGGTAAGAATTAACTTTTGATAAAAATTCTTCACAAGATAGTTTCCATTTTCAATGACTTCTGATTTCCTTCCTTTGTGCCATGGTTTAATCTCAGTCAGCAAATAAGTCCAACTCACCCACTCCCTCACCAGCAGGATCAGGGAGAGAATCAGAAGGGTAAAAGCCTGAAAACCCAGGGATTGAGATAAAGACAGTTTAATAAGGAAAGCAAAAGCCCCACACAAGCAAAACATGGATCTGATTCACTGTTTTCCATGGACAGACAGGTGTACATCCATCTCCAGGAGAGCAGGGCCCCATCATGTGAAACAGTTACTTGGGAAGACGAAAACCATCACTCCAAATGTCCACCTCTTCTTCCTTCTTCTCCCCCGATTTGTATACTGAGCATGATGTCATATGGTCTGGAATATCCCTTTGGTCAGCTGTGGTCAGCCGTCCCAGCTGTGTCTCCTCCCAACCTCCCCACACACCTCCAACTTCCTTGCCAGCATGGCAGTACAAAAAAGCAGAAGAGGCCTTGGGTCTATGTGAGCGCTGTTCAGTAATAACAAACAGATCTCTATATTATCATCCCTGTGTTCAGCACAAATCCAAAACACAGCCATACTTGCCAATGTGAAGAAAATTAAATCTCTCCAGTCAAAACCAGCACATTTTTAAAAAGACATTTATGTTTACATAGAAATCACTACATAAAAAAAACAATCTTTAACAACTAAAGTGTTAGTAACTGGTGACTAGTTCTTCATTAGGCACTGTGTCTTGCAAGTAAGAAAAATCACAGTATTCAATGAACATTTGTGTGTGAAAGCAAATATTCTCTGATCTTTAATTTCTGCCTTGCGGATGATGAGTCATCAGATTACAGTTATCTCTAGTTATCTCATTTCATGGCATGATTTATGAGTTAAGAGTATGAGCAAAACTCACCTTGAGAGATCTTTCCTGTTTGTGATTAGCCTGAGGAACCTGAGAGGACTATGTATAGATGTCTTGGGTATCTACAACCAACCCATAGTGTCTGATGATGTCTCAGAGAGACAGTTTGGACAGGTTTACCTACATTTCTCAGGGTAAATTCTGAGCTCACATTCACTGTTGTCTGTTCATCTCAGTCAGAGCCAGGTCAATTTACAAGGCCTATGTACCTTCCTTTTCCTCTTCCTCTCTCTACACCCATACAGCTTATGCAGTGTGCTCTGACTAATGAATATGTAGCTTATGTTTCTGGGGTTTACAGGACTTCTCTTGACAGTCATAAAACAGTAGTTGTGAGCAAAAGCACAGAGATGTGACAAGGGTAAAAACTATTTGGAAGGATATTACTGCAGAAGTTGCTGAGATAACTTTGAACATCTGTATTACTGCTAGCAGATAGTATTTGAATCTGGTGGCATTGGAAGAAAATGTCAGATAGAGTTTCTCCTATAAAGAGCTCACAAACTATTAACCTCTCCTTACTGAAACTAAGCTTTACTTTCCAGACTGCAGAAACTTGATAAAATACAAAAGCAGGAAGAGGTGAGTTCCTGTCTTGAATTGCAAATTTTGAGTTAGAATAGGTTCCACAGGCTTCAACTTTACAGTGCCACTTTTGGAGGGACTAAAAATAAATCAATAAACAGTAGCCTTAGCCACAAAGATTACTCAATCTAAAGGTTAATATAATCCTTTAGTAGCGGGCTATTTCATGTGTCATATATAAATTATCCTACAGTACCCATATTCTGGTCATAGCCTGCTATTTACCACTTCATAGAGTATTCAGGACTTTAAAACTACATGCTTCATAGTTTATTGCTATGTGTTTGCTTCAGGGGAGAACAAGGGTGACATCCAGTGGTGTATTCAGCATTCTGTACAGACGGGCTGCACCTCCAGTGAAGTGAGATCTCACTGAAGTCTCAGACACATAAAACATTGCCTAATAAAACTTAGATCAAATTGAGACTCCATGATTTTCCACATGGGCCTCTGACTGCATATTTTAATAAATAAATTCCATTTCTCTATCCACTTTGGTTCAGAATTAGGAAGCAAAGAGTGTCAGTGAAAAACAGGCCAAAGGATATTCTGTAAACTGGTTTTTGCTCACATGAATAATAACTAATAAAATAATAATTAATATTTCTTCTCCAAATTAAGAAGCTTTCCTAGGGTGAATATTCAAGTCAGAAATGTCACTATCATTGTTATTTGTGGATGTGCTATTTATATTTGTAGGGCTTCCCCATCCTGGATTTGTAACAGGGAAATGGTGAGGAAAAACTCAATATTTCTTTTTCCTTCATTTCTTCTGCAGGTTTCAAGTATTTCAATATAAAGGAAGGTAATATGCAGAAGTATGAAGATGGCAGAATTATTTTAGCTCAAATCACTTAAATTAGGTCTTCCAAAGAATGTATTATAGAAGGCTATTGTCTCAGTCATTCTACACTACATTCACAGAACTGCTAGACCTTGGGGTGCTTTACTGGCCAGAGTTATGCAGTCAATATATTTCTGAAATTCATGGCAGCATGTATTCGACATTTAATTTTGGGAACAGTAATAAACATAATGTTTCTTCTGATCCATCTGCCTTCCAGCCCTGTGTATGTCTCAGGGATAGCCTGCAGCATCCTCTGGGCTGTTCAGGCATAGATTACAGCAGAAACAAATGCCATACATGTGGTATCTTGTATGCTCTACAGGGCAACTTCTACCTGTATGTCAGGTTGGTTTTGGGAATGTCTTTACTGTAGGTGTCAATGATCTGCAGGAGACAGAATAGATATCATACAGGAGAGGTAGGTTCCTCAATATCAAGTAAATTTCAAAAATGATACCTAGGCATAAAAATTTGGGGTTATATGAGGTCCTGCCTTTTACAGAAATATAATTTAGTCCGATCTAAACATTACCACCTCCTTATATGTTTTTGTTGCCTTCCCTTTAAGGAAAAAAAAAAAAAAGTGGCTTTTAAATCTCAAACTGGCTTTGAGGAATTTAACAGTGATGGAAAAATAGAGACATTTATTTTTTAAGAAAGTACATATCCCAAGTTCAGTAATGTCAGGATAAGAATTTTTATGACAAGTGGACTGACACAATCTCTCTACAATTCACTAGGAAGTAAATTCACTAATGAAAATGTGACAGTTGCTACATTCATTCACTAATCATCTGGACTGCATTCACTTCATCAAAATGTCTTCTCTAGTCATATGACATCATGATACAATTTCTGATGTTAGGGTTAAAAAAAAATAATTTAATAAGGTCTATAAAACCAAACCTCCAATAAAAGAAGTGATTATGTATGCACCTTCAGGTATCATATCTGTATGACACAAGAGTATTATGATCCAGGTCAACAAAGTTTCTTCTATGTCCAAACAAGTCCTGAATTAGGCAGGTAGGATCCAAATAAAGAGAGTAGGGCTCAGAGAATGAACACCTTTTAATAAACCAGCTGATGCTGTTCAAAGTAGATAAGCCTCTGAATTCCTGACTTCAGACTGAACTCAGTGTAAAGATTGAGGCATCCAACAAACAGAACCTGAAAACTCCATTAGCTAAGTGGGGATGTGCCTGCACCATACAAGTTCAGTTTTATTATTTTTTCTTCTTATCTGGGAGAAGATATTACTTGGGACTGACAGGAAGTGCCAGTCTCAAACTGATGAGTTCAAGTACTGACCTTAATCTCTGCCTGTCATGTAAAGCTGAGGTGGAGGAAGGAGAACACCTCTTCCTTTTGCACAGTTATTCTTTGGTTAGCTCTCCTGTCCCGCAGGAGGGAGACCTGGGTCATGTTCCTCTTTGGTGCCTGTGGAGACCAGAAGGTCCAGCTCAAAGGCCCCAGGTGGATACTCCAGCAAAAATTATATTCTGAGTTACAATAAAGAACAAGGTTCCTGCCTCTGCTTTCACAAGTGTCTGAGTATTCCACATTTAGTGCTCAATAGACCTTGTGCAGGAGTCAAGCCACCCCCACTCTTGTCCCCAGGCCATTGATGCATGCTTTCTCTGCCCTAGTAATTACTTAATTATTGCCACAAGAAAAAGTTTCAACAGATGGTCTGGAACTGAAAAAAATCTATTCCTGCAGGCCAAGGATTTGACAAAATTTGGACCCCAGTGAGCCCTCTAGCAGCTGAACCTGTGGAGCTGGCAATAAGCCCTAAACCTTTTACTGAATTATGTACACTATAAGTGTTTTCTGTAAATGCCCATCAGGACCATAGATAATGGGGCACAGGGATGAGGGCAGCAGTGCAGCAAGCATTTTAAGGACATAAGTTTTAGAACTACGTATGACTGAGGCAGTTGAGAGGTATCTGTGTCCTTTATTGATCTAACGGGAAACAGCTAAGGAGTGGGAATATTTGTAGTTTAAATTCTATTGATAGTATTAGGATAACTCCTTTTTACCAATGGATTGGTAAGACTTGCATCATATCTGATTCTATAATTATTTTTCCCTACATTCCCCTTTGCCCTTCCCACAATTTTGCCCCAAGTTGCTCACAGTCTTGCTGCTCCTTCCCAAAGTCTTATATTCTGCATTGGAGAATGATGCTTTTCACTGACCTAATTTTTCATTTTTCTTTTCCTTTTTATTTTTTTTTTTAACATTAGTATCTGAGCAAAGCAGGATGTTGATTGGTAGATTTTAAAAGGAGAGGTCATTATGATCTGCTGCTTTGAGCAGTTGCATAAATCCTACCAAAGAACCTGACCCAGCCCTTTCCACAAAGAAATGCACGGGCCAGAGATGAGCATGCCATGTAGCACAGATCAGTCCTCAGCAGCAATAGAAGAATACATCAAAAGGATCTGACTGGACAAATAAGGCTGTGTGAGGGCAGCCCAGGCTGACAGAATAATACTGTGTGGCAAATCAAACAGCAACATTTATTTTAGGACTGGCTTGAATATCACAGATATCCAAAAGAAATGAAATCTCTCTTACATTAAATGATAGTAACCATATCAAGAAAGATTAAGGGCCCATTGTATATTTTACATACATTTTAATTGCACTGTGATCTAGGAAAATACAAGAGAGAAGAGCTTGATACAAATTCTTGTTGGAAGAACCATAAGCACACTCTGTCTGCATTGGTGTCATCAAAGTTACACAAGATATAAATGAATTCAACTCAGTATCATCTGGAAGGTACTGTGTAACAGCTACCAACTGAATTTATATAATAAGTGCAAGGGAAAAGCGGCTTATTTTTAGCTGACTGTGTGCAGCAAACAAGCCTAGAAACTGACACTGAAACATGACAATACAGCACTACCCTAAAAAGAGAAATACAATAACTAAAACCAAACTAAAATAAATCAGGATAGACTACTCAGAGTAGGAAACTTTTATGTGTTGAAAGTAAGGTAGAGTTCAGAAGAAAATAATTTATTAAAATGAGTTTTGTGTGCTGGACTTGTATTTTTACAGATAATTAAAGAAGCACTTAGTGACTTCACACCATACCACCATGAGATTTTCATCTGAAGTGGGATTGCTCTATGTTTTTTCTCCAAACAATTTTATTTCTGACTCCTTACATATGCTCTCACCACCCAGTCAGGAATTAAGCTGTGGGATACTGTAAAACTTGTCCAAAGCTCTGCTTTTGGAATCAGCAAGGACAGCTGCATTTTGTGGCAAGTTAGGAAGATGTAGCATGTGATTTTTTTCCCACTGATTTGTTGAAAAGAAAACCTTTAAGTCCATGGCATGAAAATGCAGTGTTAAAGTGTCCCCTCTGCTTCTGTAGCAGTTGCATACCCTGGATCCTGCAGAATATCCTGCTAATACCCTTCTCAGAGCTGAAATGCACAGGCTCCATCGAAGAGATTTCTGAAAATACCACTTCCATGAGGGGTGAGGAGTTTCACAACCAACAGAGGACAACTACTTTGCTGCAGCTGGCAGGAGGAGCACTTGTGCTTTTACCAACCTCTGCTTTTTCCTAGTAGTTGTTCCTCAACATTTCACTGCTCAACAGTATATAAAGTGCAATGTTTGAGGCAGGTCTTTGGGCTGAAGCGAAGACAGTTATCAGTGTGTGCTTTGTTATATGTCAGAAGGTGAGGATGAGACTCAAGGCTGTGCCATCTCCTCCCTGTCACCACCACCCCATCTTTGGACTCCTGCAGAGGCCCACTGGTGATGAAGCCATTGGACACAGCAAGGCCGAAGGGACAGCACAAAGCAAATACATTGCCCTGACAGGCTCATCTTTCAGAAAACTTCATCCCTGGGCGGAAATTGAAAAAAAAACAAAGGCTCCCAGGGCCTGTTATCAGTTAAAACACTTGTATTAATATGAATCCCAGTTTTTGGGTTTTTTTCTGTGCAAAGGACACTTTTCAAATAACCATAATCTAATGAAAGATAATCCAACTTGTACAAAATAAAACATAAGAGTCTCTTCAGACTCAATAAACCCTCTAACAATAACAACAGCAAAAAGTTGACAGAGGAACCTAAGAATCATTGAAAGTTTTCCAAAAGAAGAAAACAAATTGAGTAGCGTCAGCCTGAAGTATTTAAAGTCCAAAGCAATCATCTGCAATGTGCTTTTCCTGCTATAGATTTCACTAATACATCTTTCGACATCCTGCTTAAAGCTACCTGCATAACTAATGAGTGCATTAATTATCTAGAGATAAATATGCAGTGATATATAATTATATTTAATTATATTAATTTTATGTAAATTGTCTATAGCATATAGCTTGACTCTTGCGTCTTTGATCTGCTGATAATCTCCAAGTTTGTAAACTGCAGCAGGACAAAAAATTTTTTTATCTCAACTGAGAGTACTTTTGGCAAGTTTTCCACCAGTAGAAAGTGGGCTGGAAAATTCTGGTGAAACTTCAAAGCAACAGCTTAAGGTGATCTTTCATTTCATGAATTTCAGACCATCTCTTCTGTTTAACAACACACCGAGTTCTTTCTACCTAATACATTTTTAAAAACTGTGAATAAGATGAATTTATAAAAATCATGTATAGATATATGAGAGATCCTGTCATTTTTTAATATGGGACATTTTTCACATCATAGAGATATGAAGACAAGTATTAAAGATTTGAGTACAGCCTCTTACTAGTGCATTCATTTGTACAGATAAATGGACTTTAAATCCTTTTACAACTGAGTCATATTTGCTGGGGTGGGATGAGTATTTTTCATTTGTTTGACTGATTTCTGCGTTAATTTTTCTCCCAATTTTGTTATAAATATCCATTCTTCTCCATTCTATGTTCTATTATAGTGAATTTATGAGTTGTAGTAATGCCTTCAGTTATGTCTCACATGTATACAATAAACTAGGGACAACAGGAAGCCTGCCACAACTGCTACTTAAGAACGGGGGCAATCTAGCTAAAAATCCAAAGTGTGCAAAAGTAATCTCTTCCAGGGCTTACACTGTAAGGTAAAGAAAGACACAAGTGGATATAATTAGAGGGAGAATGAAAAGAAATCTCAGTAGTCATCTCTTCAAAAATATCATAATAAGTCACCTGGACTCAGAGGTCATTGATGTGCAGAGAGCATTTAATTGTGCCTGTTCTTGGGAACTGATCCAATTATTAATTGTCCAGTCATTAACTGGGACTGTGCAAACATCTTAACAAGCCAAGCAAGCTTAGGATATATTTGACTTCTTGAATATTATTTGCAATTGCATTTCTCTCACTTTTAGTGTAATCATTACTCTTGAAACAGTCTGCTTCCTTCTAAAAAGTGTCACTTCACAGCAAAAAAATGCTACCAAAAAGAAGAAGAAAAAACTCCACAAGATTTATATAACTGTTGTTCCAACTCTTGGCTAAACACCTACAAAGCAACATAACATGGTTTGAACTTATTGGTCGCCACAATGCGTTATCCTATTCCAAGAGAAAACAGAAACCAAAAAAAGTTTTAAAAGTGACCAGTTACACAAAGAAACTGTATCAATATAAACCGTTTCAATGTTTGTTCACTTGATAGTTATCTCGAAGGAAAACCAGGGAGAATCCAGCTCTGGGACACCATTTATTTTTTCAGAGTGCTGGAAGAACATGGGATCTATTGACCTGGAACAGCAGCAGGAACAGAAAACAAGGTCAATGGCAGTGTCTCTGGCTGCAGTTAAAAGATGATGTCTCAGGGAAGGAGGAGGCCAGGAGCCAGCACAAAGTAAGCTTGACAGAGCCACAGCACAACCGGCGACAGGCACAGATTTGAGCTACATCTCAGATGCTACCTTGCTGTACAGCTGCTTCTGCCATATGGTACAGCACAATTTCCCTAACACACATCTAGTTGTGTGCCCTGCTTCTGCCTAGAGCCATCTGCAGAGAAAAGATTTGCCCAGAGATCAGATAACCTCTTTTTCTCAGTTCATAAAAGGTGGTATCAAAGCAATGAGGAAGCAGGGAGAAGGGCAAGGCAGGTTAACTCTTCTCTGGTTAAAGGAAGCATTGGCAAGGAAGAAAAGGAGGAGACAAGTCAAACCCTCAAGGCAGAATCTATTTCTGCCCACACAGTGAAGAATAGAGCAGGTATCCCACAGATACTACATCTCTGGGTATGTTGTGTAAAAGAAGAAATTCTCCACTCAAAACAGGAATAGGTCCAAATGTTATTCCTTAAGGCTAAATGACAATTACAGATGGCTCTACTGAACTGGCAACAACATCAAGGAAGCAAAGGATTCCAGATACCACAGGATGGAGGAACGGGCCAGGAACGTGACCTCAAACCTATGCCTGGGGACAAGCAGTAACCTAGTCGCATTAACTTGGGTGAGAACTGACACTAAGGACAGGTTAATCAGCACTCAGACACAAGTCATGGTTGGAAAACAGTAAGTCTCTATCTTTACATTGTTTCACTACCATGATTGTAGTGTAAATGCTATTGAACTCATTCCCAGTCTGAAGACAGTGCACATTGCCACACTCTCAAAAACTCAGAGAATAAGACACTGACCAGATCGACTAATGTAGCCAGATCTGTTGGCTGTGTATCAGGGATGGGGGCTGAATGCGGATGTCTGGATTTCCTTCAAGGAACTGCTTCTCATAAGCAGTTCAGATGTAGCACAGGCCAGAGGAAATTAGCTTCTATTTCTGTACCAAAATTAATCCTTCCAAAAGATCAACTTCTTCTTTTGATAAATGCTTAACGGTAATGCTTCCACCATTTGAGGTTCCACAAAGGTAGGGACACCCAGCAGGAAAATGCTGAAAATTAGTCCAGTGTGGCCAGAAGCAAATTCAAATACTAACCTCCTACTAAGCCTGTGCCAGCAACTGGGGAAAAAAAAAAAAAAAAAAAAAAAAAAAAAAAAAAAAAAAAAAACAAACAAAAAAAAAACCACCACAGTGAATACTCTCTCTTCTTCCAAGGCCTAGGACATGGCAATTAATAAGGTCTCACAGCAAGCCACAGTGGCAAAGGACTAGAAAGGACTAGGAGATGGTTTTGTCAGTTCACCAGGGACTCCACTAGAATATGTACAACGTGTGCTGTAATTAAGGATAGGTCAGGTTCACTCATCTCTTATTGCTCAGCCAGGAATAGGTGAGTTTGTCCTTAAATGACTGAAACAAGGCATTTTTGCCTGTGACCATAGTTCCTATTCCTCCATGGCAAAAATAAAACAATCACGGAGTGTCACATTAGCTTAAAAATTTTATGACACAGTAATGTTTCTCTGAACTTGAAATCCTTTGAACAGTGGCTTGGAGAAAAAGTAAAAGCAGCTTCCAAACTGCTTTGCTGGCACATTAAGTTATGCATTCTAAGTCCTGAAGGTGAAACATTTTTAGCATTTATGGGAACTCTGGGCTTCCAGTCCTCATGCTGAGACAGTTACTAATACATGACAGAAAGCATCTGTGATCTACTGCTTGCAGGGTTCAAGCCCCAAAGCATCCAGAAAGCCTGTGCATAATCCTTCACTCACATGGCAGATTGACTGCACCACACATAAGTCAATGTGGTGTATATGCTCTGATATGACAGGTCCTAAATATAATGTACTCTAAAAACTATTTGATCTTAATTAAAAGAACAAGGGCTTTTTGCATGACAATTTTCTTTTAGAAAAAGGCATAGAGCATTAAGGGATACTGATGTCAGCATCAGTCTTCATGAAACAGAGACAACATCTATTTTAGGGCCTGTGGATATGAAGTGCATATTAAAAATGGAATTATGCTACTGTGAATGGGAAAATGATTGCCATTCTAATTTCCCACTAAACCAGACTGGGTGTCCTTATGAACACAGCAGCTCTTTACAGCAAGAGTAACAGCCTAGTCCTCTGTTGGAAAATGACTAGTCCATTTCTCTGATGTCCAGGCTTCTGTTGGTCTCATTGAGAAGAGGCAAGTACATCTGTACATCTGTGCAGAACAAGGGCCAAGCAGTGGGCCTAATTCAGGCCATAACAGACCTTTCTGAATCATACAGTCTTTGTCACATGAATGTTTCTACAATGAACTGGGTTTTTTAAACTAGAGGACTGGATCAAAGCTGTTTATTTGGCAAGAGATTTCATTCACTTCAATCAGCATGGAAGTATGCCTGGTTTAAACTTGAATTTTGAGGAGGGCATATTTTCACAACTTTGGTCTTCCCAAGTTTTATGATTACTCGCTTTCACTGATGTGGCATTGGCACCTGCTACCTAGCAGCTTTTCCCTGTTGATGCAGTTTCTGCAATTACGATGTCAAGCTGATAAGCAGAGATATTATGTAAGTGGTGTCTATGAAAATTCTGACTAGATGAAAATAAAGAGAAAGAAAAAAGATGTTATGATAGCATCTAGCAAAAGTATGCACCTTATAAGTAGAAAAACACATCTCCCTTTGCCAGCTTGTCTCAGAGTACTGCATGGGAGAACAGGCTGTGCTCTCCAATGCTTTGCTTAAGGAAAACCTCAGGAAGGTCTGCAACACAGTGAAGTGTCTTGTCACACTCCTGCCACGGGAATGAAACCCTGTGGTGTCTCTTGCCTTTCTCAGGCAGCTGCTTACTTTGGATGGCAGTGGGTGGGCTTTCTTCTGGAGCATTTTGGGGTTAGGGATCTGAGACTGCAGGTTGGAACCACTGAAAGAGTTGTCTTGCTCCTCTCCCTGAAGTCACAGTATGGAAACGTGTACATGAGACCCCATGATCTGGAGAATGATCTTCCCAGAGACCGTCTTTCCTTGCATTTCAAGGGTGCTGACTTGGATTTTCCCAAATGTAGGTAACTCAGCTGGCATGAATTGGAGGGGAAGGGTGGGAAAATTCATACCCAGTCTTGCTTGAAAAGAAACAGCTAATATGCACAGCTATCACATGCACAGTTAAGTATACTTCACACACTGCAACACCAGTCAAGGGGGATGGGGTTACAATCCCCTTAGCTTACTTAGAAAATTTATGCCTGTTCTCGCATGCTGGAAACACAGGACCTGAAACACAAAACAATACATCTGGGAACAGATTAGGATAGCAATTTCCTTTACTTGCTAGATTAAAAATTATGGAGAAGAGATATTTATCTCCAAATATCTGCAGAGGATTCACAAGAGAATCGTGGTCAATTTTATCATGTTTGGGCTTATATTCTCTAATGTCTAGTCTTTTAAACTCACTTAATATGAAAGATCTTGATTAGACCATCTGCCATCACAAAGACACATCATATTTGCTTATTTTCACCAATTCCAGTTTACCTCAATGCACAAGCAGAACCTTTGGATTGGGAATTAATAAAGATCGCACTAAAAAAAATTTCAAAACCTAATTGATACAATTAAAAACCCTATTGAATTAAAACAGGAAAAACTTATAATCTGGGCTTGGAATGCTTACACTGAAAATTGGGGAGCTGCTACCTATGTGTTCAGTATGGCCTCTACATGAACTAGTGGCCGTGACATCGGCAGAGTAAAATGCACATCAGTTACAAACAGCACATTAGATCATTTTAACGCCCACAGTTATAAATTTTAATGGGCTACGTGTCGTAGTGACAATCCACCCATCCAGTGCTGTTTGGGTATTTTAGTCTTGCAACTGCCTTTTTCTTCAAATGAGTTGCTCAGCAGTAATGATTATTCAGAGAAGAGTGGCAGACAGGGTCAGGCAGCGGCAGAATGAAAAACGAAAACTTGAAAGATGCTAGATGAATATTTATGCAGAGAAATCTTCACTCTCGAATTACGGAGCATAATGGGATCAGCAAAGCTAACGGAATTCACGCTGCATGAACTTCCTCTGTGAGAACTTAAGTTTAATCTGCACATAAGACTGACAACCCGTGAACACAGAGAAAACATTCAATGGCATGTAAAAACTTCATTGAAGTAATGTTTCTGACTATATCAATGTTCTGCCAATAACAGAATAAACTTTTTTTTTTTTCCCAGCCAGATTTTAAATCCACAGGCCACTTTTTTGAAATGGCATTCAAACACTGTCACAGCAGACTTTGTTCTTTTGTTTCACTGTCGATTTGGTATGTCCTACTGGCAACTGAAAAGCATCCATGGGGATCCAGTAATGGCTACAAGGATTTCAGAACAGCCTGGCACTGACCATCTCTTACAGGCTGGTGATGACGAGGAGCAGCCAGGCAATGTTCCACTCTCATATTGCAAGATGTGTCAGGGAATCCTTTTCATTGCAAAAACAAATGGCAGTTGGCTGAATTTGGAGAACCTGTCTTAGTTTGAAAGATTTTCTTTTCAGGTATCTTGGTGCACACAGGCAGTGAAATCCAATCCTGTACTGTAGGGTCAGCACAAGAACTGCAGACCAGTTTACTCCTTTGGGGGGATGCAGACTTAGTGCACAGATAAGTCTGCATTTAATCCACGTTGGATTTTTTTTGAGCAGACTCAGGAAGTATTATGATCCATTACTATGCACAAGCCCCAAACCAGATGATCACCTGAGGCTAAGTACTCATATCTTTAGACAGACAGCTAAACCTTTTAGGTTTATACAAGGGGCTTTAAAAACGTTGTTATCAAGAGCAGTTTTTATTTTGACATTCATGCAATATACTGATATTGTTACTAAGTCTTGATTTAAACATTAGAAGGGCAGTTTTCCTTACTGCCAATTACACAATAGCATGTCAATTACACACCAGCACTTCAATTACACAACAGTGCTTCAAATACAGAGATAGCTACCTTATGTGGGGACTTCATTGAGAGTCTGCAAAATAATACTTTAGAGATGCAGAATTCAGCCCATTCTGGCAATCCAGCCTTTCCCTCCTGATGCCAATTCGTTGAGGAAGCCAAGCACTGCCTGAAAGTCGGGACGGGGATCAGGGTCGGGCACACGGGGCCTTGTTGCATCGGGCCACACTCCACGGCCAAGGCAATCAAAGCTGGGAGGCCAAGGGAGAAGCGGTCTGTGGAGCCATCCTCGGCTGCAGCAGCCATCGCAATTAATTTTATTTTACTTTTTTAACAGAGAATTTCTCATTCTACATTTACTTTAGCAGAAACCCCCCGGAGAGGCGGTGCGGTCCGGTCTCCCACAGCTCCCCCGCGGGACGGAGGGCTCACTGCTCCCCTGCCCTTCCTGCGGGACCCGGCGGCGCGCGCCGCCGCCGCCACTGCGCCTGCACGG
>VXAU01005042.1:47784-122235 GCA_013399695.1 Formicarius rufipectus | reverse complement strand
GGGGGCGGCCGTGGCCGCGTGGGAGCGCTCCCTTCCTCGATGGTGTTTGGGAATAAACAAAGGCAGGTCCCTGGGAAGGGAGCCGCTCTGCGGGAATGGGTCTTTCTCTTTTCCCTGTGTTTTGCACATCCTGCAGGCGTTCCGTGCACCTCTGTGTGCAAAGTTGTAGCTACAGTGACGTATAAATCAAGGAACAGGTAGCTGAAGGAACAAAAGTGAAGTATAAATTTATAAGTAATATATGTATGTAATAAAAATATGTAATTTTTTTTTTTTTTATCATGGAATTACTAAGGAACACTGTTAAACGAGTTGCAGTAAAGGATTAGGAGAATGCCTGCTGATGAACGCATCCAATCTGTATAATAAATGGATCAAATCAATAATTTCAGTGGAAAGAAACATCAGCTTTACAGATACACGTACAGACACATATGGAAAACATAATAAAACTGCCAGTGCTTTATAGTTGCAAAAAGTGCGCTGAGGGAACTTGGAAGACGAAAACAGGAGCTGATTTTAAAAATTGCTGTGTCCTGATTTATTCAAGCACTGGGTAACACCTCTGGAACTGTTAAACTCTGTCACAGTCTTGAGCAGTGATTTGACTTTTGTATATCTCTGGAACCTCTTTTCTCATGGGTGCCATACAGACAGTCGTGGAAGTGTGAAGCCAAATGTAGCGAAGGTAAAAACTGAAGAAGGGAAGTGAAAGAAGACTCTTCTGGAGAAATTTTTATCTTTTGATTTTCACTGAGCTTGTTCCTTCCCTCCCACTGATGGAAGGAAGCAATGTTCTGGACCATTTTAAGTTAAATGCTTTGAAACTTCTAAAAATCATTATTTTTCTTTTGCTTTTATATTATGCACAGGTAACCTTCAGTACCTGAGCATTATCTTGTTCATAGGAGCTGTTGGTGTCAACGGGTAATTTACATACTAATTGCTCACAATCTTTAGCAGTAGAAAAGTGAACTGTCCACAGTTCTATGGATTTCTCAATTACAAAAGGAAAGTACTTCATGGCAAAGAGTGTAGCCAGTAATTATCTACTGCCAAGTGTCATAACACATGTAAAATGAATGTTAACTGCTAGGAACAGAAGGAAGCTGATTTCTTCTGTGACAGTTTGGGGCTTCTAGCATAGAAAAAATAATTGTTATACTGTGAGCTTCAGTTGTAATGGTATTTTCTGTGTGGTGATGGCATTCAGGAGAAATAGTCTAAGAACTCTCGTGTAAATTCAGAGGTGCAAGTTATATACAGAGGGACCATTCTCCTCCACATGGGTTCTGAGCACTTCTGAGGGCTTGCAGCTGGTGGAACTTTTCCAGTGTGCACAGTCACCCTTTCTGTCTATAGGCAGCAGCAGAAAGGTTTTAACCAGCCCCACCACCTGATCATCCTCTCCCATGTCATCACCTTATAAAGCCAGAATGAATGGGTTAAGGCTTTTTAGCAGGGTAAATGTTGATATTTCTCTTGGATTTAATGGGAGGATTTCTCATGCAAGTCATAAATGTGAAACTTCTTTAAATTCACTGCTTTGCTGTGTAAGATGGCCCATCTGGGTTTTGTTTTGATACAGCTGCAAATACTTCCAAAGTTTAGAAAAGCAGAGTAACTTGGAGATCTTTGCCAAAAAAAGTTCATACTGACTTTTAACACATTTGCACACTTGCAGTACCACAACTTGAAGATCTTTCAAAACAGTGAAAGGAACTTTTTGGATTTGTCCTTCAACGAGAACATCTTCAGCTTTTATTGGTTTTTATACATTTTGATACATTGCTTAGTAAACTTCTAGCTTGTCTGCAGATTAATCTCACCTGTGTTTTTTATTTTCTTCTTAATCTTTACCGTATATTTTATTTTTAACACTATTTCTTATGTATTACTTGTAATAGCTTCTGAACAACTCTTTTATGGTGACAAGTCTTGCTGCTCATGAGCTGTTAATGCAGTATTTTGTGTTGATTAAGGTATAAAGTTCTTGAGAGCATCGGTTCAGATTTGCATGTATAGTTTCTTTTCCTACAGTGTTTCTTTGACCTTTTCTGGGATGCCTGTATCATATTTTCTTTACCTTTCTGTGCTGCAAATCCCTCTGGGCTGCTCTTTTGAGAGCTTTAATTATCATGCTGTCTCTAAGACAATTACATAATTAAGTGGTTTTCCTTTTCATTCTGAATTTGGTAAGTATGACAAAAACACTGAAAAGTGCATCAGCTGCAATATGAAGAAAATCACTAAAAGAAAATGTACCTAGAAGAGAAACACAGTTGAGAACATTCTACTAATAACCAATAAATTAAATGAAAATTAAAACCAAATATAAATAATTGAGCTTTATGGACTCCTTCAGACTATTGGTTTAAATTATACATTTTTTCTAGCTTTGATGATGGCAAAAATGTGATGCTCCAATGAAAATTTATAAGTGAAGTTGTAGTAATTAAGCGTTTCCCCAAATATGGCAGAATAGAGTGCTGAAAGGACAGATGTTTTATTGTTTCATAATTTTCAATATTTAATATTTTAAAGATAGATTCTGGGGTTTTTTTGCACTCCCTAGTTCTAGCACTCCCCTAGTCATGCGTGTGTACTTTTCACGTTTTATTGAAGCAGATGGTATGTCTCCTCTTTCAAGGCTCAGGCAAGGGGGGTGTAGGAAATATGGTAGGATTAGATTATTTTGAAACAAGAAGACGTTTTTCTCCTATCCTATTTCTCATACACCTGTTAGTCTTTCAAGCAAGCCGTGACAGTAAACACTCGGAAACAGGGAGTGTGTTTTGGTGGCAGTGTTCTGAAAATCATGTGCTGTTCTTTGGTATTCCGTTCCTATGACTACCTGTTTTTCAAAAACAGTCTAAAAGTTAGCATCTGTGCTCAACTGAACTCAACAGTAATACTTCTACCACCCACAAAGGGAGCAGATTAGGCATTTGTTCCAGCTCTATTAGAAAATCTCTACCCTAAATCCACCAAAGTCACACAAAGCTCAGTGCTTTTGAAAATCAGGTCATTTCTTAAACCATATAAACATGAGTTCAGAAGCCTGATTTTCAGCTTTTCATTGTGAAAATGTTGAATAAGCTTAATTTCTACAGAAATACTAGAAAGTCAGGATTTCTGGAATTTAATACATGTATATGTGCTCTGGGGAAGATTTTGAATGCTCTGAATAAAATGTTTGGTTTTTTTTGGCCTTTGGATTCTGTATATATCATACATACGTGTGTGAAAATTATCCACTGATCATGTATGCAGGACATTCGAGAAGAACAGTGATGACATGTCTGGAAATCCAGATGAAAAAATGGCTTGAAGCAGTTAGAGTTCTTGATTGAGTCAGAAGTTTCACATATGGCTATGCTGCCAATATCAGTGGGTGTTCAGGCAAGCATATATACTGTTTGATGAATTCCCATTCGATCCTGCAGGAACATCTGTTCAAATGCATGTCTGAGATACTTTTCTATCAGAGTAGTGGCTATGAGTATTTTTAATTTTAACATCTACTGTAACACTTACTAAAATTATGCAATAGTTGCATAAAATGTGCCAGACATTTATTTGGGGGCTCAGTCCTAACCTGCTACTGGTAAAACAGATTTCCCAGAGCACGGGGAATTGTGTATTTGTGTCAGCATGCTCATGCAAATAACTTAGAGCTTGATCGTAGAGGCAAGATGGTCAGACAATCATTTAAAATTATCCTCTTTTGTCACGTGAAGCTTAGCTACAGAACTGAGATCTTCAGGACATGTGTTGAAATATATTTTAAGACTATAGTGATTCTCAAGCTATAATTCACATAGAGATTTATGATAATAACAATTCAAAATGAAGAGTAGTGTCTGCAATTTAGCATATAAGTCAACCTTTGAGTTACAGTGAAACCTATCCTGGTAGTCATGAGTGCCTAGCTTCTTTATGTGACCAGGGAAAGGATTAAATGGGTTAGGGGTCTCGTTTTGTGAAACAAATCCTGTTTTCCTAGAGGTTTCCATGGACCTTGTTGGTCAATACTGGATTATTTTGAGAGATAAAGCATCAGAAATTTGTGCTGGTATAATGAAATGTGCATGGTTCAGAGCTGTGTATCTCTAACTCCAAGTCATATGGCAGGGGTTTGTGGCCCATAGCCGTTCTCTGGTGTTCTGTTAAACAATGAAATTGGTACTGTTTTCATTTTCAAGGCTGGTAAGCAATCCAGAGAAACTTTAAAAGATTCACTAATATTTGTCCTTTGGCTCCAGAAACTGGTGAGATGATTTGAAGGACTGAGGTCTTGTGTGATTTCTTCAGGGTCTTAAACATCCATGTGTCAGGTTATGTTTAATATCAGAAATGTAATAACCAGTGTCTAATGTTTCTCTAGTTTTCCCATAGACACATTTTATGGTTGTCGTAGTTTTCTTGGTTAAACATGCTTCAGATATAATATTTTTGTTCAATTTTCGCAAGCCCGTATTTGCTGCTCAGCTTTCAGTGAGCAGCCACTGCTGGCGGAGCACCAAGAAGGTGTCAGTACTAATTCACATTGGAGAAGGCAGAAGATCGTATAGACATGTTAAGATTCATTATTGATCAGGACTTTGTCTCCACAAACTCAAGTTATTATTTTCACTGGAGTCAGGAGTCATACTGCTTTGATGAAGTAACTTGGTCCTTATCCAGCTATTGATATTTCTAAAGTGATGATCTGGCTCTAAATCTGGCCACAACGATGCATTGCCTCACCACACAGATTTTATTATATGTGCCTGTCATTAGTAATGCTTCTGACTTCGACTTTTGAATGTCTTGAACACAGAGCCTAGTGGTTTTCATTTTAATAGGATCTGTGTGTAAGGCAATCCTTTCCCTCTTGTATAGTGTTACCAGTGAATTGCTTACTACTGACAATCATGCCAGAAAGTTGCTGGATGTGCAAAATGTGCTGCTTGGGGGAATTGTGCAGTCCCAGAATATTTTTATGTAAACAGGTCATCTGCACTGGTTTTCACCACAGAAGTTCTGAATTTAATACTAAGGTCAAAATGACAGGTCATCTTAAAAAAATTTAATTTCTCATAGTCATAAATGTCTCTGTATGACTAGCTCAGCTGCATTATGGGCTAATAAAAATATCTGCTGCAGCACAGAGGATTCCAAAGTCAGTGGTGCAAAGTTGCTCTTTTCTTTGTTAGAGCTTGTATGATTTGATGGAAATGTCACTGAGCTACAAAATGAGTAATGATACCTGGATTTGGTCTGGTGTTTTTGGCTGCAGACAAGTATGCCTCCCACAGTTCACACTGTGTGACAGCACCTGTACCACCGTGAGAGTACCTGTGTTCCTGCAGAGCTCTGGCAGAGCAGACACTGCAAATCTGCTGGTACCTGCATTGTGAGGCTGAAGTGCAAACAAAGCAAGGCCAAAGTGATGCTGTTCAGAGAACAGAGCTGGTCTGAAATCCAAGGTATTTTTCCCTGTTTTATCCACATGCACGACCATCAATTCAGTGCTCATCTCACTGCATTGTCAGCTTAGATAATCAGATGCTGGGTGATATTCCTTTTGTACTGCTGGGCAATGGTTTAAGTAAAAGCTTGATGACTGGACTGTGTATGTTTGTCCCTTCAGGTGAGATTTTTCTCACTAAATTCCGATACTTGTTTTACAGATGTCTGTTCTAGGTCACAGCCATCTCATTTTAGTGTACATGTCTGTGTATAGGGTGCTATTGTATGCTACAGTATACAAATGTACTTTCCTATATGTCAGTGTCTACTAATGTAGATACTCATATTGATTGTTTGAATGCCATATTCCAAAGTAATGCAAAATATGACTGCCTTCCACTTTGTATGCTATCATGACTACTTTACTTTTTTTTTTTTTTTGATTCCCATTAATCTATTTGTAATGAGCAAGCCTGTTCAAGAGCTTGATCTTCAAGCTCAGTAAAAAGAGAAATACATGTGATTCTAAAACTAATTCTCTTAATACTTGTCCAGCTTAACTCAGTTTTAGGGATCTTGTCAAAGGCTGATTTTGGAAGGAGTTTTTTTGACATCACGTCAAAATTATGTTTGGGATACATGTGATGATAGGAAAAGGATATTTATTAGTAATACATTATTTGAGGGTATATCCAGGATTTCTGCTATGCATGTATCTTAAGATTTTTGTGTATTTTTCATTTGTTTATGTATTTTGGGGGTAGTCCTCTGTACTCATGCATATTTCATAAGTCAACTGGCAGAGTAAATATAGTAATTTTTTTCTTTTTTTTTAAATTCTGTTTGGCATGAGGAACAAAACCCCAAACATAATTCTAACTTTATGTACCTTCTTAAATACATCTTATGCATAGTATGGATTCAGTAAACCCTTTTGCCTGGTTGAAAGAATTTAATTTTGTTTGTTTTGTTTTGGTTTTTTTTCATTATTTGAAATAAAGGTAAATTAATACCATTTTAAACTATTCACTAGGAGTATTTACTAATCATTATTTAGATTTCCTAATAGCAAACGTTTGGCTTTATTTTTATTTAAAATATTGAAATATTAAGAGGAAACCTGAGCAACCCAAATTGTGTCAATGCCTTGCTTCCCTCAGCCTTGAACTTCACCCACCAGAAAAATTAGAATATGGAAAAAAAAAATCTAATACCAATGAGATAAAAACAGCACAATGAAAAAGAAGATAATTACATTGCTCAGCTGTCACAAGGCCAGCATAAAAAAAAGAAGTGACTCATCTTCCTTCACAGGCAGAACCTGCTCAAACATACATATATAATTATTTATTTGTATGGTTTTGATTCCTTAGCCAAATGTCACTACTTTATAATGTGGTTTAACCACTTGGGGATTTTGTTCAAAGAGTTCATTTATAATTTTATCTCTGAACTACAAAAAACAGTTCTGAGCTCCAGTGTAATTAAGTCGCAGGCAAGTGTTGTACATTATTAAGTCTTACTTTGTATGAGTACATGAGTTCAAAGACAGCTCTCCTGCAAAGATAAGATACAATACGCAGTGAACAAGGGCTGCTTTCTAGTAAAGGTATGTTCCTTACCAAACCAGTGTGTCAAGCAAAGGTATGCTCAAGACCAAAACATTAAAAAAAAAATTAGATCTCATAACAATGTAATGTTGTCTTTGGAGGTGAGAAATTGATTTAGACCATTTCTTAAAAGAAAGAGACTCGGATTTTTAATTCATAGGTGTGTTTTTGAGAGGTTTACCCATTTTTTTATGATAAAAAATCTATAAAAATTGCAATATACAAATGTTCTGTAAAGGAAAAAGACTTCCTTGAATAATAATTACCATTGATTTTAAATTTTTGACAAAATGTGATACTCCCACTAGGTGGAAAGTCTGAAAAAATAAAGATTTTCTGGGTTGGAGATGCACATATACTTTTGTAGAGAATTTTTATTCAATCTCAAGCTGAACAAAGTCTAACAGTTTTGCCTTATACAAAATAATGTAAGGATTAAGACTAAAGAAATACTAATTTTCATGCTAATTTAGGGGGGGGTTTCCATTCTTTTTCCTTGAGTGAGTGTCATTCCTGGTTTTTGAACAGTGTATTAGTGGTTCATGTTTGCTAAAGTTACTTGGATGAATTTGAATTTTCTGCCAATGGGTTATTTACAAACTTCGCTTTGACTGTTCACCCTGCTCTATCAAATATTTGCTTTGGTTCAGTCTATTGAATCTAATTCATTAGCTTAAATGTGCAATGCCTAACTGCAAATGAGAGGAAGCCTTTTGCTTGCCTGACTGGCATCAGGAAGAGCTTTGGCAAGTCATACTTTACTGGCATGCTTCAGCATCTTTATCTTTGCCAAAGAGGAGCAAAAATGAGGAAAAATGATGAATCTAGTACAAAGAGATCTTTTTGTGATGTTAGTAGCAAACTTGGGAAGTTACTGTTAAAATAGGAATCTTCATGAGTTCTTAGACAAACCATTGAAGATAGCAGGATTACAGAGTGAAAGTAACTGTAAACAAAAAACTTGCTGACTGTTGTCATTTTTTGTCAGTCTCAGCAAATATCTACTCACAGGCAAGGATCATATGTAGTGACCCACTTCCTAGAACTGATTTTTCCTTCTTTTATTTTTTAAAATATTTTGAAAAATTAGTTCAAGGGGAATAAAAATGGTGACATTATGGTAGAGTTCTCTGTAATCTAACTTGACTGAGGAAACATGGCTTTTAGGCATGAATTTCCTCCCTAGTTAGGGAGCAAAAACAAGCAGTCAGAAATTAGTTTCAACCAGTGCAATAATAGGTCTGTACGATAGGTCTTTTGAGGCTATGCATTTCTTTTTGCAAACTAGAGATGCAAGAAGAGCTTACTTGGATGTAAATCCTCAAGTCACATGAGATTGTGCCAGTGCCAAAACAGACTGGGGAAACTGGCATGGGTTCAGTACAGACCCACCGGTGCAGTAAATGGGCTGGAGAATTTGCCATGTGAGGAGAGGCTCAGGAACTGGAGCTGACTCAGTTGGGAGCAAAGGTGGCTTTGCAGGAGCTTGTGAAACAGTCATGAAGAAGATGGAGTCAGGCTCTTCACAATGAGACAACGTCCACAGACAAAACAGGAACAATTGAGACAGAATATATTAAAAAAAAAAAAACAACAACAAAAAGAACACAAACAAACAAAAAAACTTTCCATATGGAGACCAATCAGGTAGTCCCTTGCAATCTGAATTTTGATCCTCTTTTACCGGAAGATCTGACTATCCAGGCCAAATGTACTGTTGGGTGAGCTGTTGGATCTCCACTGATGTCCTCTGTCTTGTGAAGTCATTAATATAATGGAAAAGAATGTAGCAATGCTTCTGTAAAAAAAAAATAAAAAAAATTTGCATGGGAAGGTCCTCTATAGCAACTGGTCTGGTTGAGAGCTATTTATTGTAAGCTCATTTCACATCATTATGAAGGTGTGACATTACAACATTTGAACTATAAGCACCAGAGTTCTCTGTGACTTCTATAAGCTTTTTAGTAAAAATTCTGGCTTTTGCCTGATCATTTTTTAGTCTTTGAACCTGTAGTATCATTATTCTCTCAAAGGCCAGTCAATATAGTTGTTTGAACACAGGTATATTGACATGTCTTGTTCTCTGCTATTCTGGCTCTCGGAGTTCTCCTATTAATCTCTGTTCAGTATTGCTAAGATAATGCGTTTACTACCAACTCTGAAGTAAGTCACAAATAAAGCAAAGTTCTTGTGGCCTCTATGAATCATATCCCCCTTAAAAACATACCAAACTCTCCACCCAAAATTTGTTCGTCAGTGTAGAGAACTCAACCCATCATTGCTTAAGAAAACCAAAGTCAGTAGGTTAGAAGTGTATCCAGAGACCTAAACTGGTCCCCTACTGCTATTTGTTTTTCTGAAGTTTGTTGATTTTGTTCAGTTGATTAAGTATGCTATCTTATTTTTAGGCTATTCCCTGAGTTTTCATGTGAAAAACTACTGTGTGCAGTTTAGCATACAAAGATAGCAGCAACAGAAGTAAGATGCTGGTCTCAGACTTCAAAAGAAGGAACAGAAAATGCACTCTGAAGGTCAAAATCAAAGTGACAGCTTAGCCATGAGTGTTCCATTCCTGCTTTTTGAAAGGTGAGATTCTGAGGAGAGATACAGTGCACTCTAACAGGATCAGCTTCACACACTTACTGACAGCTGAAGTATGGCACATAAAGCCTGGGCAAAAAAAGATCTAAAGGTTAAATTCCATCTTTCCTTTCAGACAAAATGCAGTTCAATTCTTGCTTCATGGGTGGCAGGCTAGAAGGTGACACAGGAGAAAGACCTTCTCCTTGCATTATTTTTTTCAAAGGGATGCGATTTAGTTTTAGTACCAGATAGTAGATGATGGATCACCTGGAGAACTGAGTCCTGGGTTTGTGAATAAACCTGTGTATTGCACAGGGCAGTTAGACACTTTGCTGATCTTCTGTTGCCTCTCTTATACCTTACTTCTCTACTTTATAGGAATACATTCAGGAAAGAGATGGAGTCTGGCTCTGTGTTTGTTGAGACCCTCAGAAGTTCTTTCAAATGTCTGAAAATCATATTCTGGCCATTTCAAGGAACAAACTCAAGTCATAAGGGCAACTTGAGTTCTTCACGGCTTGGTGGATTTTACCAATAGCAGTTCTTGATTTGATTCCCTTAGTTTCTAATCAATGCAAGTGTGTTCCTGTCATAGGTAATCTGTGCTAATTTCACACTAAATAGAAACAAAACACTTAGGAAGAAAGACTGAAAATTAAAATATTTTTGCATAATGACTCAAAAGCTGAATTTTGCATAGTTGATTCTCTTTTCAATCCCTTCATGGGAACTCTTGTGTTCCCAGTGCACTTAGCATGATTTATACGAAACAAAGCTCTTCTGCAGGTTGCCTGTGTTAAATCTGCAGGGATTTGTTTCACTTTGTGGGGAAGGCGTGGAAAAAGACATTTGGAATTGAAGGTGGAGATTACTGACTCCATGTGCAATACTGAAAGCAAATACAGACTCAAACCACGCTTTCCCTTACTTTGTTTATCCTCTGTGTGTGTCTCAGTACTGTTTCTTTGGCCGGTTTCATTCTCTTGTTTTTCTTTACAGCTATTACTGGGAGTCATTTGGAGCTTGCTGCAGCACCAGCGTGCAACTGCTGTTTCAGGAAAAACTCCTTCAATAAAGCAACCAATGAAGGGTGACCTCAAGCCTAAAGGAATACATCTGGTGGAGTGCTTGCTCCTGAATTAATATTTTGGAGGGCTTACTATTGATGCTCACTGCCTTTAGGCTCAACGTCTGCTGTGTTTTTCCTGATTTGGAGGAATAGCATCTGAAGAGACTGGGACACATGCTCCTTAACATGCATGATGAAGGTCAAAAATGTATCTCTGCTATGCCTCTTCTCTGTGATGCAGTAGAGGCTTTTCCACAGAGCACCAGTCAATCAAAGTTATCAGGGGAGAGTTTCCAGTGTCTACTGGTACCTGCTATCCTCCAAAAATACGTCTGAAGGCAGCAGGGCTGGATGTGCCCTGTCTTACACTGTGATTCCAGTCCCAGAGCTGTCCTTTAAGGTGCTGTACAAGGCAGCTGAAGTGTGTGGAGCTGTCAGTAAGCAGAGTGATGGTGGATACGTGTCAGAAATAATTGATGCTGGGGCTTTCTATGAAAATTGATCCATAGCTGAGAGGGTGGAAGCCTGCACTTCTGGCAGGGAGAACACTTCTCTGTTTTGCAAAATAAAGGAACAAAAAGTGCTTTGAGCTGAGATATGGTTCGCATTTCTCTCACATCTGGGTTACTCTTTTCCAGGAAAGAGCAGAGTCCATGATTATGAATCTTGATTTTGAGAGGAATGAGGAATGCCTCTTGAATGTACAGATATTCATGGTGAGGAAGAGTGATACAGAAGGCTGAGGAATAGGTTTATAATTATAATCTAGACTAAGACTGTAACTCAGATTTTAATTTAAGACTTAAAGCAAAATCAGATTTTTTTTCAATGCTTTTTCACTAAAAGAGTAAAATTGTGTTTGGTAATACTCGGCCTTGGAAGTCAGGGTTGGCAAGAAGAACTCCAAGAGAGAAAGAGAGGATTAAATTTTTAAAAGTCGAATTGACAGAAATAATTGCATTTTCAATATACATCTAAAACAAACTTGTAGCCAAAATATAAAAAGGCATTTGAGTCAGATGACAAGAGAAACTTGTTTAGACTCTCCTGTAGTGTCCATAAATCCACCTCTGATTTTTTTATTGTATTCCTAAAATATCTTCAATTATCTTTCTGTAATGATTAATTTGAGGGTGTAGTATTGTCCTTGCATCTGTCTTATTCTTCAAATCTGTTACAACAGCATGTTCCAAAGTCCAGTTTCATGTTTCTGAAAAAAAAAAAAAAGAAACAAATAGGGAGACAAGAAAAAACCACCAGCCTTAATTTAAATAAGGTACAGAATTACTGTATGGGGCAACAGGAGTGCACAATTCAATCAGGAAGCTCAAGGGGAGGAGAAAGATTACAGAGAAAGAAAAAAGAGTGGGTTAATGTGTGATGTCAATGTATATTATTCATTAGAGGTTTTCCTAGCATAACAAACGCTCATTTTCCAGATATCCAAGTGCTTCATATTGCAAAATGTACTATTCAGCACTTGGAATTAGCCAGGCAAACTGAATTTTCTTATACTGAGTGTTTGGAAGTTTTCTTTATCTTCAGATGGTTTAGCTGGTTTTGTGAGACATTGGTTTTGTTTGTTTTATTTTTGTTTGTTTGTTTTTTTGGGTTTTTTTGCCTACTGTTTAAAAATCCACCCATGCTTGACCGTGTTATAAACCAGGTAAAATTGTTTACTTATCTCCTGAGCCATTCCAGCTGTGTCTTAAAACTAAGGTACTGTGGCCAGAGGGAGGGGGTGAAGTGAGGGTGGAACGGGGTGTCTGTTTAAACTTCTTTCTTGTTCTCCTTTTCCCTGTAACCCATGCACATGAGAAGGAAGCAATTTGAATTGGATGTCAACACCACAGAAATCTGGGCTAATTGGGATAAAGAAGATTAGATAGGGGAACTGAGACTAGACGTTCTTGGTGCAGCAGAGAAAGACTAATTTTGAAGGCTGACACTTACTGAGAAGGAAAAGAAAGTCAGGTAATTGGGGAGGAAAGTAATTAATACTGGGAATTGCTGATGAGGAGAAAGATCTCATACAAATCAGCACTTGGTGGGAAACAAAGGTGAATAAATGCTTAAAATTCAGAAAGTAATGCCTGATTCCATTGAATTACACTATTTCATCATATTTCTGTAATCCTTCTGAGTTTTAAATTGTATTGTTAATGGTCTTTTAAAGCAGTTAAATAAGTGTAGCCTCCTCACTTTAAAGGAGTCATGTTTTGTGGGCTTTTACCCATATATACATGAATTGTGTCTTATCTGTCCAATCCCATCAGCTGAGCTGTAAAATATGGAGTAATATTCACTACCATATTACACAGCTGATGGTAAAGAAACTACTCTTAAGTGTTGGCAATAATAAGAGTCGTACAGAATAGTGCTTTAACATAAATTTTCTGTAGAAAGCAGGTATTACCTCCAAAAGTGTAATGTAATAAACAAAAAGCTATAAAATAATTAAATCTCTAGCACTACAATTTGAAATGAAACATAAATGATTTTAAAAGAACTGAGAAGAAATATTATAGCAGCACTTTGATAAGCCTAAATAAAATGCAATGACTAATACAGATAAATATGTCATGGACTTTTTTGGTTAGAGAAATCCATAAGAAGTTCAGAAACAGTGGATGTAATTTGTTTAGTTCATTCATGTTAGTAAAGACCTCATTTATTTTACTACTATGAATGTTTTGTCTCAAATATGCCTTTGTTTTGACTTTGTTTCACATGCTTTAATTGCCAAAGGGTATCTCAAAATTCCATTCTTTCAGAGGGGAGGAAATGTCTTTAGAAATAACTTCTCTGTTCTTTCCATGGCAGTATTTGAATAATATGAGTACACTGGGACAGGAAAGTTAAACCCCCAAGACCTCCCTAGGCATCTTCCACCTGAATTCAGTTATCTTGTCATATCTTAGGAGGAAGTCCTGAATTCAGAGTCGAGAAGGGTTGGTTTGAGAAACTCTGGCTTACTGGAGTACTTTCAGTTAGTATTTTCTAAAAAAAAATGGCTTTGTATTTATTTGATAATGTAATTCAGATATTGCTGCAGTCTTCAGAATTCACCAATAAAACTCTTCTTTAAAGAAGCACATTTTCCTGTGCTAGATACTCACAACACTGAATATCCCCTTCAGTCTCCAGATGGACACATTATTGAACTTCTTCCATCAAACTTCTGAAGTTCTTCTATTGAACCTTGTGCCTTTTCTAGCCCAAACCTTGAATGGTTTCTTAGAAAACCACTGGTGACCCAGTGGTTAGCAAACATAGGGCTTGCAAACTCTACATGGTTTATGATAACTGCCTCACTAGTGTTTTTATTTTTCTCTGTGACATCAGTGATAAAATTTCCCTGTGTTTTAAAATAGATACAACTCCTCTTTTGTAGAAGTAATGCACCTTATCCACCTAGCTCTCCTGTGTAGCTTGTAGTGGAAGCATCTGGCAGGAATCGTCTTCAGGTCCCATTTCCAGCTCTGCAATGGGATTCCTGATGCCTCTCAGTTGAGCCCTTTACACTGCTTAATGCTCATGGGTTTATGTGGACAGTGGAAAGGGTAACATCTTTCCCCTTGCGTCTTGAATTTCTTGTCTTTGTCATTATACTGAGGGCTCATTGTAGCAGGGATCACTTGTTAAAGATGTCTGAGATCACCCCTTGTAAATCTCCCAGATTTTACCTCTGGTCTCTATTGTGGTTTTTAGGTGTTTAGGGGTAGAAATGTCATATTTAACTTTTCAGAATCAAAACAATGTTCTGAGCTCAGAAGTGCTAGATATCATTATTACTAAGAAAATACTTCCAGATAGCCAGTGTTTCAGTCACTGTGAGCTAAAAGTGTATTGTACAGCAAACTCCATTCTTCTTGAAAAAATCAATGTCTGTGCTTCCTGACCTAATGACATCTGTCTTTTTCATATTGTAAGCCTTGAGTGCAAGAACTATGAGCAATGTCTTTCTCAGTCTTGAAAGGTATTTCATCGAGAGACAAAAATCATATTATTCACAGCAGCCTTAGTGCTTGTTACTGTGAGGAGAAAATCTGTATGTTTCTAGCTACCAACACTAATGCAAGAAAATAAGAGAAAGACAGTGTTGTGTATGGAATTCATTGAATTGCAAGCTACTTTCTCAGCAATCAGAGCTATACACTGATGTAAATCAGATGCTTACATAATGCTGTTATGCAAGGATGGTGACAAGAGCTGCAGTGATTAAGACACTCTTGCTGTCTTCAGACTGTGTTGTCCTTTCACTTCAGACAAAAACACTGAGAAATTAATGGCTTTAAATGGATCCTTCTAACGTATGTCAAAAGTCAAACACGTCTCTGTACTCTGCTGACTTTTGACCTAGTTCTTTTTTGGTTTTTGGTTTGGTTTTGTTTTCTCCTAAGATGCTTTGTGAAGCACACAAAGATGAACATCCCCTTTTCTATGCCACATCTTGGGACATTTCTCTGATACTGGATGCACATGCGTGTGCTGTGCAGAGTACCACATGGCTAACATTAGGATGCACTCTTTAGCTGACATACTGATGAAAAGGCAACTTCTAATTTAAAACATGTGCTCCTGCAATACTGTGCATCCTGTTTAATAGAAATTATAACATTCATGTCTAGCCTTGCAGTACCTGTTTTTCAATAGAGGCATGTCAGGAATCAGATTAGAATCTAATCTTTATTCTTTTAGTAATTTAATATCAAAGTAAGCCTATATGTACTAAATGCATATAACATTTAAATCTCGAAAAAGACTTTTTTCCTTATTTGTTTTCCTCCACCGTTATCCCTTTGCAAAGTTCTCCAGCAAATGAGCCAAAGAGTACATCAAATAGTAAAAACTTGTTGAAAATCAGTTTATTTAGAACGGATGAATACAATATCCTGATGGAAACTGTATTTGCAGAATCTTCTGTATCTGGATCCAACTATATATTAAAAATGTAGTGTGAATTTTACATTTCATATGTTCAGTGGTATGGATGACAAAGATGGTAGAATTACTGTAACCAACTAATTAGAGATAGAAAGATAAATCCTAGTAATTCTTTTTCATTGCTAGATGACATGCATAAGCATCAAATCTGTCTCAATCAGCCTTAATCATTTTGAACTGATTATTTTCTCCATGTTTTTTGGCTTAATCTTACCGCAGTAGAAGATAAAGCAAGGAACTTTTCATGCAGAATGAATTCAGTCAAAGTTAGTAGCAAATTGAAATAAACGCTTATTTGAGACTTTGTGATAATAGCAGGATAAAAAAAAAAAAAAAGAATATGTTCAGTTTGAGGAAAAAACACCAAGAATATTTTTATACTAAAAAGAATGCTTGTAAGAATTAATTAATCTGTAGAATTTTTGTGAGTACCTTCAGCATACTCCTTTTCAATAAAATATTTTTACAGCAATTTGAAATTGCTGTGCAAATAGTATGGGTAAAGCCAAGTCATAAGCAGGGCAAAGTGTAAGATGGTAAAGAAGAAAATGTATCATTAATTTGGATGATCCTCTTTTCCTTCTTTTGTATTTCTCCTGGAGTCACCAAAAACAAGAACTCAAGAGTTCTTTTACTACAAAGAATAATGAATGAAGTACCAATGCTGCACCAAGCCAGAAAAGGAAACAGGAGGATGAAGAGAAAAGAGAAAACAATGGATGAAATGGATGTATTTGTTCAAAAGTTTATACTATCCCTATGTCTGTGGTATAGTGTTGTGAATATGTGCATCATACTTAGCGATTTCAACCAAGATTCTGCTGTGTTCACTGTTATAAAAGCACATAGAAATGAGAATTTGTGTCCAAGGTATTCTAAGCATTTGAGACAAAGAGGGTGTGGAAGAAAAACAGGTGACTAACATACCTTAGATTCTGGATTTGTTTGTGGTACTGATCTGGTTTTGATTTTGGTCTGACTGCTGGCCAGAAACACTGTATTTTAAATGTCTATTTATATGAGAAATGGTTCGCTGTACATCAGAATTCAGATCTATGGCAAAGGCTTTCCATAGCTATTCCAGTATATTAACACTCTTGCTAGGTAATTTAATCTCCACCCTGCAAAACAGCTTTGTGTAAAACATTGAGGAAAAAAAAACAAAAAAAACCCAAAAAAACCAAACAAACAAACACCAAAAAAATAACCAGTAAACTAATAAGAAATTACGAATAAAAAGAACTTTTTACTAACTCTCTGATCTTGTGTCAAATACATCCTCTAACTCATAATGCCATAAAAAAGTAATTTATGTGAATTATGACTTTCAAGCCTACTGCTATTATAAGTCAAACCTGTATGGAAGACAGTCAAAACCTAAAGGAGGAAAGACATTCCATCCTTTTTTGAGATTGTGCTACAAACATAAGTACAAGTGTATTAGAACATTTTAATGTAGCATTTGTCTCTTTTTTATTTTATAAAATATTAAAAAATAGATTTGCTTTCTTATGTGAAATAGGCAGCCTCTTAAATAGTGGGATGCATCTTAGCATAAGGTACTACTGTGTGTAGCTGTCCTTTTAGTGTGCTGTTGCCAAATTTCAGAAATATTTTTATGTCCAGAGTGTGGATGAAAACTGGATGAAATGTCTTTGACTACCTGGAATGTATTGGAAAATAAGTAAACACAAGAGGTTTCTGTTTACATTATCTAGAAATGAGAAGTAATTAAGTACCAAGGGCATGGCAAAAACGTTCTTTCTGCATTCCTTTTGCAAGGTTTCTTTCCTTCTGGTGGGGAAAAGAGAGGTTACCCTGAAAGGACCCCAACTTCAAAGGCTGAAGCAGAGATGTTCTGTCTTACAAAACCAGATGAGCCAAATGCACAGATTGAGCTCCTGATTCAGAAGTAAGAGATACCATCATTAAGTCCTATTTGTAGTCACTTCTTCCAGCTGGGTGTCTCGGGTGGAGCCGAGGTGTGAGCAGGAGCAGAGATGTTACAAATAAAGCTTTTGATAGTTGGTTATAAGAATTTTTCCAGTAATTTTTTTGCTTTCTGTTTGGAAACTCAAGATGCAAAATTTTGAGGGGGATTTCACATTGACAAGTCAAATCAAGTGCATAAAAAAAACCCAGTCTGCTTTAGCACTGGATTTTGTGAGTCAGTGGGTTACTGCATAGACTGGGATTATGGAAGATGCTTCACACAGGTTTTTGGAATGATTCTTCATGAGTTTATTTATTTGGAGGTGAAACCCTATCATGACACTGACACTGCTGTCAGTGATATAATATTGATTGGCAAGAGATTGTTTTTCAGGGAAAATTTTACTCCAAAATGGGTTAATTTTCTCCCTATTTTTCTCACAACTTCAAGAATTTAATAAAATACATTCTAATTTTTAATTTGTTTTTCTGTTCTTATTACTCCCTCTGTGCCCAAAATGAGTCTATAACAAAAGTCACTACTGTTGCACTGTTGGTATAACTCATTAGTTTCAGACAGAAATGAGAACTGACCATGGCACAAAATTACTCCTTTTCCATCCCAACATCTCCAGCTTAACATGGATGGAAGACAGCAGCATGTTTGTTTGTTCGGGCTGTGACAGGAATGAGAAATGGGACAAGGATAGCTCAGTTTCCTTCTAAGCATATTCTTTGAAATGTTTAAGGTCCTGAAAATCTCAAGCAATAGATCGTTTATATAACTTTTTCTAATTGACCATCTTTTGAACCAAAATATTAACCAGAGGAAAAACTAAATACACTTTTCAGAACATCTTGATCCTACAAGAGACTGGAAAATTGCTTATGAAAACTGTAAAGATGACAGCCTACAGAAAAAACACCCAAGACTTGGGAATCATTCACAATCCATAAAGCTTTCCCTTCTCACTGCTGTAATGTTGGCAAAGGTGTGTGTTGGTGTTTTTCATGATAAGAATTGTCAAAGTTGAATCAAAAAAGAGTCTGTTGTTTGACCCTGGTCCATTGTGTGAGCACAGTTATAAGTATTTTTGTATGTTTTCACTGTCTCCAGATCATTAAGCTTCAATTTAAAAATTTCCCTGAGAGGCCACATCTTTGGAACAAATTTATATTGCTAACTTATAGTTGCTGCTACTTGAAAAGTGTTGTCCTAGATTTTTTCTTCTTTGGCCATCATCATGGCATAGGCCAATTCTTGGTGACAGTCCAATCCACATACCTCAGCTCTAGTCCCTTCACATCCTGCATGTTTCTGTGGTGTTCTTTCAAAACCATTACATAAAATGAGCTGATAGAAAGACATATGATAATAAGAATACATGCCTCAGGCTTCATGGTTGTAAAATGTCATGCTTACAGAGAGACCATTGTTTGTTGAAAGTCAGCAGTCTCAATAACCCATTGTAGCTTTGTTTACTCAAGGGCACACAATAAGCCCTAGTTTCAACTCCCAGCCAAATACTGCTATGGTGAAACACACAGTACTCCGTCTTACTCCCAGGCTGCCATTTACCTCCCAGGCATTATTTCAGCACATATTTTTCATAATATGAAGTTGCCAGCCCAAAATCAAAACCCCTCTCAAGGGCACAATTATTTCATTACTTTGGTCTTTGGTTAAGTAGCCTTGAAGTACCATGTTTCTATTGCTCTGAATTGAGAGAGCACAGTAGGTGTTGTGTTCTGTGATGCTGAGTGACAGTGAGATGCTGGAATAGCAGCATTCTCAGAACTGCAGATACTGTCCTTGCAACAACACACACCAAAGGACAGGAGAATCTCAGAAATGATTGTGGGAAGAGTGAAGAAAGAAGTGTGTGGAATAATTTTGGTAAGGACTTGTGCACAGGATATTCTCACATAAAGGAGGGGGGAAGAAGGAAAAAGAGAGATCAAGCAATCAAATTCCTTTATTTCTTCACACTTCCTATTACCATCAAAATACAGTCAGCAGAGAAAAGACAGATGAGAAAAAGTACACTTTGGTGCTGCCTTATACTCCATGAGTCCCAGTCCCATGCATGGGGCTAACTCTCCCCTGCTTGTTCAGGTAATTCTTTCAGTCGAGTCAGGATTCAGCTGGAATGTCAGAGTTTTGGAGGAAAACATTTTGTGTCATTCACATAACTGCAATGACACAGGTTCCAGGACATTTTTGGCACTCCAAACTCTAATTCTGGGAGCTGTAAAGAGGCATGTGGCAATTAAAATATTAGCAGAATTATCAACTTTGTGAACTTCAGATAATGTTTTGTGTGAGTTCAGACCAAGTTTTGGGTAAAGTGTTCTTATTTAGTAAGAGCTGGTGTATTCTCACTGTAATGTGGACGTTGACTGAAGCTGTTTTTCATTTGCAATATGCTAGATGTGTATATTAAGTAAATATCATTCAGGTTATGAACTTTGGCAACCTTGATTGTGGTTTGCATGTGGAAGTAATTTCTAATTTCTTAATTTTCATAGCTACATCTTAATTCAGTTGATCACTAGAGGAATTATTTAGTTTGTTGTGTTTTTGTTTTTGTTTTTTTTTGTTTGCTTGTTTGTTTTTGGGTTTTTATTTTTTGTTGTTGTTGGGGTGTTTTGTTTTTTTTGTTTGGTTGGGTTTTTTTATTTTATTAAGCTGCAAAAAGAATTAATTTCCTTCCCTCTAAGAAAATTGGAAAAGCAGGTCAAAAAGAAAAACAAACCTGTTCTCATACACAACTGGATTCTGTAGTGAGAGAAGTGGTTATGAGACTGCCTATGATGCTCCTTGAGGACATGACAGCTGGTCACTTAAACCATGGATGACTTCTTTCTCAGGGTGGTTCACAATTATGTTTTCGGAGCACATTTGCCTGCAGTTTTGTTTTCAGATCTTTGCTGGTTTTGACAAGGCTCTCAGTTTCTTGCTTCTCTCCTGTATCTCTAGTACACATTTTCCCTCTTAGTAGCTTCTTTTCAGTGTTGCATATAACAGAATATCTTTTAAAGCTTTTGCCATTTTCAGTTAATCAGGTCATAGGGAACCAAAGCAATTTCAGAGGGAGTAGTGAGTGGCACAGTGACCACCTTTCCTCCTAACCCACTGGGCATGAAGCATAGTCTGCGTCTTTCAACATGTTCTCTCCTGATTTTCTCTGAAAGACTGTTATTTACCCCCTTTATTCTTGCACAGCTCCTGACCTCTTTTTCCCAACCATGACTGAAGCTGAGCCACATTTAGTGATGCAACAATTTCCCTGCACTCATCTTCTAGTAGAAATCATGGTCCTGGTTCTTCTGTTTTCTGTTATTTCTGTCTTCCCATGCTTTACTTGTGTTCTCACTAGAAGTTTCTGGTAATACTGGGGTACCTGTGCAGTGTGGTAAGTCTTCATATACCTGTTTGGAGAGGGACGCTTCCCCATTGAACTTAGAATTTAATGCCCATTTTGCAATGCTGTTGAATTTGGCTTTGTGCACATAGACAAACATAGCAAGAGACATGGCCTACCCAAAAAGAATACAGTACAAGCAGATGTATAGCACAAAAGAAACCCAGAAGGAGATAAGCAAATGAAGTAGCTCACTTCACTGCAGAAAACAGTAGCATTTATTTCTTTTTTTTATTTTTTTTTCCTATTTTGAGGTATTTCCATTTAATTTCTTCCTTTGTGTGTATTGAACTGTTTGGATACTCTGTCAGGGAATCACAGATTGTAGGATAGAAACTACTAATGAAACTGAAAAATTAATCACCTTTATTCCACAAACATGAATGGCTGAAAAGTGGTCTTTTGTTACCATAAAGATGTATTCTATTAAAAGGCACAGTAGTTGAGCAAGTTATAGTAGATGAATAAAGAGCTTCTCTAGGCATCCATCAAAAAGCTCTAATACTGTTTCCAAGTTACAGAGTTTTCCTCTTTATAAATGGGCATATCCTACCAAATAAAACCAAAATCCCAGGCAGCATTACAGCGATGGAGTCCATAGCAGCTGCCTGCAGTAGTACAAGGCAAGAGAGGACTTGCTTCCAGCAGTGGAGTGCTCTGTAGTTTGCAGCCCAAGAGCTTTCTGTGTCTTTTTGTTCCCATGACTTACCACTGGCAGCTAAACGACAAGACATTACTGTGGCACATTTAGATACAGAACACAGAACTGAATTTAACTGCCCATGCAGTAGAGCTGGGAGAACAGCTCATAGAAACACTTGCTTCAGTGCCAAGGTGGCCAGTGTAGACAAACCTCTGAGTGAAAGGCCTTCTGGGGCACGTCTCCAGGATGGAGGATCACCACCTCCCTAAGATTATGCTCTATGGTGAACTCGCCACCGGCTGCCGCAAGAGAGAAGGCCCAAAGAAGAGACACAAGGACTCCCTGAAACAACACCTCAGCCTTGGCCACATTGACCACCATCAGTGTCCACCCTGGCCTCCAATCGGGAGTCGTGGAGATACACAATCTATAACACTGCTGTCTCCTTTGAAACAGCCCTCAGAATCAGCCTGGAGGAGAAAAGACAATGCAGAAAGAACCGTGCCTTGACAGTGCCACCTATGGAGACTTTCTGCTGTGCCTTTTGCAACCAGACTTGCCTATCTCGCATTGGCCTTATCAGCCATCAGCGCGCTTGCAGCAAGCATGGGTAAAACCCTCCCAAATCTTCATTCATGAAGTCTAGCCATGATGATGATAATGATGGCATGCCATGGCACTCAGTACCATGTCCTCTTTCCTGCATGAGGCAAAGGCTTTTGGAAAGCCACTCCACTTCCAGCCACTTCCAGTCTGGCAAGCACCAGAAGTTGATCTTTACCTTAAATTTGAATATTCCCTCTATGCTTGAACACACATATGGCAGTACTCTGCTCCTGGAAGCTGATTGCAGGTAGCCCAGATAGAGGGTTATGCTGTGGGGAAGTGCATCTCATTCCTCTGCTATCAGTAAGAGACGAATATGTTTGCTCCATTTGGGGGTGGTAGGTGACCTCACAGTCTGTTCTTGAACTAGAAATTTTTATGATCATGGCAGAACACTGATGCAGTGCCCTATACATCAAAGTATGAAAGTAAATACAAGTTGGGAAGACATTTGTTTAATGGACACTATGGTTAGCCATCTTTTGAAAACCTGTTTGCTTGCGGAGTTGCTGGCAGATGTAATGCTAATCTGCATATTCCCAAAAGAACACTGAGGACAAGAACAGGTTAAAAATAAATAAATCAGCACAATGCTTGACTGAAAGTGAATCTTTCCATAAAACATAAACCTAATTCATCTATCTGGTAGAGGGACTAAAGCCTGGGTGTGTGTCACAGCTCACTGGATGTGACATTTTTAAAGAAGCATCCACTCTGCTTCTGGCAGTGGTTGTCAAAAATAATTTGCACTTCATCTCTGTGACACCAAGAGATCACACATCAGCCAGCACAGTCAGGTATCTGGAGTGAATCAATGGCTGGTTTACCTCCCAAGGTCTGTCCCCTAGTTTTATTACTGCTGACAGAGTCTTTGTTGTTGTTGGCTGGACTTCGCGAACGAAGGTCTTGGGATAAGCCTGCACAATGGATTTTTTAAGTGAGGCACAGGGTGCGTGGAACTGGCCCCACCCCCTTTACTCCTGAGGTTCATTTTGCCACGGGTGAGCAAGCTCGGGCGGTGACCGCAAGTTCCTCAGGAGGAACTTGAGGCGTTCTCAGAGGAGGAGCCGGCTCCAGAGGTGGCGACTTACACCACTTGGCCAACGCCCACCGCTGCTGACAGTGGAGCCATCAGTTAAAGGGCAGCCTGAGATGACCAATTTGCAGAAAACACTAGATTTCACACAATGGCTGAGCCTACTGGGACACAGTTTCCTTTAGAGTGATGATAGCATCGAAGAACTTCCAGCACAAACTTGCAGGAAGTTTCACAGTTTTGTCTGCCATTTGAAGCCCCACAAATGTTTTCTTAAATAGCAGGATAAAAGACAACAGTAAGAGTAATAAAAACCAATAGGTATATACAAAATATAGCAAGAAGCAATGTCTAAAGAAAAATCTATTTTTAGCAACCAGAGGCAAAAACCCGATATAAAACCAAGAAGCGGGTATAAGGCATGTCATAGTGGGGTATGGTATCACATTTTCCGTCCCCTTGAGGGAGGCCACACATATTGTCTGTGAATGGGAAGCAGCTGCGAACTAATCTTTGTCAGCCTGAAACATACACTAGGAATCTTCAGAATAAGTTATATTTCACCAGTTACAGTATTTGAACTGCCCTGGGGAAAGATGTTTGTTTAATGTGAAGAGTTCAATAATGAAAGTATTTTAAGATAAAAATAAAAGTTTCATTCAGGTTGTTATTCTCTGATATGGGAACATAAATACTTGTTAAGGATAGTTGAAGAATACCTGTACTCAGAAAACTCTAGCTGAGTGGCCTTGTGTGGTCCTATTGAAAGCAGCAGTAAGTCCTATGACATGTCATGTCTCTACATAGTCTTCCATCAGCTTATCTGAGTATGAAATTCTGTCAGAACTTCTGTAATTTCAGTCATTTGTTCATAGTGTACTGCATTTTGTAACTATGACTTGAGCTCATCTTTGTTTCCCATTCATTTTTTAGTTCTCATGATCTATTTGCTTCTGAAGATTTAAAATTATTTTTGAGTTCTAATCCTGAGCATTAATGGGTAAAGAAGTCTCTTTCAAATATTGGTACAAACTTATTCAGTCCTCTTGCTGGCCATGACTTGAGAGCCCATTTTACTCTCACGTGTTTTAGATGGATAAATGACTTATGTGTGAATTAACAGCTCTTAGAAATCAAGTGAAGAATATTCATCCAAGATGAATAAAAACAATAGGTCCTACAGAATCACTCAAGTTTTTAAAAATACTTTGGACAATTTTCAAGAGACTTTATATTTTGATGTGAGTTGTGTCATTTTGAGTTCAAAGAGAAATATGTCTGCATTTTAGTGCAGCTGCTTTTCCTAAATATGGAAATGTGAAGGATCTAAGGGGACAGTGTCTATCACTCTTCTCTCCATGAGTCCATTAGTTTTTTATCTTACACTGGCTTTAAAATAATACTTGTGAGCACAGAAATGAAGGTTGGCTGTGACTGCAGATGGCAGAGCCTTTGAAGGATTTGCCAAGTTTTATGCCTTGCCTGTGATATTACCCAGAGATGGACAATCTGAAGGTTATCAGGAATAGTTATGGGATGTTTGTGAAGGGCTGAGGTCAGAGCTAGGGAGCGCCTCAGTCCAGTACTGGTAGGCATTTCAATACTGAATGGAAAGGATGTCATCTTCTCCCTATCCCTGTCAACTTTGTGTTTCTAATTTTGCACAGTATTTTTTGCATTCTCTTATTCCTTCCCCTATAATCACTGCATTTCCTGTCTTCTGCCTGCCATGCTGTTAGCCTCTGATATGCCAGGAAAATTCTGGTGATATCTAATATGAGTCAGGACCCATTCAAAAATACAGCTTATGTACTATACTGTTAGCCTTAGGCTTTTGCTGAGTTCTTATTACCCATTGTATGGAAACATTTTTAAAGCACAGTGTTGCTTTAAACAAATAATTGATCTAAAATCTGTGCCACCCTTCTTACTAAAGGGCAGATAAGAGGTTTCCTAATTTCCTAGTGAAAATTCATTTTTACTGGTTGGCTTAATGATTTGAAAAGGAAAATAATTTAAAATAGTAATAGTGTAGATAATAAGGCAGTTTGAGTTCAGGACCAGTTTCTAAGCATTAGACAAGAGTATTGTTTAAATGCTATGGATAACAGTGATTAAAGCAAATAATTGATATCCTCTTCAGAGTGTTGTATCTGTAGCCCAGTATTCTCCTAGGAGACTGTCGGGTGCATACTAATGAGGAATTGCTAATAGTTGGTGGGTTTTCTGAGTGTCTGGAGCTGTGAAGACAGGACTAGGTACAGAAAATAACCCTTTGACCAGTCCATAACTGTTTTGAAGCATCAGACATGTTTGATTTTACATAAACTGAAAGTTTCTGGAAGACACTGGATACCTGTTTATTCTTCATCACTTTGATGAACTTCTTTGTTTATTTAGAATTTGCATAATACCCAACCTTTCCTTCTTTACTTGGTAACCAATCTTTTACACACAGACAATAAAATACTTTCTGGAATTTCTGAGTTTAAAATAAATAGTGTCTTTCAACAATGCATCATGTTGTTATGCATGTGTATAGAACCAACTCAGTGGTAAGCATAAGATCATAAATTTCAAGGTAAATCTAATGCTGAACAACATCAAGGTCTTCTACCCTTAAATCATGGAAGAACACTGTAGGAGCTCCAAGAGCCAAAATGAGAGTCAAATGTGCCATTCTTTACAGCCCTGAAGATGATGATGATGTTTCAAATAGAAATTTCACTGTGCAAAGATCAGTGCTCTTCTAGAACAGTATAATTAGAAAGAACTCCAAAAGTGATTTAAATTCACTCCAAATATCTTCTCGATGCCCTTGAGAGTGAAAGAGCAGAAAATGGGTAGGAATTCACAAATTACTTACACCACTTAAAAAAAAAACAAAACAAACAAACAAAAAAAACCCAACAACAACAAAACCCAAAAAAACCAAATGAAGCCATGGCCTAGTTGATAATTCAGTCTAGCATATTAGAAGATGCCTTTAGTTCTTTGCATGCAGTCTCCAAGCCCTCAATTTTGCTGATGCCTAGGAGAAATGGGGGCTTATTCTGTGCCCTCAGAATGGGCACCTCAAAGAAAAATTAGTACTTCTTTTACAGATGCCACAAATGAAAAGTTTGCAAAATGTTCACTGAAATTCCACCTGGGCAACAATCCATCAGAAAGAAACGTAAACAGCATTGAAAAGATCTCTGGTGCTGAATTCACATTTTCATTAACTCTGCAGAACATTAGTAACTAAAAGAAAAACAAACAAACAAACAAAAAACCAAACCAAAAAAAAAAACCAAAACAAAACACAAAACCACCAAAAACAAACAAAACAAAGCAAAACAAAACAAAAACAAACAACAGAACAACTGCATTGTACTATCTCTTACAGTGATCTTGCTATTTTTTGAAAGGGTAACCTTTTTTACTAGGCAGATTAAAATTCCACAAATGCCAAAACTTCTCTAGATTCTTATCCCAGAAGAAAAAAGGCTGTGCTCTAATCACTTAGAGCAAACACCCTCATTCCACCATACCTTGAATGATGTCTCTATGGTAAGGGATGTTAGAATTCAACACACAGCCCTTAAATGATGTTTATCAAAAGTCTGGAGTACCTTTATAAACGAAAGGAAAAAAAAGACATTCCTAAAAGGTGATTTCTTTTGTCTCAAAGTAGTTAGGTCAGATTAATCATTCCCTAAGAGTACCTGTTTCTCTCAACTCTCTATAAAATTAGCTCATAAAGCAGACATCTGAATCATAGATACTGAAGCTTTTGCGAGTTCAGTCTTACCCAAACTGTCTTGGCATGTCACACAGCCTCAGTGAAAACACTTGTAATATGTTCAAGAGGAGTTTTAAGAAAACAGCACAGAAGTCAAAGATGTGATGAGATACTATATTAATAAAGTTATTAACAGCCTTATGAATACAATTAAATAATGATTACCTTGAAATTAATAGCCTGAATATCTCTAACTCATGATTAGACTAAAACATTTTAATTGAAAGGTCAAGATTCTTATTTTCAGTTACTTTCTCATATTCCTCACCTGGGGATGGGGAAAATTAATAGTATTTTCAGTATTTTCTGGTTAATGAGATTGGAAACTGAACAATGGAGAAGTAGAGAAAAATGACACCTCAGCTTTCACAATTTTTTGCTCTGACTTTGAACTCATTGTGATGTGGTAAAAAATATTTAGAACTGTTATGAAAAGTAAAAAGGAGAAGAACTGTCTTTGACTACAAAACTGAGAGGGTTTTTTATTCCATTTATATCTGTCAGGTCTGTTTTTGCAGGTAAAATTAATATGAAGTTGTCTCTATCCTCTGGAATTCTCACTGTATAAAGTATGCAAATTTAGTCTGTAACTTTGACAGGAACCTCACCAATATTTTAAATTTTAATTTTAGGATTTAACCTTTTCATTTTGAACCAGCATATTGACCATAAATGACAANAAAAAAGAAACAAAAAGAAACAAAAAGAAACCAAAGTGCCTTATCCAAGTGGTCTTTTCACTAAATTAAAACAAAAATGACACTACCCCTGCTCCCAAACCATTATGAATTACAGCCCAAGTATGACTTTCCTGACTTATCTTGGCTTGATTTTGCATACTTCGTATTTCCTGATGCTTTTTATAGTTTGATTTCCTCTCTGCTGTCAAGAAAGAGAGAAAAAGAATCATGTTTCCACATAAATTCTTCTCTGGATTCTGTAATGTGAGATTTGTTTAATAAATTACATAAACAGTTACTCAAAGAATACCTTGTCCACAGATTTTTGGGCTGAAACATTGAGAATACTGTTTTATCTTGACCTTTCTGTTTGAAAAATGTTTAGTTTTTTGTTCCTCTGATCAGCACATGTCCAATAACTCCTGTAGTAACAGAGAATAAGGTTTTTTTCGGTTTGGGATGTCAAGATTTCATTGGGATTTCTAGTTCTGGGAGCACCCAAGCTATGTCCTGCCCCTTGTGGCATGCCTGCACTGCTCTCTTGCCACCCGTGGCAGAGGTAGTACGGTCAGGGAACAATCCGTGAGGGAGCTGCTTGCACAGCCCTGCTCCACCAGTGGGGAGCTTGGCTTGGCCAGTGGTTGGCACCAGAAGGGTATTAGAGTTGTGGTGTAAAGCACATCTCACCCATAGTCTAGGTGTTGCCTAATCCTGTGGGATATTTTACTTTAGGGGTATAGGTTATGTTTTAGATTGCACTGTAGGTCTCTGCATAGAGGATGCAAACCCACAGAAGATGCTCCTCTTTTGTGTAGGATGGTGGTTGCCCAAGGTTGTATTTCAGCTGTGTAGTGTGAACAGATATCAGGCTATAAGGAATTTCGTATCTCTCCAAGATTTTTTTGGTTGTAAAATGATATATCAGACACTGGTTAGTAAAATTAGTGGACTGTAAATCTCACAATGTATATCACTTTTTGGAAGTGATTTAATAGTTGTAGTTGGAAACAGCAGTATTTCATCTAAGGTAATTGAATTAGTTCATAAATAAAAGAAGGATGTGTGACCCTTATTGATTTTTTCCTCCTTGAAAATAATGGCTAAGGAAGGGGAGTAGAGAGGGAGAGAGAGAGGGTTTTCGCAGACTCGAAGTGGAAGCACCTCAGGAAGACAGCACCAAGGAACAAGGTACTTATCACCTAATTATAATATAGGGAGTTCAAGAATTTTCTCACAAGTTTGTTCTGCTGAATGTTTAACAAGGCTGTCCCAACTTAACGCCACAACTATTCTGGTTTTAGGATCATCAGTAGTGAATTCACCCTGTTTTAATTAAACATACTTAAGTAGCTCATACTCGTATTGTCTGTGCTGCAAGGTGGGTGCACTTTGAGCTGTGCCAAGCAGTTCTGTTTGCTGACTTTGAAATCTCTTGGAGCATAGCAAAGCACCATGGGCATCCAAATCTCCTGCTAGATGACACCGGGGATATACCACCACTAAAATTCACACAAAGAATTCAATTATTAAGATCTACACATTATCCCATGCTATAAGCACAGCTGTTGTATCGTGTGAAATAATTTTCATGGTGCTTTTGCTCATTCTTCCAAAATTTTAGATACAATTTATTTACCATGTGGGTACACTCAGTAATAAGATGAGAAAGTTAAAATTATGCCATTATGTTTGGAAGCCACTCCATTATGGAATTGGAGTTCAGAGAAAAATGAATGTGTATGTATTCAAAATATAATATAGTCAGGTCACCTCTAAGTTAAATTGACATGACAATCTGTTCTGATAGAACTAGTCTGTAATCTGCATTACCTCTTGTTAAAAGAAAGAACGGGCAATTTAGTTGATTTCTGTAATGCAAGAACTTCACTAACTGGCAGGCTGAATTTGAGTGGCAGATCTCAGCTTCCTCCTACTAATAGATATTCTCTGCATTACAGTGGAAGAATGCTGGTGATAAATTGTGGTTTATCTCTGATTATTGTAATGGAAAGTTTCTTTAATCCAGATATACAAAGCTCTTGTTCTGTTGCATTGTTATAACTGATATTTATTAATTATTCTTTCAGAACTGCTTCCTTATAGATTCTTCAAGTAAGAATTAGTAATTAAAACCAATTAATCTTAATGCTTAAAATTATCCTGATTTTGTGCATTGAAATGTTTGTTTTGATCCTTAAAAGTAAAAGAAATATTGCTTAGTTACTTCTTCCTCATTTTGTAAAGAACATAATTTAATCCTTCATTAAACAGGAACCTCTGCTGCAGCAAGAAACAGCTACTGAAGCCAAGAATAGATAATAATAAATATGTTTACATCAGTCGTGATGAAAGAGTACAATCCACTAATATGTGCTTCTTTGCTACATATGGCTTGTAGGCAGTCAGATTCTGTGTGTGGTGGGGCTCTCATCGAACACCTCCTTGGGCCCACAGGCAGGTTGGCTGCAGGAGCACCCTCACCCCTCTGTGGAGAGCTGGGGAGAACCTGCGGTACAGACATGCCCTCATAACGCTTCTATTTGAATGTGCTGTGCCTTCTGAACCTGTGGTCTTTTTAAAAGACATCATTAAGGCTCTTAAAAACCAAAATCAGATTTGAATATTACAGCCTGAGGTCACTTACTCAGCTGTTCTCTACTTCTGGAGTTGCCTCTTGGGCTTCTAAGGTTTCCTGGCAGCTAAAATTCTGTCTGCTGTTGGGACCATGACCATTGGAGGTAGATATTTCAGCATGTTCCATTCAAACTTGAAAGGAATCCAGCAACGTGGCACTCACTTCTCATAGTGAATCCCCTCAAGGTTGTGATCTGCTAGCTATCCTCACACGTCCAAAATAATCAACAAGATGTGACTCTTCATGAAAGGTAGTTGCAACAACTTATCACTACAAGTTGCTTCTAAGCCTGCAGCTTTCCCAAGATGTGTAGGGTGCCTGGGCTGGACATCTCCTCAGCCTAACAAAGTTCAAAGACACAGTTCTTACTTCTGAAGTGGTGGCCTTTACCACTGGAGGTGGCCTTTTGGATAGGACAAGCTCCCCACATCTCCGTCTGAAGACATTACAGCCTAGACTGCAGGAGAGGATAAGCAAACAATACAGAGGAGCTAAATCTGCATCTTGGATATTGAGGTACTTGTCTTTGACTGAAGCAGCCTGCATTGTGATCCTCACATTTTAGGGTCAGTGATCATATCCTGGGATCAAAATCTAATACCTGATCAGAACCACAGGCATTAGGTCAGTTTAGCACATAAGACTTTTTTCTATCTCTTTTTATCCCCCTATCCCCATCCACCCTTGAGACCTCAGAGACCAGATTTAAAAAGGTGGTGACACTTTTTCACAATGCACTTTTACAATGTTGTTTTCTGTAATTGCAGTGGAAAAGTGCTTAAGGAAAGGAAGAACAATAATATTTTCGAAGTGGAAAAAAAAATTGATGAAATCTGAATGCTGCAGAAGTAGAAACCCAACTTGACTGCAAGCAAAATTGAGTGGATGAAACCAGGAGGTGGAAAAAGCTGTGTTCCTCATCACAGTTCTGCCACAGAAGTCCTAACTGAAGAAAATGTTGAAAACTGCTCTTTGTTAGAGCTGAGACTTCTTTCTGTGAGTAGCTCTGATATTTGCTTAAAGTAATAATTGTATGTTTTGGGTTGGGATTTTTAAAATCTAAAAGTTACTGATAGGCTCATACAATACTGCACAAGTTCTACTTTGACACTAAAATAACTCCCTAACAATAAACCTAAATTTGTTATATTGGACCATTCCTTGACCTTAATTATGTATTAATTCACTCACTGCATAATTAAGATTGATTTATGTAAGAAATCTGTCATCCATTACCCCTAAACCCAGAAAAAACTTTTTTATAAGTAAATTATTTACATGAATTCCCTAGATGAACTAATGATCCCATATATCACTTATCTTTTTTTCAGACATATCAGTTTTACTAGTACTTTTGGGTAGAATTTGTACTTCTGAGATTGAGAGTGATTGAGACAGTTTCTGAAATGACATCATACCAACCCTCATGGGCCAGTGAAGGCAGACATTTTAAAGTAATACTGCTTGAAAGTAGAGCAGTAAAATAGTAAGAATATTTGTCAGGTTAAAAGTTCATAAAAATAAATAGAGCACTCTTCAGACACAAATGACTGGATAATATATGAAGACTGTGATTTATGAAAATACGGTCTGTGAGTATTGCTGTAATTTATTGAAATTCTGCTGAAAATCCTAAAATTATTTACTTTATCTAACCCTTTGGTGTATTGAAGGCATTTTGTCTATTCTGCTTAATGTCACAAATGTCATGTCTTACAGAATCACTCATCTGCAGAATGTCATCTGTCTTCTTTCCCACGATCACATTTGTCTGTGCTAGATTGCCCCCACAAAAGCACCCCCTCTCCTTTCATGCCAGTGCCATGAACAGCCTTCTTTGGCTGAGACACAAACACATGCTGCCGATGAAAGGACTTTTATACTAAGTAACCCCAAAACTAATTTTTTCCTTTAGCTGATGCTAAGTAGGTGACCTCAGCCATGCAGGCCCTTGAGTTTGATTGCCGAAAGCAGTTAAAGGCTTGAGCTCTTAGATACATTTCTCATGCACCAAAACATCTGTGTATACTCTTGTAGAGTGGCACAAAGATTAAACTAAATAAATTTGTGAGCCTTTTGAGGGAGGCTTGATTTTGATTGAATTGCTAGTTTCTGCTGTTAAACAAGGTGTCCTTCTTTAGCAGCTGGCTAAAATGTTCTCAGGTGAAATCCTTCAAGAATCCCATAGCTTATACATAGTAAGATTTAATTATTGTACAATTTATCTCTTTCACATTAGTGCTCCCCCTGCATTTGCCACATCCAGAGGAGCAATCCAAGTGTTGAATTATGAAAAATAATTCCACTGTAGAAATATGGATAATAAAACACAAGGTCAAAAAACAGGCAAAAGTAATTTGCAACAACTAAATTGCTTGATGTAATAATTTGGCTTGATAGTCTTTAAGAGGAGGCTTTACATAAGTCAAAGGTCTTTGGAGTAATATGCAAATCAAAATCCTATCACTCTCCTAAATCCTTTTAATCCAGTCGTTAATCTCAATAATGACCTAGTTTTTGGAACCTTTAGTGTGTTCAGCCACTTAATCACATTACCTAGTTTGCCCTTTGCAAACTTCTAGAGGAGAAATAAATGCACATAAATAGCATTGTGCTATGACGTAACTGAAGTCCTCCTGCACAAGTGCAGTTTTAGAGCAGAAAATCTCATAACACCCACTAAAATTTTATGCAGCCTCTCTGTTTAACCATAACTCTTTCTATGTAATTCCACCAATGAGATAATCACGTATCTTCCTAGTTGTCAAATATCTGTCAAACACAGTAAGCATCTTTTCAGGTGATCTGGTAGAACAGTGGGTGTTTGTTTGTTTGTTTGTTTTTTAAATTATTATTTTATTCTATTTTATTTCAATTTATTTTACTTTACTTTTGAAAGAAAGTTCTTATACTAATCACATTTTTAATAACCCTCACTCTTTGATCTTTCACAGCCATCCTGCCCTAGAATTGAAGTTAAATAGTGTTTTTAGCTGTTATGCCTTAGAGAGAATACTAGAAAGTAAAAAAAAAGGGCTGTACTCCCATGAGGTGTGTATAAAACCAGGCAGAAATGTATGTAATTCTCTAAAAGGAGTCACAAAGGCTAAAAGCATTTGCTAGTTCTCTGGGGCTTAAAAGACCGTGACAGATACAATGCATGCTCTAGTAACTAGATACAAGAACTCTGAATTGAGTTCATCATTATTGTAAGTTTCATTTTTTTTTTAACCAGTGAAAGTAAAAGAAAGCCAAAAATAATAAAAGAGTGAAAGGTAACACTACTGTAGAGGATCTGAGTGATGCAAGAAACCAAGAGTCTTCTAAAGAAGGTAACAGGGCTTTATGAAAATTATACTAAAAATCTTTCAGCTTTAATAGGAAACTGTAATCTTTGTCTAGATTTTCTGAAGTATCCCATTCCCATAACTGCACAAGTGATACAGGTTTCCATTATATTGCATGGCCCGGTGCTAAAACCATTCAAACATGTACCATTTTCTAACAGTTCTTTTTCCAGGAATTTTGCCTAAACAATGGTTACTTTAGCTCATACATTCCCCTATTATTTTGGCTTCTTATCCTCTATATTATTTCAAAATAGTTCATAAAATTATAGAATTGTTTCATTTTGAAAGGACCTTTAAAGATCCTCTAGTCTAAACCCCCCTGCAAGGACCAGGGGCACCTTCTGCTAGACCAGGCCACTCAAAGCTTCATCCAACCTGCCATTGAACACTTCCTGGGATGGGAAGCCACAGATTCTCTGATCAACAAGTTCTGGTGCCTCACCAGAACATACTCACAGTAAAGAATTTCTTCCCTTTAGGGTTAGAGGAATCTAACCCTTTCCTCTTCCAGTTTAAAACAATTCCCCCTTGTCCTATCACCACATGCCTTTCTGAAAAGTCTCTCCAACTGTTTCATGTCCTTCTTATGTTTGGAGCCCCAGAGCTGAACACAGTATTCGAGCTGAGATCTTATGAGACTGGAGTAGAGAGGTAGTATTCCCTCCTTCAACTTGCTGGTCACAATTCTTTTGATGCAGCCCAGCATATGGGTGGCTTTCCGGGCTGATAATGCACATTTCCAGGTTATGTCCAGCCTCTTGTCCATCAGCACTCCCAAGTCCTTTTCCTGAGGTCTGATCTCTGTTTGTCCCTTGATTTGTGCTTGGGATTGCCCTAACCCAGGTGCAGGACCTTGCCCTTGTCCATGTGGAATTTCATGAGGTTCTCACAGGCCCACTTCTCAAGGTTGTCTATGTCCCTTTGGAGGTCACCCCTTTGCTCCAGTGTGTCAGCCACAACATACATCTTTGTGTTGTCAGCAAATCTGCTGGGGGTGTACTCAATCCCCCCCTCCATGTTGCCAACATGGATGTTAAATGTCCCCTGTCCCAATACTGACTCCCGAGGAACATCACTCATCACTGGTTTCCGGTTGGACATTAAGCCAGTGACTGTTGACTCCAGCTCTCTGAGAGCCAACCATTTCCTTATCCACCATCCAGTTTGTCCATCCATCAAATACATGTCTCTTCAGTTTAGAGATGATACTGTGACCACTGCCCTGGGGAGCCTGTTCCACTGCTCAACCACCCTCTGCATGAAGAACCTTTTCTCAGTATCCAACTTAGACCTCCCAACCCAGCTTCATGCTGTTTCCTCAAGTCTATCATCTGTCATGAAAGAGAGGAGATCAGCACTTACCCCACAACTTCCCCTCATCAGTATTTTGAAGACTGCAATTAGGTCTTCCCTTAGTATCTTCTGCTTTAGGCTGAAAAAACAAGTGACCTCAGATACTCCTCATAAGACTTTCCCTCAAGGCCCTTCACCATCTTTGTGGCCCTCCTTTGGACACTCTCTAAGAGCTTAGTGTCTCTTTTATATTATGGTGTCCAAAAATGCACAAAGTACTCGAGGTCACACCAGTGCAGAGCAGAGTGGGACAGTCGACTCCCTTGACCAGCTGTGCTTAACAGGACACGTGACACAGTTGGCTCTTCTGGCTGCCAGGGCACTTCTAACTCATATTCAACTTGGACCAGGACTTTCAGGTCACTTTCTGCAGCACTTTTCTCCAGCCTCTCATTCCCTAGATGAAGACAGTAACTATACCTTTATCCACCAGCATCATCATCCTGTTCTAGAAGGCCACCAAACTGGTCAGGCATGATTTGCCCTCAGTGAAGCCATGTTGTCTTTCACCAATCACTTCCATATTTTCCAGGTGCTTTAGCACCGTTATCAGGATGATCTGTTCCATCACCTTGGCAGCAGGCACTGAGGCAAGACTGACCATTCTGCAGTTATACAGATTTTCCTTTTATTCCTTTTTAAAAATTGTGGTTATATTTCCCTTTCTGCAGTTAGTTGGAACTTCATTGGACTGCCACAACTTCTCAAATATGATGGAGAGTGCTTAGCCACAAATGAGTTCCTTCAGGACCCACAAATGTATCTCCTCAGCTCTAGTGGACTTGTGCACCTTTGGGTTCCTTAGTTGTTTTTGAACCTGATCTTATCCTACAGTGAGTGGGTCTTGTTCATTCAGCTGTATCTGTTGTACCTATACTGCTTTATTTTGGTTTATGTCTTAGAAGCTTTTTAATTTTTCTCATCCAAGCCATCCTTCACAACCACTTAACTAAAATGCTAGAATATTGACTGTCCTTTCCAATGTGTGTTTTCCAAGCTTTATAATATTATAGTTCTGCACACATCCCATCTTAAAATCTTAGCACTCATGGATAATTCCTCTAAAACAACAATATAAGACAAAAAAATTTCTCTGGTAAAAAACATGACATGCTGACAAATCAATACCACATCATCATCATGGCTAGACTTCGCAAACAAAGATTTGGGAGGGTTTTACCCACACTTGCTGTAAGCGCTGTTGGTTGATCCCTCAAGCCTGCACAGTGGATTTTTTAGGTGAGGCACAGCGTGGGCAGAACTGGCCCCACCCTTTACTCTTGAGGTTCATCTGCCCGGGCCTAGCAAGCTTGGATGGTGACAGCGAGGTCCTCAGGATGTAGGTTTGGTTAGAGTATCCTTCTCTTAGATGGATGGCCTGACAGGGCTAAGCGAGCTCCATCTGCCCAGGTTTGGAGTTAGAGTTGTCCTCCTAGGATGGTTGCCGAGCGGCTGACGAGCCCATCCTACCCGAGGACACACTTTGTCTGACCCTTCAGTTGAGACCTGACCAGCATGGGAGACCCTGCCAGAGGCATAAACCAGTATAGCTCACAACCTCATAAGGGCAAACAAGCTTCTCCCCCATGACAAGGGGGTGTCCGTGGAGAAGCAATACCACATACTACTCTTGTGTATACAGGAGTGTGAACTGCCCCACAGCTATGAGAATCCAACAAAGCTGTTTGCGTTTCCATGCACAAGGTGATAAGTCACCTTCAGATTTGACTGATAAAGAGACACTTTAAAATGAGCTTGAATGCTACTGTATTAGATTGGCCAAGATTCCCCAAATTTGATCACATTTAAATCACTACACTTATCTCAATAATCATGGAGCACTTGGTTTTCCTACTCATCATAAAAACATCGTAAAAGCAAAGGCCTGAAACAAATATCAGGGTCATTTTTGTCTTTCCCAACAGATACACCTCCTGTCAAAAGTGGCTCAACAATGTCTTTGTCAGTTCTGAAGGACATTTAGAGACAAAGGGTAATTTTGGTCCTTTTACTAACATCTATTCAAACAACGGCAGCACAGCTTTGCCCACAGTGCAGCAGTTTCTGTGTCTCCACACAGGTAATTGTGAATGGAGATGTCTCTGGTAGAAGAAGAAGTGTCTGGTTAAAAGTATAGTAAGTCTGCTGCTAATCGATAACCCAAAGTCCAGTGCTACGTGTTTCTAATGTAATCTGCCAGATCAAGAAAACTCTGCTGTCTCGTAATTCAGACAGATATTACTCATAGTTGGAAAGAAAACAAATGGGAGGAGAGACAATCAGTATTGGAAAATCTCATCTATAAATGTCGTCTGAAAGCTCCTGAAATTGAGCCTTCTGTGACTTGAAACATTAATCTGGATGATGTGCAGAGGTTGGGTAGATGAAAAGGGAACACTAGATAACAGAACGAAACCTCTTAATGCTTTTATCAGGCCCAACTTTCACTGTCAAACATATAAAAATTGAAAGGACAAGTGTAAGGATCTGCAGCCTTTCAATACATAAGGCCTTTGAAATATGCTTATGTTGTTGTTTCACTTGATCAGCAAAATAATGGTCAAGGGAAGCTGAAAGGATCATCTATCAGTAGGATCCCTATGAATATGAAGATCCTGGTGATTTCACCATCATCAAGAAAATGCACACAACAGTTTAATTTTGATTGCATCAGGATTGTTTGGGTTTTATATGCAAAATTATCCTCTTTCAATTAGTATTCTTTTGTTCTAGGCATATCAGCTATAAATCACTGAATAATCATGACAAAGTTGGTTTATAATTCCATTGTAATTCCATTTTTTCTCCTATATACCGAATCAAATAAATCCCACTGGAAGATAGCTGAGGGACAGAGTTAAAGAAAATGATAGTAAATCAAGAACTTATTTTCCTGACATGCAAAGTTTTAACCTTTGTGAGACATATTTAGTCTGTAATGAAGAAGCACAGCAAAAGGGAAGGCTGAGCTGTCTGAACCACTTTGAGGCTGAAAGCACCTGCTGTGCTGCCTTCAGAATCCAACATCTGTCCAGGATATGAGGTTATTCAACAGAAAGAAAAAAAGGTTTCAGAACATTTAAATTAATTCATTATTTTTGGTCTTGGACCAACCAAGATAAAAATGAGTTAACTCTTTTAAGGAATCCGTAGATTCATTCAGATTATCTGTAAAGAAGATGTTTCAGTATTTTAAGAAAAAGTTCCAAAGTCACATTTTAGCTGAATACAACTTTTCATCTTCTTGTCTTCTACCCATATTGCCCCCCCCGGCTTTAATTTTACCATCAAAACAATGAGCAGTTTTCTCAGCCATGTTCCTATGCTGATGTCTCCTGTCACAAACATGTTTCTTTGGAAGTTTTAAAAAATCCCAGGCTTACTTACTGCTTTCAAGCTCTATTCCAATATGTAGAGGATGAGAAAAAAGAGATTAACTATAGAACAAAATTACCAGTACTATAAAATCGTATTCCTCAGTGTGCCAATTTTTTCTTTGACCTTTCTGGTGATGTCATGATGTCACAACTGTGTGGCTTTGGCCTATTTTCTGCATAGCCTCCACTGGGCTAGATTTAATGGAAATAAACAACTTACATAACAGTCCGGCTGTGCACTCAGCCTTTTTCACTACTCGTTTTTTTGTTTTGGTTTGGTCTTTTTTGTTTGGTTGTTTGTTTGTTTTTGGGGTTTTTTTCCTGAAGGAGATTTTCCCAGCATGAATTCTGGACATACAATTAACATTTGCCAAATTTCATCTTTAGAATCTGTTAAGGTTTGTAAGAAGATTAAGAGACAGAGCTGATGTGTTTCATCACCCTCTCTCTGTAATCACACAGCTTTACATTAGGAAAGAGAGCAAGAGGCAGGTTAAAACTGCAGTAATTCCCTTGAAAGGAGAACTAAAATAGAAGACTCTGAGTGTGATGCTTTGTACTACTGGGGTTTTTTAAACCAAACCGTTTCAGGAAAGGTTCAGGCTACACAAAGAGATATAAAATCATACCTTGACCTGATAGGTTTTGCTGTTGTTTTAATAGCAAAGAGAAGGATGAACAGTATTGTAGACCAGAATCTTTAACTCTTCCTTTTTCCTATATTTTTTTTGACTGAATGTGTAGGAGGTATATATTCAGACACAGACTGGACTGGAAATCTTCCTATAGAATGAAGGATGAAATACACATACAGAAATATTCTTAACCAAAGTGAATACAGAAATAGGTGCATATATACCAAGANAAAAAAAAAAAAAATCATGTTCCATAGATTGTCATTACCCCAGTTATATACACAAGTTTTTAGAATTGGGAATGTTTGCAAAGAAAATGTTACAAAACTTTCAAAGTTATTTACTTTCCAAACTACACTTGCAGGAGTTACCCTCAACTTTTGCTTTCAAAATCATTGAACATTTTAAAAATAATGATAATTAAACCTCAGTATTCTTGGTTTGCTTGTAGTTTGTTTTCTACTTTTCCAACCTGATAGCTTTAAGTCACCACATTTTACTCCATATAACACAGGCAGGGGAAAAAGCTCACTTAAAAGAAAAGGAGGTAGCTGAAATTTATGATAAGCATTGAGCACTATGGGCATTGAGCACATAGGGATATCTTCTTTTTACAATTTATGGTACCATCTCTTCTCTCTTACACCAGTTTCACCCCCCATATCTCAGCATGACCTGATAAGGTAAACAGAATACTGAATGATCATCCTGTCATTACCAGATCAGAAGTGTTAAACCCTCTGTATTAAAAAAAATTAATATTTGACTTGTCACAATGGAAATTAAGTAGCTCCTTTTCATTTTTAAAAATTAAATACTACCTAAACCAGTGTCCTTTAATTAACCTAAACACTGGTGTGCTTTAAAGAATGGCCAGTAGTGCTACAGATCTGCATCTGCAGAAGCCCAGCAGAAGGCTCATCTCTGTCAGTTTGGGAAGACCCTGTTTCCAGGTGCAAATGACAGGATAAATGCAGGCAGATTTTCTCCACTGGCCAATCCACTGCAAAAACAGACATGTAATCAATTTACAGCACACGACAGGTTTTTGCAAGCATTGTTGAACTCACTACATCTATCAGCAGGATGTTATTACTTTTAATACACCTCTTTCATATTCACTTTTCTCTGGAAATAACACCTCTTCAATTCACCAATCTGTTTAAAGTTATAGGATTTTAGGAATAATTCTGTAACTGGTTTCATTCCTGTCTTAGGAATGAAACAATTTAATGTACAGTCCTCACCATGTCAGATAATTCAAATATTCTTTCTGAGACGAAAATCCACTATTTTCTGCTGTCCTTAAACTTGTCTTTTTCACTGTAAATTGTATTATCACATTGGAGCATTAGGAATGATACTGTTAAGAGGATCCTTGCTGACATTCTACATTACCTCCTGTTTTTTTGAGATTAAGACAAATAATTAGAAATAAAAATAAAACTTAAATTTTATATTATCTACCTTGAAAACAATAATATACAGATTTTTTAAATGGATTTTAGTTTTACTTAATTTATCCAATGTGTCAAATACTTATAAAATCAGAAGACTCTGAATTAATTCTTAAGATAATATGTTTATTGCATTGGATATAAGCCACAGTGCAAATCCTAATGTTGTCAGAAAATGTTGAACTGTAGACCAATATATCACATGGATTGAGAATATATCACTGAGCTTTAGAACTGAAAGAGATATTTACCTCTTAATTCATGTTTCATTCCAAAGGAGTAACACTCTGTGAAGGGTTCCAAAAATGAGTTAAATTCATTACCTAACAAAATGAATTTCCATGCTCCAGAACCTTCCCAGAAAATCAGTCTTGTAGAAAATTCTTCTGAAAGGCAATTAGCTGAAACAGTAGTTGCCAAGTGGTTTGCAAAGTAGGATTAGGGATCAAAAAACACTTAGAGGTGGTGTTTATCTAATCAGACCACCCTGTTCAGTCATATTCCCTCTCTTGCAAACTCTGATTTCTATTCCATCTATGAGTCTGACTTGTGCAATTGACTTCCCCTTGAGCTTGCATTCCTTGTAAGAGTCACAAATAAAAGGTGACAAAGTGTCATGACTTGAGGTCAGGATCACAATACTGGAAATACTAGTTGAGGAAGAACAAGCACTGCAGCTCAATAAAAGTCAAGCTTAATAGTGCTGACTTTCTAACAAAATTAATAAACATGCAATTTGTGATCTCTTTATTGCAAAGTAGGCTTCAAAGTTTGGTCAGAAGCTTAGCCAAAGTAAGAGAAAAAAGTGAGTGGAAACTGTGTGCCCACATTATTATAAGCTGGGTTTCCAGAAGAATTTATGAGCTTTTTGGAATTCAGAAGTCCTGAACATCCATGCCTTTTCTTTTTAGAACTGATACGTACTGTATATGATTTATGAGCAACACTGGTTAAAAATTGGATGCCAGTTGAATCTGTTCCTTAAACCAATTTTATGTACATGTATAAAATTGACGGATACAAGATACAATGTCAAAACAGAAAGAATAAACCAACCAAAAGTATTAAAAAGATTTAATGCATCAGCTCTGACTTCTTCAACTACTGTTCAAGAGAGGAGGAAAACACTGAGAGGATGAGGAATGGTTCCACATCTCAAACTTCAACAACACTCACTTTCCTGTGACAGTATACAGATTTGGAATATATAATCAGGAAGGGAAAACACAAAAACATCTGCCTGTAAAGTATCAGACTTTAAGGTGTTCCCAGGTCAGCTATTAGCTATCACAAAGTTACATAAACTTTGGTGTTACATGAGGTTTCTCGGTTAGATCTGTCACTGAAATGTGCAGATTTTGTCACATTCAATGGTTATGAGCAATGATTAAATAGTAAGAGTCCCTAGGATAATTTATAAGGTTTTCCAGACCTAAAAATATCCTTCTTTACCTCATTCTGCCCACTGTAACAAGATATCAGTTCTGCATCACTACCTATGTCCCATGCCATAGGTACACCTGCCATTTCCAAGGCCTAAGAGGACTGCTCCAGACTGAAAACTTTTGACTGCTTTCTGTGGCACTTAATACAGAGAAATTGTCCTCCTGTGAAAACAGTTTTAGCAATTTCTACATAACACCTTCTGCTGCTTCATCCTTTTTACATGATGTGACGTGGCTAGCCTAACATGAAGATTTCACAATAAATTTGTAACATTTAGCAAAATTCCAGTTTGTTTTCTATCCTATTATTCATGACCTTCCTTCCTTTTTATGCCCTGTATTCATACTCATCACAAAAAGATACTAATGAGCAGGTAAAACAGATGTCACCATTCTGAGTCGATGGAAATTTACAGTGAGACTGGCTTTATCCAGATGGTGTTAAAAATAAAATCTCTTTGGGGCTCCATAGCTTTAGCATAAAACTTAGTGAATTCACTAGATTTCTTGTATTTACTTTTAATTCTGCAGGGACCTAGGAAACATTCCAGTTATGAACCCAAACATAATCTTTCTGGCAAATAAATAAAAATATATAGAATAGCTATGGTTATATGTCTTCCTTATGAAGAAAACTAATTTTATACTTTCTTGACCTCCATGTGTCCTTGAAAAACATGTACCTAACTCTAATTCATCCCATTGATGGCAACCTAAGTACTCTTGAGTTTGCAGCTGAGTGAATTTTTGGATCAAGATCTGACTGCATTGCATCCTTTTGTGGAAATATGGGAACAGAGGGCTCAAAAACACCACCCGAGCCCTCAAATATAGTTCTCTGTGTAAACATAGCATTACGTGTGCTGCATTAGATGAAAAAAGCCTAATTTAGGAGTATCCACGTCTTTGTCACACCACTTCATCACTACACTGCACTTTCAATAGTCCAGAGCACCATCTAAACAACGTCTAAACAACAACCATCTAAACATCTAAACTCAGCCCTAACTGTAACACACTGCAAGAACAGGGAGGGATAGAAGGAGAGCAGAGGTTAAAATCTGGACAACGGAGCTCAAATCAAAGTGTTCAGATGAGCCTAGAAAGATAATTCCCTGCATCAACAGAGAGCAAAAAAATATCCAAAAGTTCAGCCAGTCTGACCCAAGGCGAAAGTATTCCTACATCCACTGCTTGTGGTTTAGCAAAACAACCACTGGAGAAGTTCCAATGAATTTAGCTAGCTGTGGTACAAGTGTAGTGCTTCATAAGAAGGCAAGGAACCCAACAACAATAAAAAACAAATCAACAAAACCCAAACAAAAAAACAAACAAAAAAGACCCTTCAGATAAAATTCTTCAAAACCCCTATTGTTGCTTATATTCAAAGTAGCTTGTTTTATTTTGTCAATTAAATAAAATTAATCACATTAAAGGTAGATGCCTACTTGTATGATATCATTTGATGATCAGTAGAAAGAAAAAAGGGCAAATTAATTTCTTCCTGAAGTAAGCATCTTGAATGGGTTGGAGTTTTACACCTTAAAAGTATTCAATTCTCGGAATGTATTGGAAAATAGGCCTAAGATAACTAGCTCCAAGGTAAGTGCTCACACTGCATGTGATAGGTCTCAAACTGACCAGATAGGTCTCAACTGACTGGAAGCTGATGAATGTTGTCCCAATTTTCAAGAAGGGCAAGAAGGAGGACCCAGGAAACTGCAGGTCCGTCAGTCTCACTTCAGTGCCTGGTAAAGTTATAGAGAAGATTATTCTGTGAGGTATTGAAAAACACCTGAAAGACAATGCAGTTGTTGGTCACAACCAGCACAGCTTCATGAGAGGAAAATCCTGCTTATCAAACCCAATTTCCTTTTATGACAAGGTAACCCACCAAGCTGATCAAGGGAAGCCAGTTGATGTAACCATTCTGGATTTCAGTAAAGCTTTTGATACTATCTCTTACAGGTTCTTTCTGGATAAAATGTCCAGCACGCAGCTGGATAAACACATCATGTGGTGGGTGAGAAATTGGCTCATGGGTTGAGCACAGAGGATAATGGTGAACAGGGTAACATCACTGTGGTGACCTGTCACTAGTGGGGTTCCGCAGGGTTCCACTTTGGGCCCTGTGCTCTTCAACATCTTCCTAAAAGACTTGGACACGGCACTGGAAGGGATACTGAGCAAGTTTGTAGATGACACAAAACTGGGAGGAGCTGTTGATTCCCTGGAAGGCAGGAAGGCCCTGCAGAGAGACCTCCACAAATCAGAGGACCGGGTGATCACCAACCATATGAAGTTCAAAAAGGGAAAGTGCTGAATTCTGCTCCTGGGATGGGGCAGCTGTGGATGTACAGACAGACTGGGGAATGAGACACTGGAAAGCAGTGCCACGGAAAGGGACCTGGGGGTCCTTGTCAACCCCGAGTTGAATCTGAATCAGCAGTACCCTGGATGCCAGAAGGACCAACCATGTCCTGGGGGGCATCAGGCACAGCATCACCAGCTGGTTGAGGGAGGGGATTGTCCCACTCTGCTCTGGCCTGGGGCGGCCTCACCTTGGATATTGTGTGCTGTTTGGGGCACCACAAAATAAGAAAGCTTAGAACGGCCCAAAGGAGGGCAAAGAAGATGTTATGTAGCAAGCTATTAAAGTCCTTATGCTTGTTCTCATTTGCTTCTTAAGCAAGCAGGACTTGGATCCTCCTAAACCCTAGTTTGTTTTGCAGATCAAAATGGGTGATTACAGTGAACCTTCTGGCTCTGAAATATGTTACTTGTTTGTATTACAACACCTTTAAGACAAAATCCAGTCTCCCAGGCCCAGTAAAAGATGTGAATAGACACAGTCTTTCCTCCCAGAAGACTCACCATCTAAATAAATACGATCATTTTGTATTGTAGAAATCAGCAGAGAATTCCTCTGAGGCTAAGCACAAAATAGTCCAAAATATGATTATTGTGAATCGTTACATAAAACAGCACAGGATTAGTGTGAAGTGTTGACATAGCTCAGGTAGGTTTTGTAAGGCTTTATTTTAATTTGTCTCTTCTGGTACACCACTAACATTAAAATACCCTTGGTACATCCTCTTAGTGTTGCAGAATGAAATGTGTATTTTCTCTTCAGCATTATTCTGTTTTTCTATCAGCTATGTGAAAGGGATATATATACAAATAAATTTTCTCCTGTATCTCCTCCTTTGGAACCTGAACTGATTAGGTCCTTGTCAATCAATGTGGTGGATTTCTATCACTAAAGTGTTAGAAAGGGCTTTGAAATGGATAAACAACCAGAATGACACCAGTACCTATGAAACTGATGGTGTCCATCAGCTTCTGCAGTAAGGCAATTTTCCCCATGTATTAGACTAATTTGTTGACCTTTCACACTGTGTTCATTGCACCTGCCAACCAATGACTGCCAAAATTTTCAATTAGAAATATAGGCCATCTGAAGAAAAGGCTATTTCTTTTCACTTATATGCCATCCTCATTTATTTTTGTATTTATTCAAGGACTCTGGAGAATTGCAAAGACTACATTATGCCCAGTCAATTTACAACACTCATTTTTATGGGGTTACTGTGAACACCAGTTTTTAAATCAGCATTGCTATGTCACAAAAAGACATGTGTGTACATCTTGTATGCAGGGCTAATTCTGTATGAAAGTGCTAGAATGAGGCGCTAGAATGATGATAGCATATTTATAAGTTACATAGCAGCAGAATTGACAGGCAAACAGATTCTGGCATGTCATTTCTGTCTATTTTGTCACAAAATTAGCTTTGTGAGAATGTTTTTAGCACTGCAGATTTTTTTGTTTTGGTTTTCCTTTTTTTTTTTTTTTTTTTCCCTGAAGTCTTCTAAATGGCAAATAATAATGTTAGAGTTTCAAGTTCTAATAAATCCAAATCACTTTGTCCTACTTTTCTATTTACAAATGTTTCCTAAGTGAAGAGCTTGGGAAGCCAGGAGAGGTCAAATTCACAATACAAGATATTTGATGTTTTCATTTGCTAAACATTTGTACCTAATTTCTACTTTGATTTTGTCTGGCTTCAGTTTCCAGTTGCTTTACTTTTTTGCCTTTTTTTTTTGAAAAGTCACATTACTTTCTTTCTATGCAATACATGATGACTAGTCCTTAGGCAACTACTAAGTTTTGGTCGGGTTATGAATTAATTATTAAATATATTAAAACATCCAACCCAGAGTCACAGTGTATTGGGTGAAATACTTTTTGTCTGACAAAAGCAGACAGACATTTCACACATGCATTAGGCTGAACCTGGATGAGCACAAAAGATGGCAAAAAGCCAGTTACCTCAGCTGTTTTATGAATCTCTCCGGGGTCACTGAGGAGTTGTATCCATACATTTATTCTCTTTTTAAATTTCTGAAAAAATATTCTGAAAGCATGTAGGGAATTATTTTGAAAAGTTGAAAATAAAGACATAGAAGCCAGCATAAGCAATTTTTATTTCAGAGCAAGGAGTAGAACCCAGTGTGATGTCTCTATCCTCTTGCAGCTAACAGGGAATCTCATCTCGGCTTCAAGAAGGTTCTGATGGTTCCCTTGGTCGCCTATTTCTGTTATGATTTCACTCCTCCCTTTCTCTAGACCATTATACCTCCTCCTAAAGTTCATCAGATCCCCTTGACTTATACCAACAAATGTTTGATTTTGATCACATGTGGTCAAAGGATTCAGGGTTGGTTGGTTGGTTTGCCCTGTATCATTTTACTCAACACTTGCCAAGCACAAAATTAAAAATTAAGTAACTGACATATAGCCCTTATTCCTCCAAACCACCAATTACCATAATATTAGCAGAGTTGTCTGAAGCCATATTTCAGGGGCAGCCCAGTTCCAGCAGCAAAGCTGGCTTTTGAAGCTTCATTCACCTCCCATCCATGCCGCTGCTGATTCTTCTTCCTCACCCCATCAGTGTTGTGGAAGAAGTAGTTTATGGATCTATATACTGCATGTCACAGAAATGGTTAAAAGAAAAACCCTCTCCAAAAGCAACCCTTCATTTCAGTGACCCCACAGGGCCAAAGGTACTGCTGAGCCTGTGGAAAAACAAACCATTTAGTGATGATGGCAACAAATAGCTGAGGAAAGCAAACCAGTCAACAACTTCTCGAATTAGCCTCTCCTCCCTCATCTGTGTGCCATGGACCAGCCCTTGCATGAGAGTTGAACTGTGTCTACTGAAAGGAAATGGTATTCACAAATAAAAAAATTGAACAACCAGTCCAGGAAATTAACAATGAGATAATAGAGTAAGAAAAAAGAATTTTATTACAGTTTCATAGAAAGAAGCATTGCGTAGGAACAAGGTCTGACCTCTTCAGGGCATATTTTCAATATTTCATGGGCATGTGAAGAATGGAGACATTTAGCAGCACAGCATCAATTTTCCATCTGAGAATGTATATCAATGTCAGGCAGCAGAAATAATAGCTTGGACTCTTAATATGTGGAGTTTTTAAAGGAATTCAGAAATTACCTGTGGAAAACTTACTTAAAATTGAGACAGAAAATGTAGTATCTAAAGTTACTGAGTGGAGTTTTTTTAAGTAAAAATTCTTCAGTAATGGTTTTTTAAAAAAAAAATCATTTCAATAGCTTTCTGACAAGGAATGTACACAATGTGCTAAGATGCATTATAAGTATCTCTAAGTTTAACCAAATGAAATGTGTCTGGAACTTCAGCCTTTCGCTCCAGGAAGAAAAGATTGAGCATTATGCTTTCATGGTTCAACAAAATACTGAAGAGAGGTGATTAAAAAATGAGGAAAAGTCTTTCCGTTGGAAAACACAATTTCATTGAAATTGAAACATTTTGAATGAATAAATCAGCTTTAATGAAACCCTCTGGAATAAATCTTTCCAAGGAGCTGTTCTGATGACATAAAAAAACCCTTTATTTTTACTTCTGACTCCCTTGTTAAGATGTCTCAGTTATATTGATATATAACCCTCTATTCAATATGCCACAATATATCATGTACTATATAATTAAGACTGCATTTTCCTGGAAAATAAATGCTTCAGTAATCCTTTGTCAGTATTTATTTTTAAATTTCATATTCTCCTGGAAGTTTCTGATGAGAAATAAGGGATATATTGAAACATTATAATTTCCCAGAGAATTTTATTTCATGACTCCCACCATCTTTGTTTCCACGCTCAATCTTTCCTTAGTACTCTGAGTGACATGTTCTCCAGGATGAAGCCTGCTGAATCTTACAGTATGTGACTCTTTGAAGGAGATACCTAACTTCATTTAAGAGCTTTTTTGGCATTAATAAAGGGGAGGGGAGTGCAGGGTGAGAGGAACAGAATGAGAACTCAGCCTACTGAGATCTTTATTTGTCTGGAACATAATTAAGCAAACACATTAGTCATGAGAGTGGATGGATTAACAGCCTCACAGCCTGAGTGTATTATGTCTGAAATGATGCTTGGCCGTAAAAGATTCACCACTGTACCCTTACAACGTGATCTGGAAAAACATGCTCAGGGCTAAAGGAGCTGACCAGTTTTACCCCTCCAAAAATTGCCCTCTCTGCCAAGGATAGAAAATAAATTAGTAGAGCGAATCTGTGATGGAAGCCATGGATCACCAAAAATCGCTTGAAAGCAATAGTCAGTTTCAGATAAATTACTAAAACCTCACAGGTATTCAGCTGCACGCTATCAGCCAAGTGCAGTCAGGATGGTGACTTCAAGCCCGACATGGTGTAGTTTTACAGGACAGTGCTCTGCTAAAGAGGAGGGGCAGTCTTATCAGTTGTCTGGGAATTCCCCCCCCCCGCCCCGCCCCGACTGCATGTTTTTTCATAGCTTTTGCTTAATCTGTGTTTCTTAAAAGCCTATTTCTCAAATACACTTCAGCTACAGTGATGAGTGAAAATGCCTCATTTGTTCCTGAGACTGGATTGTGGGATCTCATCTAACATAAATACTAATGAAAAACAAATACTTCCCTTTATCCTAAGGACAAATTTGGTCATGGATGTGTTTCACTTCTCAGTTCATTAACACCTGCAGTATAGTAAAGAGAAGTCTGGCAGTATCCGGTATTGCCTTCTAATCAGTCATGCAGAGGTGTTTCCATTCAAGGGGAATAATGGCCACATTTACCACAGTCAAAGAATATGATTAGAACTGAGTAAAATATGTGTGTGTATATATTGATAGACATGTATTTATGTATATATATATTTGTGGGTTTATATATGAATGAATTATATGTGTAGATCCATGTTATGTATATGTATGCATAATTATATGCTCACTCTCTTGTGCTGTTAAATATATTTATTATGAGACCATACAGTATCTTCTTACTCGTGTGTTCCAGTGTTAATTTTTTCACAATTACTTGACATGTAATCAGTTCATACAAAGATCTTCAAAACCTTGAACTGCTTCCTGTCAGAACCAAAATCAACTTTGACTGCAATACTACAGCTTCAGCTTTTACTGCTGAAATACAAGGAGAAGTTCTGTAAGATTCCATGTCAGTGGGTTTTCGTGCTTAAAGGGGTCTTGTGGTTATTAAAGGAATCTTTGACCTGGAAACCTCTGGCGATCATTTAGTCCACATCCTTGCTCAAAGTAGGGCCATCCTGAGCAGGTTGCCCAGGACTGTGAACTGAGTTTTGAGCATCTCTGCGCATAGACACAGGACAACATCCCTGGTCAACCTAGTCCAGTGTTTACCCTCACACTTTTGAGAGGCAATGAGAGGTCATTGTGCACCACTGAGAAGAACTTGACTTTGTCTTCTTTGCTCTTCTCCATCAGACATTTATGCACACTGGCAAGATCCTCTAGACTGAATGGTCTCAGTTCTCTCAGACTCTTGCCATATGTCAGGTACTCCAGTCCCTTATTCATCTTTGTGTAACATTACTTGTGAGAGATCGGATAGATGCACTGAAAGTGATCCATGCTAGTTTCCTCGGATCTAATGATGTAAATCCATAGTTTAAATCTGGCTATTTCTACTCACAGAACTCATCTTTTCTCATCATGGCTCAGGTGTCCTTTTGGGTTGGGCATTGCTATTACTGTGGAATTGAACTCCCTTGAAAATACCCATTTAAGACAATAAAATGCAAGAGTACTTTTTGCTGGCCTTACAAATGTGATAACTGTTCCACCACTGTGACCAAATATAAATAACGTATTTAAACAGTCGTCACTAAGCATGTGAACTTTCATCCACTGGCAATGATATCCACTACTCGTAGATGTTAATTTTGGTAATCTAAATACTTGAAATTCTCATGCTGTTTATCTACAAAGTACACTGGCAAAGTTTTCTTCATAACTGGAACAGAGACAAAAAGCTGCCATTGGCAGTTCCCATGTAATTGTAATAAGTAAGATAGGCAGCTGAGTATTTTTAACAATCTATTTCCCACAGTATACTCAGTGCCCGCTTTTTATGAGCTGCACTGACAGGCCACAAGCATATGCTTAACTGGTCCTCTTGCAAAGTGAAATGTGGTCTTCAACAGAAGTCATTTAAGCTGATACATGTTTTTTGCAATTGTGACATCTATGGCATATACAAGGTTTATTATATCAATGAATTATTGAACTACCAAACCCTGTAAGTTTTATTTCCCTATATTCTGACATACTGGAATTTTTACTAATATGGCCTGACTAGGATTGTCACATAAATATGCTTACTCCATAATTTATTCCCCTTTCAGTATAGGAAACTAGTGTTAAGCATGTAAACACACATGTAATGGTTTTCCCTCAATGCCACTCTAACCCTGCCCAGGTTGGAAAGATCTGCTGCATTACTTCAGGTCTATCAATATAGGTACAACACTCAGTTGTGCCCCATTTGGTTGCTTTTATAAGAAAATGGTAAAGAGAATTAGAAAATGCCAGCAGCTTAAACCACTGTTAAGAGGCCAAATTGAGACCAGTCTGTTCATGATTAATAAGTGGTAACTGATAGAAGACAAGTGGATTCAATCTATGTCTTTGCCAGATGCATTAGTTCATGTGTGCTCTCCATATGTGAGATGTGACTGTTTTCCAAAACTCCAGCGACAAATGGCAAACCATCATAGCACTATTTCCACAAGAGAGGACAAACATATCTAAGAAATAAATACTTTGTGAATGTGGTGAATGGCTCATGCAATGATAGCTGCTGTCACAGTGCAGACAAGGGAGAGGGCTGTGCAGAGTACAGCTGTGGTTGCAGAGCACAGATCCTGTCCTCTGTGTATAGCAGTGTGGAGAGGAGAATGGACAGCCTCATTTCTCATGAGTGGTTCTCTGCTGAGACAGGTGAATGGGAAATGCATAAGAGATTCCATTGTAACCAAACTTGGCTTCCATTTTGCTGCTCAGAAGATATAACTTGTTGGAGGGAGAATAAGGGAAGATAAATCTTTTCTCATCTATGAAATTAAGGATTGGTCATTTAAAGCAAAAAGAATAACATACTTTCATTTTCCTTGGCATAGAAGGTATCTAAACATAAATTTACCAAAGAGTGAAGTAGGTAAGAGTGCAGGAGAAATATAAACAGAAAGTAATGAGCTTTTTTTTTGGTCAAAAGTAATTTCTCTTAAGTATGTGTTTCATACCTTATTCATATTTGTTTCATAACATGAATTATGCTAAGTGCTTATATCAAATTACTTCATCTAAAAACACCACCTTGTGCCTAACACACTTAAACTCTGATTGTGCAAAGATTTATGTATATATTTAACTTTATGCATCCTGGGCCTTATTCCTAGCTAAACTAAGGCTTTTTTTTTGCATCACTGTAATTGAATGTAAATTCATCTGATGACTGTTTTCAGACCAGTGTTGCTACAAGACCATTTTAGAGAAATCACAGAGTAAATAAGTGATAGACCCTGTGAGTAGGCCAATTGATTTCAATTATGCCACTCAGAATGGGTTGTGTGTATGCATGTAGATGTATTTATGCATATGCATCTTTTTGCAAAATTGTGTTACTCTTGCATGTCTGACCTCTATTACTGACTGAACCTAAGTGAGAACTCTTGGTAATTATGTCCTCCAATGTTTCCTATTAAGCATTGCATAATGAGTTGTTTCTTCTCTTCCCTGGTTATTAGGGGTTGTTATTGTCTCTGGGTCACATGACGAGACAATTAGTTTTTATTCTGAAATCTGTTATGTGTGGTCATTACATGTAGTATAAGAAGACTTGGTAGTCTGCCGCTGAGTATGGATTATCTCTTTCTGTGTCTGGGTTGCTAAAAATGTTGAAGATAATGCTCCTCATCTGTGACTGTTTGCAAAACACTGAAGACACATTTTCGTCTGCATTTCCAATACAATTAATCACACTGTGGAAGAGATAACACTAAATACATTATCAAGACCAAACCATTAACCAAATGTCACTCATATGTGCCAGTGAACAAAGGGTGGAATCCAGCATGATGTGTTTAATAGACCCTGAGCTTTCAAGTCAATAGTTACTCTGATTCTTCCATCCATCAATATGGGCAGATGCTGTATTTCCAAACAAGGTTTAGATCTGATAACTCAATATTTGTATGTGGTCAGAATTGTAGTCATTTTAATTTGAATGTTAATTAATTTATTTCATAACTGCCTTTTGGACTTGTGCTCCATCTGGCCCCAGTTTCATGTCTCTTGATAATATTTATTTGTCGTCTAATGATGAACACAAGATGTGTTTACATACTTTGAAATAAGGGGAAATGTCATTCCTCAGAATTCCAAAGGTAGACTGCTAGGTATTTAATTGTGAATCTATCAATTTCCTTATCTGAATCTACATTACTGTTAGTCCTTGCATATACAGTGAAAATCTGAGTCGAGAAATGTTCCCATATATGCTAGCACACATAAATTTTTTAAAAGCAACATGGTTCAGACTCATATTATTACATTATACTGTTTCCATGGTCATTTTGAGAAAGCAAGGCATATGTGTATTAGTTTAGACTGATAAAATTCAGTATAAATGTGATGGGCTTTTGGGAGAAACAATCTCAACTACTCACACATGACTGACTTTTAAATTACCACCAAACACTTGGGAGACGTTCTGGAGTCATTGCAGGCAGCTCAATAGAAATATCTGCTCAGCACAGCACTGGCAAAATAATGACCAAATGATCATTCAAGCCACCTCCCCACCTTTCTGAAGTTGCAGAATTTAAATGGGATTCAGCTCTCTAACCTCTGCAATTTACAAGTTAGACATTCTGTGCAAAATAGTTACTGAAGCTCTTTTTGTGGCTAATGGAGGGAGACTAACCTGTGGAGGATGATCCAGCTTGCTAGAGTATGTCTGAAGTAAGCAGAATTAAGTGCTCTTTTGGGTTGCCATCTTTTCCACCAGATGTAGCAAGGCAAAGGAGTTGCTTTAAACACGAGGCTTAGCCTTTAAATAGATAAGGTTGTGAAGGATGTTGATTCAGCCATGCTCTGCTCTCAGCCCTTGATGTTGCATTATTTAGCTGAAAAATTGTGGAGTTTGGCTGATAAGGTTCTTTGCAGGTACAAACAGGACAGAGCGTGTTTTCCACGTATGTTATGAATACTGCACTTATCAGACTTTCTATGCTGTTACTTGTAGCTGTCTTCATAAACTGTAAAAGTCAAGGCACTGCTGTTGTCAAATTCATCAGCTTGGACTCTTCTGGCTGAAGTGTTAGTGGCTATGGTATACTTTTCTCTGTCAGCTGATATTTCTGTTTCCTCCGTATTTTCATTATTTAATCAGTGGAAAACTTGCAGGATGACTCGTATTTGCATTGTGCTTTTTATTTGGGTTAGTTGAGTTCCTGATTCCCAACAGGCACTGACAAAATAACAGAGGGAAGTCTGAGGGCAATCAAAAGTCACTTCACTGCCCTGGGATGATTGGCAAAGGGGTCAGGAACACAGGTAGTGTCTTCCTCAATTCTTCTAGTAACGAGGAATAATATGGACAAAAATAGGCAGGTCCATCAGATTAGTGAGTCAGTCGACTGACTTCTTATGAGATGCATCTTCCTCAGAGGGGAAAAAGAATTTTAGGGCAGGAGTTAGCGGAGTGTGTTGACAGAGCTTTAAACTGGTTTAGAAGGGAGAAGGGGACAAAACCAGTCTCACCAGTGATGAGCAATGGGATGTTGTGCCAGAACTTGAGGGAACGAGCACTCGTGGGATCCCTCAATCTGTCTCGTGAGGTGTTGGCTGCAATGTACCACACTTGACATGTTTCTACACCAATGCACACAGCCTGAGGAACAAACAAGAGGAACTCAGATCTTTGGCCCAGTCCCAGAGATTTGACAGCATTGGCATAAGTGAAACCTTGTGTGCTGACACCCATGACAGTGGTCCTGTTGGATGGTTACAGGCCCTTTAGGAGGTCTAGGCAGGGCAGAAGGGGTTTCTTGCTTGACCATTCCCACTACAAACAAATGGATTTACAGGATTCAGAGGAAATGAGATTTATAAGTATTTTTGTTTAAAATCTTAGCTATCTTTAGCTGTTAACAGATGGGATTTGAAGCTACATACTTCACTCTGAAGTAGCTCCAAAAATAGTCTTATAGCAAAATTAAAACAATATGTTTAACTTAGAATTATGTCTCACAAGGGAATCAGTAGTTGAATAATCTAGAAATAAACAAGAAAAACATCTAAAAAGCTCTGTTGTCAGACTGCTTTTCAGAACCATTTTGTAAGATGGCAAAACAAATTTAGTAACTTTCATCCATGCAGAAAACCACAGAAATTCAGGTTCACCACCTGGTATACCCTTGTCAACTATTGTTTTTAAGGACAGGATTAAATATGAACATAAAGACTGACAGTTCGTGTGAATCCTAAATCTCTTTCATTCATACCCAAAATCTGATTTATCAAGAAACACCACACCTTTGTTATGAATATTAAGCAAAATGATCCTTCCTTTTAAAGAAAGACAGTAAGACATAGTTTAAAAAAATCATTCTTAAGCACAAAAGCAGATTAATTTTGGAAAATTCCAGTGAGCTTTATGGCTAGCGCATCCATCTTTTCGCTTATAACTGTAGTTCTAAATGTGGTTAGAAGGAAGAGCACTCTGCTTTATAGCACCATGGGCAGTACAAGGGCATCCTTGGTTTCTCCTGCCTGTTACATATTCAGGGTTTGGTTCAAGGAAGTTTGTAGTGATGGTCCCGACTCCAGATGTGATGTCTCTTCCACTGCACTGTCATTATAATCAGGGGTGATTAAACCTTTGGTCTTCTGCAAATGATTGGTTAATTTTATGGAACATTGTGAATTAATACAGAAATTTTTTAACAGTATATGTGGTAGCCTTGAAATGTTTATTTTACTCACCAGAAATGCAGTTTCTTCCAAGGACTTATCTCCAGTGGGCAATATTCATTGTTTGACATTAGGATGGGTGTTCTCACACCTGGTAATATCAGTTAGTCATGCAACAAAGGGAGCATCACATAGCAGGAGATGACACATGGTACATGATGAAAAAAAAAATGGCAAAGGGACAGCAATTTAATGAAAAATAGTAGTTCACAAGCATGTCATAAGTTCAGATTTGGCCACAAGTGAACTGCTTGGCAAATTTTTGTTATTTTTTTTTTCACTTGCACAGATGTGAATCACGCCACTGAAGATCTGCAGACTAACAAGGCAGTATTTGTGATTAATAATTTAGTTGTCCTACAAACCAGTTGTCTGGTTAATGTACCAATTGAAATAAACTGAAATGTTTTTGCATCTGACAGAAACTATGTGCAGGTTTAGCAAAATGAGGGGACATCATGGTTGAGACAACTAAATTCCAAGAGTATAATTGCCTACCCTGGGAAAAATTTAAGACTGTATCTGTCAAATTTGTTAATTCTCAGAGAAGTATCATTCCTCTCATAAATTCCACATTAGTGAGAAAAGATTCAGGTGGAGTTGTGCAGCTGCTGGTGTCTCTAATCTGCATGCTGCTGCAAGCTCTTAAACAATTAGTTTAATTTTTGTAATTAGTTTTGATCTCTGTTTTGGGGTCTGTAGAATATTAGGAACAGTTTCAAGAGGCATCTCTAAAAAGGGTAAGCAGTGTTACAGCTGGAACATATGACTGAATTAATTTTCTCCCAGAACACCTGGAATCAATATTATCATCCAGAAACATGTTGAGTCCTGTCTTTTTTCCATTATCTCTAAATTGATCTTTATGAACCCTGGGTGGTACAATGATGAATATTGTGACAGGAACAAAAGATTTTCTGTGTTGATATGGCACTGTACAGTGATACTGACAACTCTTTTTATGGAGCTGGGAGCTATTATTTATTCACTTATTTATTTCTTTTATTGAATCTATATGCTCTGTAGTGATACTGCATTAAACTATAGCCCCTAGAGAATACTATTCTGACAACTGTTTCTAATCAGTGGAAATAAGTTGGACCGAAAGCTTGTGTTCTAAAACCAGAAAGAATATATCACAGCAAGGCTGGACCTTTCAGCCACAGAGAAAAAGAACAGAACAATTTACAAGTTGTTGGATTAAAGCACCAGCACACCACTAATTCACTTGAGATGGTGCAATGCTGGGCACTAACCACAACAGCCTTCATGTGAACTGTGATCAAGTCAGCAGGTTTCAGCCCCCACTTTATGGCATTGACCCAAAATAAAAAAGTGATTGGTGCTGTAGGTATAACAGGTCAGTGTTCAAAAACTTCTGGTGGTTCCAAGCCCAGAAGAGGTATTCAAACGGTTGAACTATTCCATGCTTTTATTCTAGAAAAATATTTGGAAAAAGACAAAATATTTTATTTGTATTCCCATATTTTGCTAGCGCACAAATCAGTTTCCTATAAAAGCAGGAGAAACTGCAAAGTGAGGAATTTCTTTCCCAATTCCTTTTTAATTCTATAATTTCAAATCTGCAAGTGAGAGAAATTTGCAGGTTTTTAAAATACAAATACTTTCTGGGCATCCCATCAGGGCAATAATTCATAGAAGAAAATCTAAACAAGAAACCTTATTTGAAGTCAATTAACAGCAAGATCCAAAAACAGTCAACATAATTTCAAAATTAATTCCCAAATCTACATTAGACTAATTAGTCCGACAGAAATACATCAATGGACTTAGTGCACTTGTCTGTCTCACCTAGCAGCCATTCTTCATCGTGGTCTTCAGATTCATTAGGTGCAGAAATGCTAAACTAATGCTGTAGACAAGCACAGGATTTGAAATTCTTTCAAAGATATTTGATGAGTACATACATTTTTCATAAAATTTTTCCCCCTACCTTTTAAAGAGCTGTAACAACATTATGTATTCAAAATGAAAGCTATTTGTTTTCTAATGCTACAAGTAGATTTTTTTTAATCCCTAATTATGGATATATCAAGCCCACTTTTAAATACGTTTTGAATGTGGAAAGTTATTTGCAAGCAAAAATCACATCAAGACTTCAGTGACACACATTTTTCCAGTGCTCTAATACGTCAAATATGTTTACCTGCACATTGACCATGAGCCATATGAGGTGTAACATTTGCCTGTTCCAGAGTTAGCAAACATTTTCAACATACTCAAGTGGACTTACTTCTGAAGAGAGTATAGTTATACTACCATGTCTGAATTATTTCTAAAGCTGTCCTAGTCATTGTTTCCAGGGACAGGTCCATCCTGACAGTAACCCTATTCATAATAGCACTCTGCACTCTACAGCCTCAGTGCTGCAAGCTACCACATGAATGCTCTCCATTGTGCAGCCCACTGTCATTTCTCAGGGATGCAATCTCACAACGGGTACTAGCTCCAACAAATGCCTGCTGGTTCTCAGAGCCCTGACAAGAAAACTGAAGGCTCTTGCTGTGCTCTGTTGTATCTTGATAGTACCATAAGTATGCCTGCTGGCCTACCTGTCAACAGTGGGCTGTTATTTTCCAGGTACAAGGTTAAGGAATCTGTTCACATGGCTTTTCTTGGTATGGGGTACAGAGCAGCAGCACCTCTTTTTCTAGGCCCAGTCTGTTTCAGAAACCAGTATCATGCTTCAGGTATTTCATATGCCAGATCTCTGTGGGAATAGATAAGCAGTTCAATACTGTCAAGTATCTTCCTCTGTTAGTGAAATTTTGAAAACATTCCATAACTTGGCACTGTCAATGACATTCCAGTTATCATCACTGGGTCCTGGAAAAGTGAGGTGTCCAGCTATACTGAGATTATTAATGGAGGTTTCTCATAGTTCCTATGATTATTGCAGCTGTAAAGGTGCTGTTCTACTTCAGTCAGATGAGCCTCGGCTTCAGTATATGCATAATACTCACGCCTTACAGGGATCTACTGTTTCTCTTGTTGGAAAGAAGTGCAACCATTTCACCACTCTCTTCTTCCACTGGTGATACATGCTGACATCCTTGGCACCATCAGCAGTGGCATAGCCTGTGTTGCCACAGGAACTTGTAGGAATGACCTGACAGCACAGAGACTAAAAAAAGTTCAGCTGTACCCATATGTTTTGTCAGCTGTCTGTGAAGGTCACTGCCCATCAGAGCAGGCTGGTGGAGAACTGAGTCTGATGAACTTCATAGTCTTCATTAGAGAGAAAATCTCCCTGAAGGAGCCCATGTACCCTAACTCCCACACCCCAAGCAGCATCTTTGTGATCATTTGTGTCCAAGCCATTTAGCATTCACAAGGGACACACACAGTGATTTCCCAGCCCTAGCTCAAGTTCTGTTTAATAGAAACATTTTCATAGTGTCCCATCAGCCAGCTGTGGTTCAGATATGCAAATCAAGTTGCCTCTGACTTGTCAAGTCAACTTCTTAACCTATACGTCCAAAGCTGGCTCTGACTATTCTGCTAACCACAGACACATATTGTTGCCAGCAAAATTCTGAGTTTAAGTTTTCTTCCTGCAAATATTTAAAAGGGTCTTAAATGTCTTCTGAGGCCCAAGTAGCTCTCTCATGGAGAACCAACACAACAGAGAAATCACCCATTACATAAAATATAATTACCTTCTTTTGCAGTTCCCAGAACAAGGATTTTCTGTGTAACCAGCCAAAGGACAAAAAACTTGGTAAGATGCTGTAATCTCTCAAGCTTGGAGCAATTCCTTCAAAGCAGTGGAACTAGTGACTATGTATTCTGCAGCCTTCATTCCCTGTCAAGTATGCAAATTAAAATTCAGAGGAGACTTTTGTCAGAAAGTGGCTCATCTTGAATTTCCCATTTGGTTTCTGAATAACCTAATGAATTAAAATTCAGCAAAATGCCATAGGGTAATATGGGAGAGTAAAACTGACAAATTAACAAGTGACTTACAGACTGCAGCAGGAGTTTTGCATGTTTTTTTCTGGGTTGGTATATCCAGGCACTGAATACTGCAGATCAGTCTTAAAGAGCAGTGAAATAAACTGGGTATTGAAGATTTTGTGATTCAGAACTAAACAGTTCTCTCAAAAGTCTTGTTGTTGAAAGCAGCATTGCAAAACTGGTGCAGAAATGATGTAGTGTAGAAATAAATGAGACCCTAGGAAACCAGGTGAAAACTCATGATTCCAAAATCAAATGGTTAAATCACGATGAGCAGCTAACATGCTCCAAAAAAAAAAAAAATAAATCTATGGATTCTTGACCTATATTCAAGTAAAATGATACTTTCAACTGCTCTTAAAACTTTTTTCAGCTTTATTGTAGAAAGGGTTTTTCTGTGCATAAGAAGCTTGACTGCTGGAGCACATCTGCTGCTTCAGTTTTAAAAGACTATTATTACAGAATCCTAGGTACTTGGCAGAAGTTTCTGTCTTAAATGGTAAAAATATTCTTAATCTAGAGAACATCATTATTTGCAGTTAATATCAAATAACTCTCTTGACACTTTATTGTAGTACAGTTTTTGGTATTCTTTTCCTACTCAGCTGCGCATTGCTCCTTTTTTCGTCCAGTTGTCTTTACTGGGACTTTCTCATTGGATCAAATTTGTTTACTATGAATTCTCTATGTTCATTCAGTTCAGTGTTTCCAGCTGTAGTATCTGTTAGTCCAGGATTCTGGAAATAAAATCACACATATTTACATGTATATTCAAAATATCCCATCATAAGAAATTGTTTTTCCATATTTTAAGGTGAATCTGAAGGAATTATTTCCTTTGATGTTGAAATTTCTGACTCATTCACCCTTTTTTTGGTTGGGCTTTTTTTGTTTTGTTTTGTTTTTTTTTGGTTTTTTTTTTTTTGTTTTTTGTTTTTTTTTTTTTGGGGGTTTGTTTTCATTTGGTTGGTTGGTTTGTTTTGTTTTTTGGTTTTTTTTTTGCATTTGCTTGGTATGACTCTTCAGAGTCACTCTGAATTTATCACCACTCCTGGGTATATTAATATTAATCCTTCCATCTTTTGCTGAACAGGAAATTACTTATCCAGAAACACAGAACAAAGTAATTATTCAGCTGTGAGTGAAACACAAGAATCCAAGGGTGTTAACTCTCATAACTGTACTGTGAATGTTGTGATAACAATTAACTCTTTAAAAATTCTCTCCTGTAAATGTGTGATGCCACAGATCCATGAGAGGCTCAGCCTTCACTCATTGTGAACCCACCTAAAGAAATACAAGTGAAAGAGAAAGATGCCCAAATGTACTTTTTATTACATTAATCAATATTGTTTGAAATCCAGTTAATTATTTTGGGGGACCTGACATGCAGTATTCAGGCACCAGGTGTGTGACAATTCTGGAGGTGCTGATTTCAATTTCTTCTACTGTTGAGATCTTCAGTGTTTGGAAACCAATGGTTTTACTAATTCTTCAACTCCTAATTAGTATCTGAATCTGTTAAAGGAATTGTGGGAAAAATCAAGATGATTTCTCATTCTAAAACATTTTCTATTTGAACTTAGGGACAACATTTTACTGCTGATTTCTTCGTATGGGTAAGGTTTTTTAATGTATGGTGATGATTTATAAAGCCACAAAGCCATTCAGCACAGACTCGTTCAAGCAGCAAAGCAATAAATGATGTCATTAGCACATTTGAGCACAGTGAAAACTACAAAATAAGAAAGCATCAGTCACTAAAGCAATACATTGATTTTTCACTGTGTTCCAGTGCTTTTATCAATAGCATGTGTTAGTGCTTTAGGACTATGTCATTCTCCATTCTGCTCTTTGATGGCTAAATATCGATAGAAAGTACAATATCTGAACTTATTAGTGCTTTTAAACAACTATAACAACATGCTGTTATGGTCAGATTCTATTTGATGGTATAAAGAATACAAGCAAGCACACAGAAATGGAAAAGGTCACAGACAGACTATATTTGAAGTAAATAGTTTACCTCTTTCTGAACATTTTTTCATCATTTTAGAGGCACCTTCCTTTCATGTACTGCCTTCTTTCCTTCCCAGAAGGGACAGGGAGAAAGACTACGTGCATAGATAATTTCCTCAACTTGTTCTCAAACCTGTAAAGGGTTTTCTTAGAGCTTTCTAATCTGATCCACCAAGACATAATGAATAGCTTTTTCTCTGAATATTTATGCTCCCTTCTGTCAGTATGTGGCTATGTTTAGCGAAACCTAAATAGGCATTGAGGTACCTAAAATAAAATTGTGCAATACACGAAGCAACTAATATGAACATCCATCTATGTTAAAGTTTAGGATGGTTGTTTTTCTGGTAACACTAAAAATGCTATCAAGAGAAAAACTGGATGCAAGGTCTTTTGTAGAGTACAAGTGCTTTCATACTTGTGTTGCTTAAAGGTACCATCAGTAAAAACACAGATGACAGTCCTCCATTCATGGTTTCTTTGAGGCCTATGGACTGTTGAAAAGTTATCCCAGGTGAGGAACATGTAGATCGTCAACCAGAACTCTACTCCATCTTGATGTGAAGAAAGCTGAGCCAAAATTTTGGTAGTACATGGTGGGATTTTTCATCAAGTGAAATCCACAACTTAGGACAAATACAAAATGAAGAAAACAGTCTGTTAAAAATGTTTAAATCAAGCTGAAATGACTAAAAACCTATCTTCATAACACAGAGCTTTTAAATTAGTCTTCACTGCAGATGATTATTCCTACAAGACTTTGATTTTTTTGTTATAACTTTCCAAATGCATGAAGAGACATTTTTATATACCATGGACTAGGATCTAAAATAAATAATAGCATTGTATAAATTATTTGTAAGTCTATGAATTATAGGAGAATTTAATCCCTTTCCTTAAAAAAATTAAAATAAATAAAGCAAGATTTACAGGTTGAATAAATGAAGACCGAGGTAATAAATCTCACTTAAAATAGACAAGCAATACTCAACACACATTATTTACTTACTGGCTGAGCCAAAGCATTATTTTCAAGATAATGTTTTGCCCTTTCAGTAGAATTAAATAAGTAATAGAAATAATATTTTGAAAAAAAACTTTTGCACAGCAGTGCCAGAAGGTGATTTTTTCATGGGAACAGTTTAACTAAGCCCAGATGCTTCCATCACTTGGGAGCTGGGTTGTAAGAGGCTGGCAGTAGCTTCTCTTTGAAGTAAGGCCAATCAGCCTCAACAGGGACATCTGTGGTACTCAACAAACTTTGAGAATGCTTTGGGATGGCTTAAACTTTACCCTTATTATACAGAACTTCAAATAGAAGCTATTGTGGCGTTCCTCAATTGGCTTCTATATTGATAATTATTTCACAAAGGAAGGTGGTGTTGCTTGCAATGACCAGCTATGCTCCGTTTTAACCTTCCCACCATTTTTTGACATCTAGTTAGACTCAAAAGTGCTCTGGTGTTTGGATCACATCTCTGGGATTTACACACAGGATAGTTCCAGCAGTGAAATTCTGGCCCCAGATGAAGTCCTCCACGGTGAAGTTGTGACTGTGCTGTTTGTTCTGCTGGAAAAAAATGTCAAATCTATCAGAGAAGAGAGATGCTGTAATAGGCTCTGTAGTTCTATGTTAGGTGGGAAATCAAAGGATGAAAATACAGTGCATGAGAAAAGCTGAAGGCAATACCCAGCTGGGTATGGCAGTGGGAGAATGTAATCTACCTATTGAGTGGAGGATAGGTAGTTGATGAAGGACTGTAGTACTTCACTAACTTGCTTTAGTCTGAGAAGGTAATATTGTTATTGTCTTTGCCTTTACTGAGGAAAAATATCAGTGAGTTTTGACTACAATTTGGCTCTCAAGCTGCACCTCTCCAGTGTTAGTGTGGGATGCACGTCCTGCGACTATGCTGTCCTCACGTGTATCTGGCTGTAGCCTGCATCCCAGCTGTGAGTGGAAGTGAGTCAGAGGGATGACTCAGTGAAAACACTCAGTTTACTAAAGGAAGGCTCTAGATGTCACCTGGAGAAGGTGTGTTGGAGTCCCCGAGTGGAGCTGTTTCTTGAAGGCTGAATAGATAGAAGAGAAAGAAACTTCAGAGACACTTTGAGGTCTGTGCCTGAAGAGTTATTCTTATTTCATAGCTCTAGGCAGATCAGTATGTGGGTTTGATTGGATTGCCATTCTGAGTCACCTAATTCTCCTTCTTTAAATGACTGCAGGCATCTAATTCTGTATTCTCAGCTAGCAGCTGGTCATTAAAAGTGAGATAATTCAGAGACACCTCTGGACTGTGCTGGATGTGGCTGATGAGAATAGCAGTCTTTGCCTTGTAGTCCCTATGGGAAAGGCCAATAGTTCAGCCATGCAATTCATTTCACAACCATATAAAGCTCACTCCTGCTGGGCTTACTGTAGACTAAAAGCAGATATTAAACTAGCTTGGTCAAATTTAAGCAGTAGAGGTTTTATTGTGGTTGTATTTTGTATCAATCACATATTCCCATGGTTATGAAAAGTTTTCTAAAAATGATACTTTGACTATAATCTGTATTTTTACTTTAAATGTTACAAACCTGAAGGATAAAGATATTTAAAATATTGTGACTAATCTATATTGCTGAGGAATCCTCTGCAATTACGGCGTTTCTGCTGAGGATTCTGCCAGGAACTTTCAAAGATTTGGCCCAAGTGTAATATGAGTGAACTCTGGACCAGCACCATTGCACTCTCTGTGTTGGTGAGGTTGAAGCTTTGCTTTATTTATATTAACTGAAACCAGAATGATGTTTTCCATTGTTAGTTTCTCCATGCAGGGAGAAATCCATCTCTCCACCTATCTGGATCCACTAGCAATAAAGTCCCATTTTAATGGGGAGATGAATATTTGGACTTTACACTTTAGCCAGTGATGTATCATTTTTGGCAGTTGTGCTTTTTATTCACTCTGACCGAAACAGTTTCAATGACAGCAGCCAGGATCCTCCCCTTCTGTTCAGCTTTTCCATAGAAGGCAAAATGAAAAATAAGTCTCTAAAATAGGATTGTACTATTTCGAGTGCTTTCTTTTTCATAGGATAATACCAATAAACAGAAGAATAATACTCATTCCTACCTTTTTCCTTTATGAGCCAAAACACTCTTTAAGGAATATCAACTATTTCTTCTTACCTGTTTCTTCAAATTCACGTTCTTCTTTCCTTTTTATTTATCTTTCTTAGCTTCCTTTTTCATGCAAAAATAAATATAAACTCTATGTTAGATTAGAGGTTTTTTACAAAAACAAGTGTTATTTATCTGTTCTACAAGGTTTTAAAGCTAATAGTCCAACTCACAGGTAGAAAAACAACAGTGATTCATATCTTTGTAAGCAACATCACCCAAAGGACATTATGCAACTCTGGCTTTGATAGGGTTTTTCTTTTTTTCCTCAGGCATAATGACTCCAGAGAGACCAAGCATAACAGTGATCAATTGGACTGCTTTCTTTTCCATTCCAGTTTAACACAACAAAAGGGTATGTTGATTTTATTTGTCATTTATTTATGCTTTATGCAAGCCTGGTTTGGAAAATATTGGCCTGTCCAGTAGGGACTTCTGCTATTGGTGCTTCAGCATAAATGTACTTTTCCCCTGTATGAGATTACAAGTCAAGGTCATCCATGGTACTACTGTGCTGAGATAAGCAACGGTATCAAGAGCTGTAGCCTTTTCTAGTTAAAGATAGTGAGAATTTTGTTGCTGGGAGCTGGTTATAATGGGATACAAATCAAAAGTTTATATGTTGCTTGTCGATTTTGAGCCAAATCCAAAATGCACACCCAGTCCGGAATTCCGGAATTGCAGTCTTGAAAAGGCCTGTTCCTGGTGTTTGCTTTTGTGTTAGCCTGAAGTGCTGAGATTTTTTTCCAGGTGGATGCAGCTGAATTAGTTGCACCCAGAAGCAACCATAGTGTAACTGCATCCATCTAATCAATTCAGTGTGTGGGCCCTGAGAAGTCTATTTCCTCTGTCCTGCGTATGATACTGGGGTGAAGATTTTTGTGCAGGATTCCTTGCCAAAAATGAAACTGTGGTTCCCCTTGCTTTTAAGGTAGAGCCAAGGAAGAGGGTGGTGATGATCACCCTGTGTGTAGTGGTCATATTGTTAAATTCTCTTTTCAGCAAATGGATGTCCCAAGATTTAAGCTCTTTTATATGAACAGGAGATATAAGCCCATTTTCCAAATATTTCATGTGAGTGCCCTAATCAGTAAGCTGGCTGACCAATGAACAGGGCAGTTAGAGCATTATGCTGGAAAATGGAACACCTGTCTCTGATACCTTCTCCCAGGACTGTAACATAAATACAATAGCTGAATTGTATGAGAGGTTGAATGAACCTGATTAGGTTATCAAAAGAGAGTCAGGAGGTACCTGTTCTTGGGAAAGCCCTCCAGGCCAGATCTCTGAATAGACTTCGGCCTGTGAACCAAGAGCAAGGCATTCTTGCCCCATGGTGGTGAGGCATGTTTGAGACTGCCCCTTGAAACACAGGGTACAAGCAACAACAGTGGTTCCTGTTGAATAGCTCAAGGAGTGTTCCTCCCCTGGAACTCATGGAATCTCCTCTGAGACCCATTCCCATAGGACCAATGAGCACATTGAGAACCTTGGTGTGATACTCTGTTCTCCACAGGTTCCAGAGCAGTAAAACTTGGTGTCACAATGACCAACAAGCATAACAGAAGTGTTCCTGTAACTTTTTCACCCAATAGTACCATCTACCCACACAGCTACAGAGCCCTCTGCCAATGATAGCTGTCACTTTCTGTCCTGCAAAATCTTAAAACCCAAAACATCTTGAATATTTCTGCCCCTTTGTCCCCTCACCCAAAACATATACGGATTTGCTAAGCCTTTTGTTTTGTTAAAATTCTTCACTTTAGTAGCACAGATCTCATTGTCACATATCGGTCACTATATCCTCCTCATAGCTACAGATATCTCTAGCATAAGTAACTTTTAATTGCCTTTATTCCTCATGGTGAATGTGTGAAGGCAGTGGCAAATTACAACTGGAAAAGAAGCTTGAAACTGATGTGCTGCAGATTTTTCCCCTCACTCCTTAAAAGGATCTTCTAGGTCACAGCAATAACAATGCATATATTATGTATCTAAAAACAGAACAATTGTGAGTATTTTGCAAGTTCTTAAGAAAACCTCCAACATACAACCTACTGTTCATTATCTGAAAAATTAAGATTTTTGTTTCAAGAATGGTACAGTTCATTTAAGATACTCCTGGCCTAGATTTGTACTCTATGGAATTGCTTGCCATGAGTAATGCACAAGCTATTTATAGGATCATTATTAAATTAGCACTCGCAAATCGCTTTGCAGTAGATTCATAAAGGAGACTTAGGCACTTTTGTCACCTGGTGGGTAGCAAACTTGAGTTAATGTTCACAGGAGTGGTATTCTGGACTAGTTTTCCAAAAGGAGTAACTGATTTTGAGACACTGATAGAACTTGCTGTAAAATGGAAACCCATTTGACCCATTTTGGACTTCTACTTTTGGGTGAGATGAAAAGTGATGCTTTTGCACAATTAATTTTTCATGGTTGGCTTATTGAGCATTGTAGGTTTTCAACATCACTGGTTATTTTATGCAAACCTGACTGCAGGGCCCAAATAGGACCTGGGAAGATCAACACAAAGTATTATGACAGAGTTGCAGTGTTTTTTCTCTAACTTGATGAAGTTGGCAGAATGTAGTTCTCTAGGGCATGCTCCAGTGATCATTTCAGTATAGGCAGTTTTCTACCTTCTTTTAAATAGGATAATTACTGTAGCAGTTGACACCACAAACATCAAGGTGTTCCATCTGAAAGGTCTCTGAAGACTACATCCCTTGAAAATTGCGGGAACTGGGATTTTAACTTCTACAAAAAATTCAGTGAGTAAGACATTTTTAAAAAAATGTTATTTCAGTGGTAAACTAAGTATTGTGAAAATTTGCCAACTTTTATTTCAAAGGCAGAACCAAAGAAAATCAAAGAGACAGCTGACATATACAGATTTGTCAAACTAATTTCCTGGGGCAGTATCCATAAGAAATGGAATTAGGATGAAGTGTCCTAGTCCTGCCTTGGTCTTGCTTCTGTTCTTCTTTCCCCTCTACGTTTACTTGTAAGCTGGAGAACTGTTTCAGGCAAGGGCTGTGTTTCATGTCCACACTTCATGGCACTTGGTGTCATGCGATTCCAGTCTTGATTCCAGTCTTCCCACTGAATCATCATTTATGAAAGTAATGGTCATACATAAAACACCAGTTTCTGAACAAGATATTTGCTATTCTAGCTTGAACTGTCAGTTCAAATATGCTTTTACTTTTTGTTTTGTTTCTCAATGTCACCTCAGGTTTAAGTGCATTTTTCCTCCAGCTATGCAGTGATTTCAGTGCATTAACACATTTTTCATATGAAACAACACAAAAAGTAGATTCAGAATTCCCTTGGAAGAAGGTATTGTATAGGTCTATATTACTTTGGAACATTTTTCAATGGTGTATCTAAACCCTTGTGGGAATAAATTAAAGTAAATGTCCTCCAACTTTAACAGAAACCTAACTCTATCATGAAGAATGAGGTCATCCTTAAGTATCATGTGCTCCAGTTGCAATTTGAGTGTGCTGACATATAGTGGAATAAACAAAAATATTTTAAGTTTTATTATTACTGATATTAGTATTCATTGAAGGGCTAGTATTGTCACTTCAAAGTAGAAAGGCTGCTAAACTCAGTAAAAACAGGCAGAAAGGTTGTTAACATAATGGACATACAAACTTAGAGGCAGACTTTTCCATCATTAAATACTTAGACACTTTTATAAAAATAATAAAAGTAGTAGTAATAATAATAATATTTTTAATAATAATAATGATTATTATTATTATAGTAGCTACATTTTTTGGCAATATAATCCATTTCACTGGCATAAAATAATTTGGAGAAATGTATATATTCAAGGACATGTTTCTTTGAGAGCTAGAAAATTTTTAATTGAAACAGATAAAGAAACAAGTGTTAGGACAAGTAGGAAAAAAAGCCCTAAACTACAATTCAGCTGCTTCATCATGGACAAATATGTATTCAGAGATGTCAGATATTTGTTCCAGTACTGTCTTCTCTGAAAGGCCAGGCTTTATTTACCATGCCCTGGCATAACTAACTTGGGTGAGAACCTTCTTCTCTGACCTGTGAAGTCTTCCAAGGCCTGAGATGGGATATCCGTGACCTTGTTTAAAGGAAACATGTCTAATTCAGTTTGCATTCAGCAGAAGTCAAATGGATTAAAATAGGAGAAATGAGACGAAAATTTTCACAGCAAAAATGCAATAAAAAATGCAATCCTATAAAACCACATCTCAGTGCATTCTGAAACTTCACTTACTGGAATTCTGGTGTGAAATATCTTTATAGTGCTGGGAATCCTACTCTTCTGTCCAACAGTAGTCTCAGAAGAGGGTGCAGGGACAAGCCCAGAGTCTCATCTTTGCCCCTGGGTACCATAATGTTATTTCATGACAGCAAGTCACTGAAAAATACTGAGAAGGGACCAAGTCAGTATAAGAAAGCAGTGTCCATGGGCATCAAAGGTCAAATCTCTGGCCCACTGAGACTGGAGCATGTGAAATTCCTTCTCATACTGAATGATGTTTCAGGAAATTATAGCTAAAGGAGAGAGTAGGGCCTGGGTGAGGAGTACTGGCCAAAACCAGAGCTGCACAGCAGAGGCCACATGTGCAGGTGATATGAACATCCAATCCAGCCTTCACCACTGAAGTAACATCATCAACAATGAAGTAACATTGCCAGGCCTTCAATTTGAGGATTTTTTCTCTTAAAAAAAATAATTCCTATTACAACAAAGATAAAAAGGAGTATTTGTGTGCCTTTGTGTGTGTGAATGCATGCAACTACTGAGATTGTTAGAAAAATTATATACAGAATAAGTAAATGCTATCCTCTTTAAAATGCCACACTTGATTTCAAGCTATAAATTTGCTTTTAAAACATTTTGCTGACTGTGTGAACCATAAACAATTTATACTGTGACTGGAAAAAAAAGAGAAACATTGTGTGTGTCTGTTGAAAGGGTAATCCTGGAAACTACTGACTTGTCAGCTTCATCACTGTGCCTGGAAAGATCATGGAACAGGTTTTCCTAGAAGCTGTGCTAAGGGACATGGAGAGCAGAATTTGACTCAAGACAGCTAGCATGGCTTCACCAGCTGCAAGTCCTGCCTGACCACGCCAGAGACCTTCTGTGATGGAGTGACTACAACAGCGGACGAGAGAAGGGTTTCTGGACTTCTGTAGAGCCTTTGACATGGTCCCCCACAATATCCCTCTGTCTGCATTGGAAAGAGATGGATTCACTGGGTGAACTGTTAGATAATTAAGAAAAGTGGTCACATCCAGAGGGTAGTGGCCAATGGCTCAGTGTCCTGATGGACATCAGTGACAAGTGCTGCCCCTCAGGGGTCCACATTGGGACCAGTGTTATTTAATGTCTTCATTAATGATATAGACAAAGGAATCAAATGCACCATAAGCAAGTTTGCATATGATACTCACTGGTATGGTTGACACATCTAAGGATGGGATGCCATCCAGAGGGACCTGGAAGTGGGTCCCTTCCTCAAGAAGTGGGCCAATGGGAGTCTCATGAGATTTAACAATACCAAGTTCAAGGTGCTGCACGTGGGTTGAGGCAAACCCCAGTATCAATCCAGTCTGGGAGATGAATAGATGAAGACCTCTCCTGAGAAGGACCTTGGGCTCTGAGCAGCCTGATCTAGTGAAAGTGTCCCTACCCACATCAAGCAGTTTAAAACTGTATCTCCAAGGCCCCTTCCAACCCAAGCCCTTTTATGATTCTATGATTATGTGATTTTATGATAATGGGTTCTCTGAAATCAAAACACTATTTCTGTGAGTAAACTGGCAGGGTGATTGTGTAATCTATGTATATACAAGGAGACTGACAAAATAAGCACACATGATTATCAAAATATTATGCAGTTACCTTCTGCAAAAGGCAGAAATGTTTGAGGTTTTTTTGGTGTGTGTAATAACTTCATAACAAAATATTATTAGGTACATCAAAAAACATCCACAAGTACATGTTCTATGAGCCAAGAGTATGTTAAATGCATTGTGTTGTATTTATGGGAAGGAATGTTTTTTGTAGAGTGTATGCTAAACAGATGTTTTCTAACACAAAAGAAAAAATTGAGGACACACATGATAACTGTAGCTGCATAATTACTTCTGTAGCATAAACTTAAAAAAAAATCAAAAAAGTCGCAGGTAAGACATGTTTTTCACTGATGAATTTATTGCCTTGTTGGTTTCTATCTCATTCTTAATACTATCTGAATGCTGGTTCAGCTTGTGAATTGAATTTTCTTTTAATTTGAGCAGATCATATATTCATTTGTCGTTACTCTATCTTCATCAATCAATGCATTATGCCTGGCAGCTTCATCTCATCCTTAAAGATAACCTTGGATTATATCATGACTCAATTCTGTATTGCCTCTACAGAGATAATGAATTCACACATGTAAGAGGATCATTTGCCAGTGGGGGTGGGATGCTGTTTTGAACATATCATTTCCATCTGCCCCAGGATGATTCCATTTGCAAAAATTGATCTCCTGGAGGAGGATTTCTCAGCTGTGATAAGCACGTTGTTGGCACAGTGCAGCAGAATGTGTTGTCTGATGGTAGAAGAAGAAGAGATCATATTGCTTCTGCTGCCTCCAGAAAAGTCCGAGTTGGGGGTATGGACTTGCACTGCTTCACACTGACACTGGAGAAAGGGGCAAGGATTGGGTAAACAAGCCCTTCGTTCTCATATCAAGGTCAGCACAGCAGGCCTGAGGGTAAGAACACATCTGCATGTTATGGGATGGTATGACACAAGCACAGAGTTAATCCACTTCTGAAAAATTCAGCCTCAACTGTGACAAATTCTGTTAGATGATGAAGTAGGCCTGCTGTGAGATGACCCCTTTTAAACAACTTTAGGATTCAGCTTAATGGCTCCCAGAAAATGATTGAGCATGTATTTAATTAGTGTGAATAAATCTATGCATTTCACCAGCTGTAAACAATAGCACACACACATGTTAAAATGAAAAATATGCACATCAGACAACTTTACTTGTATGGAATTAAATTTGACAATAGTCGGTGCAGATAGAGGCCTAGGAAAGTATTCTGCAGGGGCATCTGGGGTGGACCAGGAACAGGCACACGCCTGTGTGATCACTGCAAGCCTTAGGTTGCCACAGGCATCAATAAACAAGGTAAAGTAGATCTTACATTTACATCAGTTATCATATGCTAGCGAGACTGAATTATGTACAAGGCAAAAAGAATCACAGAGACATCTGGGTGAGTCAGGAGTATTTGCATCTCCTCCCAATATTTGTGAGAATTGCATCTCTTCCTGTTCCTTGCTTAGTCATGAGAGGCAAAATACAGTGGTGAGTTTACAAGAGCAGGACAGTATCTCTCTGAGTAGCCTGGTAGCTATTGAGTAGAGTTGCCCAACTTCCAGAGCAGTTTTGTACATATGTAGCTCAAAAGTCATGGGTTAAGTACAGTTCCAAGGAACTCACTGATTCCTGCCATTTCTATCTATTCTCACTTCTGTGAAAAGCAGACAGTCATTCAGCATGTTTGAAATAAAAAACTTCTTTTGCCATAGAGATGGACCTCCACAGATCTATAGTCCGTTCCCTCAGTGCAGGTGGCATCATACTGGCAATTGCTCTGTCTCCTCCACTCGCGTTGACTGTAACAGGAGATTCAGGTCCAATCCTGGTCCTGGTGTTCATGTAATGCATGGAGGACAGCATATTTCTGTTTAATGCAAATTAGTCATTGCAGTATGTTTCCACACACATTTTCCAAAAAACACATTTGCTTTTTGCGTTTTCCCAAGGTCCATCTTTGCTGTCTTATTTTGGTTTATTGTGTGTCACTGTTCAATATGCACTGTATCACAGTGTAGTCTTGTCAACTGTCATAAAGGATAAGCTACTGTGACAACTGGTGTCCTAATGCATCTTGACAAGATGAAATATGCAAGAAAATAAACATGATTCCTGCCAATGCCCACTGGTCATAATGATATCAGGTGTACGTCTCTTAATTAATCATTAACTGATGATGAACATCCTGAAACAGGGCACAGTATAGGTATTGTGCATCTATGTGACATACTTCAGGCTGGCATACAGACTTACAGAGATATTGCCTGTATACCATGCAGTTCTTATTACATTATTCTGATTATTTTTCTGATTCTTGCAGGTAGGCAAAAATGCAAATTCACTGGAACTGATACCTAACATTGGCTCTTTAAGGAAACCCCCAAGACTCCAATTTGTGAGTTTTAGCAAGCAGCATACATTTTATTACAACATGGGATGCACAAGAACCTAAATGCTTCAAAAGCTTGCTTATAGAGTTACAAAAGCCTCTTGCTTTTATTTAGTTACCTAATTAACATTTCAAAGCATTACCTAATACTGTTACACCCACTTCCAGAACTGTCACTCCTTTAGTACCATCCTTGACATGCATCCCTGAATTGAGTCAGAGGTCTTGATGACCCTTTATCTTCATCCTCTCTTCTCTTCCTCATCATCTCTTTCCTGCTTGGAATCAATTCTAGGTTTCTGGGCTTTATATATAGTTTTGACTAGAGTTATATCAAACAATGTGCCTATTATGTTTTTCTGGGTGCATTCTATACAAACTAGATGTTCTTGCTAAAATCTTAATCCATTGTAATCCTTGTCAAGGAACATTAACCAGTATTTCAGGAATCTAATACAAAGGTACCTAGCTAAAGTGCTACTAAAAGAGCTATACTAAAATCTATATAACCTAGAGTTTTTTTCTTTTTGAAACACATAAATCAATCTCAGTTCTTTGAAACTGCAGTATTCAAAAGCGTGTTCATAAATCTTAGAAATATAATTTATTTTTCTAAAGATCTATATTTTATGAAACACAATTTAGTTTTGCACCTGAGACCATTATGGTTTCTATGAAAAGAGAATGGATAGTAACTTGAGTGAACAGACTCTCATTAAGCATAAAATTGCTCAACAGGAACCATTCTGAATCAATTAATCATAATGTAACAGGACTCTAATTTTCTGGCATTCTCAAAATCAAAGTATATGTTTGCATCATTTTTCATCATAACAAATGTGATTAATTTTGGTTACAGATGATGAAATAAATAATTTCAGTCACAGTAATTAATTGCTAGCTCCACTTTTTTTTTTCTCTGGGGGCCTGTAAATTGAATTCTAAAGTTGTGTAAAGAAGACTGTCTCACAGCAGTGACCTTCCACTTGTTACTCTCCTCCCTATACACCTCCCATGACCATGTGCAAAACAGATCAGAAAATCCAATTTATATGACATAGTATGATACTGTGGGACATATCTGTAGTTTAAAGTAAGATTAGGCTCCAGTTACATTGCACAAAAATAGCATAATCTCTTTTATTTATCAAACTTAATCTATGATTGTTATAAATTAACTTTTTATTTGAATATATTGCTTTGTTAGTCAGTGTGTTTTGAATTTCTCCCCGAGTTTCTTGGTTTAGTATTATTCTAAACAATCCAAATTCTTGAAACCTGGATCTGTCAACTAACGTGACTGATGATTATTCAAAGACAGACAGGTAAATTTCCTATGGAACATTAGTCATGGATTTGAAGGGGGCTGCCTTGACATCAACAAAATCATTTTTCACATTGATTCACTAAACAAGGAATGCTAATTATTAGGATAGGTTTTGTTTCAAATTCCAATTAAAGTAAATCTTTGAAATGGAAAAGAGGAAGTGGAAAGACTTAAAGAAATAAAACATAAAAGTTAGCAATTCATTTCAAATCATTAAAAAAACCAAAACCAAAACCAAAACCAAAACAAACAAACAAAAACCAAACCAAAAAAAAAAAAAAAA
>VXAU01005042.1:0-47770 GCA_013399695.1 Formicarius rufipectus | reverse complement strand
CCAAAAAAAAAAAAAAACCAAACAAAAAATAACAAACACACACACAAAAAAGTTTTGGCCAGCCTAACTTACAGCATTCACTGCAATAAATAGAATGTAGTGAACAGCATAATTCACCATCTTAAGGAAGCACCAAAAGCAGCTCTGAATCCTCTGATCAAAACATGATTCTAATGCACTAAGCATTTAAAAACCTCGAACTTTGGAGAATTTGGGTTGTGAGGCAGTGTCAATGCAAACCATGCTTGAGTAAGTGGATCTCTCCATGCCAGTACAGCGATCTCTTCCATTGAAGAGGTCAGACTGTCCCTATTTGGAAGTCCAGCACTGTTGTAGAGAAACGTATAGGGACAACATATCAGTTACTTTATTCAATGTTTGTATACTTTAGGAAACGTGACAGAAACATTTTTTTCTTATTAAAAGCAGAGGCTATTTTTCTCTTCTAATATGGTTTGTACAATAATTCAATTTCCGTATTTAAATCAAAATAATTTTCTATCTCTTGTCAACTTCTGTTTAGCTCTTCTGCTATGGTGCAAGTTGTTTATTTGCTCTGAAATGCTAGTATTCCATTTCCCTTGTACTATGAGTGTGTACACCCAGGACCAATATTTGATGCCTTTTAACAAAATAAATAGGGCAATTCCTGTATCTCCTGTAGTGGGAGGTACCATGTTTTTATGCCTGTGCCCACAGGTTATCAGTGGTCTTTTAAAAGCATTCACACTCTCCTCCTCCACCTTCGCTATATCCAAAGCAGGACTGTGGGAGTATCATATAGGGGGCTTATGTGTGGGACAGGCAAGAGTGCATTTAAAAGGCATGGAGGGATCAGCTTCAGATCATCACCTGCTTGCTGCAGCTCTCAAGCTGTTTCCAGACTGTCAGATTTGGTGGAGAAGGGAGCTAGGGGATTAAAAAGCTTTCTCATCTTCACTGTAGATCCTCAAACCTATTTTGTTGAGGCTCTTCTGGGCAGTCTCAGTCTTCTGGGTGGTTAGCGCCAGGCAAGTGTCCTCCACAGCCAAGTGGATGTCAGCAGAACCCTGCCTAAGGCATCCAGGTTCCACTCTAAAGCGAGGAGCTTTACCTCTCCTGGGGCACCAGGAGAGGCAGCCAGCCCTTTGCCTGGGCTGATGGGTTTTCATTCCTGTGGGAGCTCTCAAGAAGCCAGCAGCAAAGGTAGGGGAGAGGGAAAGGCTCTCACCCTAGCAACCTGTGCTTTCCCACTTGACCAAGAGCTCTCTTCCCACATGAGGAACACCATCATGCTGATGGACCACGGCATCCAAGTTATCCAAGAGCATACTTTCAAGGGAAATTTTCTGAGTTAACACATGTACACAGTTTTATGTATCAGAGTACAGCACTTCTCTGTGGATAAATGAGTTAATAAGTGAGAAAGAAGAAGACAACAGAAAGAAAGACTTGGTACTCACACATCTCCTACTCGTTCACATCATCAATGATGAGGTCACAGTGCATCTCCACATCACCTTAGTCAGAACCAGGGAAAAAGGAAGGCAGAGGAGACTGGATCAAATGCACCTCTGACCCTGGTTTGGCCAATAAGAGCTTAGTTGCAGAGTCCAAGGAAAACTTCTTCCCTAGGGAGGCTCATGTTCAATGCTCAGCTGATAACTTGAGGTCTTCGTAACAGAAGACTTAGTTTCATCCTGATTAAAAGACAGCAGATGAAGAAGGATGCTGAATAATCCTACAGGCACTTATCTATTCTTAGACAAACATTCCTTTTAATCTACTGTGGTGACCAACCCATGATTCAATTTGGCTCCCTTGACAGTTTTTTCTGAAGGGCTCTTCTCCATAAATCGACAAGACTCTAGTTTTTTAATAGTGACATTGTCCCAAGTGCAGACAGAAAACAACCTTGCTGCTGCTAATCACTAGAATCTATATTTATTTTACCATTCAACTAGCCTTGTTTTCTTTTGTAAATTTTTTATAAAAATATCCTGTAAATAAGTTCTTAGTAATTATTAACTTGATTTTTAGGAACACAAGTCATAAATGTTAAACAGAAAAATAAATCTGTTTTGCTAGTATAAAATAACGGTATTTTAATCCATTCAGTTATATGTAAATGTAATTAAAATATGTAGTATCTTCCTCATACTGAGAATATGACTCAAAAATGAGAAAATCTGGGAGTCCAAGTGGACAGTAATCTGTCCATGGGCCAACAATGTGTCCTTGTGGCCAAGAAGGCCAGTGGTATCGTTGGGTGCAATAGGAAAAGTATTACCAGGAGGCTGAGGGAAGCAATCCTGCCCCCTTGACTCAGCTTTGGTGAGGATGTATCTGGAGTGTTGCATCCAGTTCTGGACTTCGCAGTACAAGGGAGACAAGGAGCTCCTGGAGCAGGTCCAGCACAGGGTGATAAAAATGATTAAGGGACTGGAGCATCTCTCTTACAAGGACAGGCTGAGGGAGCTGGGCCTGTTCAGCTTTGAGAACAGATGTCTGAGAGAAGGCTTCATCAATGTCTGAAGGTATCTGTAGGTAGAGTGTCAAGAGGATGGAGCCGGGCTGTTCTTGGTGGTGCCAAGAAATGGGACAAGAGGCAACAGGCAGAAACTGATGTATAGGAAGTTCTACCTGAACATAAGGAGCAACTTCTTTACTGTGTATTTAAGTGAGCACTGAAACAGTTTGTGTAAAGTTTGTGGGGTCCCCCTCGCTGAAGATATTCAAGAACCATCAGGACACAATCCTATGCAATGTGCTCTAGGATGGCCCTGCTTGAGCAGGGAGGTTGGACCAGATGTCCCACTGTGGTCCTTTCCAGCCTTACCCATTGACTCTGTCATTTGTGAGTAACTGTTCAAAAGATTAATTCTTATCAAATGTTACCTTTTCTGGGATTGATTGCAAGAAGTTGAACTCTAATATAGGATGGCATCCATGTGCATTTACACATTTCCCATTCTGTAGTAGAGCCACTTGCTGTAAGAAAATTGCTCAAATATGTCTGAGTTAATACACACAGCTGCTTTCAAGAGTTATAAATGTATGTAGTAGTTTAAAAGAACACTCTGTTAGACATGGAGCTATTTCTTGGAAAAGCAAAGAATCCACAACATACAAAAATATATGGACAGCTGCAACTGATGAAAGCTACCAGCCAAACAGTGGTCTGTTCTCATACAACATTAACATTTACACAAATGTGGGTATCATAAAGATTCCAATCAAAATTTTTCTGGAATTATGACATACAGAGATACAAGATTTCATGTATTATATGTGAGTATAATCAGAACAGTGATATAGAGGCATATTTTCTAAGTATACAAAAAGAGAAAAAAACCCATAACAGATTGCACAACACAATTTTGAAAGAATTTCATTGAAATGCCTTTGACTTTTAACGTTTATCATCATGCTGAAGTGAAGTAGTTAGATTCAGATTTAACATCCCTGTGCCTGTACTAGGCGCAGGTACACTTCGTGCATGCCTTAATAAACCTGTAGGAAGACTTCCAACATAGTCTATAAGAGCTACTGAAAAACTCCAGAGCAATTGGAAAAACATTCCTAATTTCTTCCAGTTACAGTTATTTCTATAATTTTTTTTATTTTGCTATCAGAAGAAATGTAACACTAAGGAACACATCCAAGTAATAAATATATATACCCAATATATAACACAGAAAGAACTATTTTCACTGGCTCCATGCAGGAAATGTCACTGAGACAAACATTTGTCTTCCTTGGTAGAGTAGCTGGTTTGGTTGGGATTTTTTTTCTTCCTCGTCAACTTTCCCCCAACTATGGAACTTTTTCTTCATTGCTTTCTTACTGAACTCCCTCGTAGCTTTGTCACATAAGAATAGCTTGGCCACATTCAAGATGCCAGGTCACCTGGAGGGTTATGCCTGGAAAAGGAATAAAACTCACCACTTGAAGTCAGACAGAAAAGCATACTTTCATGTTAGTGTCTCTCAGACCCTTTCGGTTTTAAACTAGTGTGACCCCATATTGGATGCTATCATTAAAATTTTCTCTCAGTATTTTACAGGTGAGGAAAGAATGTGAATAATGTTCTTCTGGGAAGTTTCTTCTCAGCTAGGGGGACCAGGCTTGATAGCAGTATAGAACATTACTGCATCACCCATGCTGTGCACCCCACAGTCAGAACCAACCCAAGTACATCTGGAGGCTTGAGGGAGACTTTCAGCATAAAAGCTTCAGAGCTTTCTCTAGCACAATTTCCCAAGTGCTTGCAAGTCCAGTATAGTTCTTTATTAGGGTCCTCCCTGTTTGCTCCTCCTAAGCTTGCATTTGCCAAGACAAGCTGCTGCTGGTTGGAGCACTGACGCCAGCAAGGGCTGGCACGGCTGCTGTGGTTGTGCAAGGCTCTGGACTGTGCCAGCAGCAGCAGCAGGGACCAAGGTCACCCACTGTTCAGCAGGGTTGAGCCTGGATACCACTCAAGCATCCCCAGCTAGGGGCTGCAACTCACAGCAGACCCTCTTCTCTGTGCTATGGGACGGCTCAGTCAACATTTTCTTCCCTCTTCTCTCTTGCTAATTCAATGGAGAGGGTGATATTTCAGCTGAAAATCAGTAGTTTTTACCATTGATTTCAATGTAGCAAGAATTTCAACCAAACCCTTCATGCCTCAGAGGACAATAACACACAGCACACTATTTTGGAACAGAGAAAGGCATCAAGTTTGCCAACAGTCTTTGTTTATTTTGTTTAGGGTCTTCATGATGTAGTATCCCACCCACTTCTTTCTTAAATGTTAGTTTGTCTGTTGGAAGTTTTGTAAGCTAAAGTATAGTAATTAAGAGTTCATATGCAATTTCCCCATCTGGTTTTCATTCCCTAGGGAGTAATAATTCTGGTTTAATTTGTTTTTCATCTTCATTGTTCAGCAAAACACTGTCTTGTTTTTAAAAGGAGGATCAAACTGATACTGGAATATGTGTATAAGTGTTGGCAGGCATTTCTTGAGGAAGGCTACACCACATGAACTTGGACTTCAAACAACAAATGTTCAGAACTCACATGAATTTGAAGTTGGCCTTTTATTTTTGATACCCATAAACATTTAAGCCACTTTTTGTTGTTTTTGTTTTGGTTTTTGTTGTTGTTGTTGTTTTTTGGTGGTGGTGGTTGGTTGTTTTTGGTTTTGTTTTTTTAATCCCAGTAAGTTAATGTTGTTACTTTGGGTATTTTAATAGTGTCTATTTATATTGTGAAATAATGACAACTGTGTTGTCTTCCTGTAAATCCAAAGGTCAAGGGTCTGCTACAGCAAATACTAACATATGTGAATAACTTAATTTGTGTGAATTATCAGATTGATTTTAACAGAGAGGAGTTCTTGGGGTCAGGCTCCCAATATTTTGACATACTTCTTGAAATGTTCTGTGGGTAGAAGACATTGACTTTCATATGGTGATAAAATTCTCTGAACACACAGAAATGTCCCTTTAAAAGAGAGGAATATGTTTGGGTTATCAAGTTTTATCAGTTACAGTTTTGCTTGTTAGCTTTCTTTTTCTGGATACAAGAGGTGATGGAAAAACACTTAGATAAAATAGAATTAGTGTTAATGATTCCTATAAATTAATGTATATAATATTCCACTCCCTTCCCCCAGGAGTCTGTGTGTAACCACATGTTTGGAGATCTCAGTGTATTTTTTTGCCTTCATTTTCTAGTAAAGGATTATGGAATTAATTTCTATTACAACAACAATGCATTGCATTTTATAATTAATACTGTGTACAGATCATTGTTATGATGAAATAGACAAGTGTATATGACAACCCTTTTAATAATAACTGTAAAAATTGATGTTTTCTTCTATAAATACTATTATGTTTTTAAGACTGTACTTGGTTGTAGTGCCTCTGTAGTGCATGTGCTGTGAAAGTAAGTAAAAGAGACACACAAAATTCCAAATATACAAGGCATATATATAAACTTGTAGGTATTCGGGATAAGCAGCTTGCCTTATAAAGAGAATTTCTTTGTTGTCTGTTGGGATACTATGGTGATCCTTGGAAAAATCTTTATGAATAAGCTAATCAGTCTTTTTCTGTTGTTTGCACAGATTCCAGCTGTGTTAGAGTGTCATTAATGCAAAAATTTGCCTCAGAAAATCATGTCAGGAACAAATTTGCTTTCCGCTTTTTATTGGAATGTATTCAAAGGATTTTCCATATTGCATTCTGGACCTTGTTTTCAAAATACCTCTTTTATGCCTGTGAGTTCTACTGTTAAATTAGGAAGAGAGGCCTTTACATATGTTTATTCCTCCTATAAAGGAGGGACAATTTTGGAAAAGCACAATGTAAATGAAAATCTGTGAATATCAGTATCTTTTAAATTTGTAAACATATTTTAGCTATTTTCTTCATATTACCTTAAGTAATAATGCCACAAAACCAGCAAGAGACCTGCAGTCTGAGTGTCATACACTTCCTGATAGTAAAAAGAACACTTCTTCCATTAACATGGAGTCATGTACATGGTCTGTCCAGTGATATGCAATGTCATTTAAGGTGTTCCATCATTCCCTGATTGAGCACTCTTCTCTAATCTGATGAGGTACCCAGGGAAGAAACAATGATAGCCAAGGCATTAAAATGTAATCAAGATATGCAAATTCATATCTAAATGTGATTTGCTTGAAATGAGAAATTAATCTAGGCATGGTCAAATAAACTGTGTGTAATATGGATAATTAATCAACAAATTAGCAACTGTAGTCCCATGAGAAGAATATGCAAATGAAAAAGTCCCCCATCTACAGTCAGTTAGACTACTTTCTACCAAACTCTAAACAAAACGAAACCCCTGGTAGAACCATAAAACAAGTGAATCAAACAGCAGATCATCTGCCAAAATTCACAGACAGGCTTTCTAAGTGCCTTTTTTTTTCCTGGTTTACAGAAACTGAGTATTTTCCTATTCCCATACCAGGTTCATAGAATAGCCTGCAACCTTGAAGGGCTGCTAATGTTGCTCTTCACAAAACTGAATTTCATACAGTGCAAATCAGCCGTTAAAAGAGGTAGGGACTAGAGGGTAAATCCTTGGCCCTGTGACCCAGTCCACACAACGGGGATGGATACTGCAGAGGTGTTTTAGGAGTTTTCTGTGCCTGTAGAAGAGATCACGTGCTGCTTTGCACTTGTATTTCAATCATAGATCAGTCAAGTCTCTTTTATTTCTCTCAACATAGCATTTTTCTCATATTTTTGACATGGTCTGAAAATAATTATTCTACTTTTTCTGAAAACCTAATCAAGGCATTTGGTTTCCACTGATTAATGCCAGGCAATGAGGTCAAGGATGCTTCATACGGACTAGGTTGGGGTATGGTACTACCTGACCCTCAGCACCACATAGTCTCCTCTGAGTCTGTGCCTTGCACTAAACCCATGACCCAATCTAGAATACACAAAACATCATCCAGTTGAGTCATAGGTGAACAGAGCTACTCTGTGTTTGAAGCACAGTTTTTTTAAGAGACCTCTGTAGCTTAGATGCATCCTAACACTGACTCAACCCAAACTGAAGTATGTTGACTTTTCTGAACAAAAGTTTTAGGTATTTTTAATCAAAAATTGTAATATCCTCATTGTTGTCTTCATTTATGGTTAAAGCAAATGTTCAAATGTCAAAATTGGCAAGAGTCCTGAATTTCCATCCCCTGATGAACTCTACATCACTTGTTCCATGGGAACAACCTGTTTGGGGAATAAATTTTGTACAATGCAGGCAGAAAGTTCCTTAGTGCATCCTAAGCCAAGAAATGCAGAGCTTATCACTTTGAGTTGGTGTGTACCTGTCAACATGAGCACTTATGGGTGGAAGAATCCTTTGAAAACACAGCACTAGGACAATAGATTTTAAGTCAGTTTTGTCCTAAGCTGTCACTAAGAGTGAATAGCAGTTGATTTTGTAAGAAAGAGGAGTTTGCTGCTATTCTGAAATGTCTTTGTTGGTCTTCTGGTGCTCTGAATCATGACTGGCTTCTAGTTGCTCTATGTCTATTCACAATAAATTGCATTCCTTCTATTGAATTTAAAGTTTTAATTCCTTCTTGTGAAGCTACTTGTGCAGATTTGGTAAGATTTTCAAAAACTTCTGTAAACAGCTAACTAATATTCATGTTTTAAGGCTCTTAAAGTTGCAGTGTAGCAATTGCTTCTCATGTATAATAGCCTATCTTTCTCCCATGTAGTTTGCTGACACAGCTCATAGAATAGTTTCATGTTGTGTTATAAATGCAATGAGGTACATGCCTCTTGCAAATTACAGCATAAGATTTCTCACTAGTGTAAATTTCATCTTTGGGCAAATGTGCATCAGGAACCTCGAAGAAGAAGCCTCAGCCACACCAGAAGATTAGGATTACAGAAACTACTGTGTAAATTTTTGTCTTCACTGATGTTTATCCCCAACAAAGAGGTTTTTTCTTGTTAGTCCAAATCACATTCATTTAGCCCACGCCAAAGCTTCAAATATTGTCTTGTGTGTTCTGCAAGGGCAGCACCAAAGTACACACAAGGTTTCCTCATGCTGTGCAAAGTAAAGTATTCTGGAAAATGACAGACTTGTATGCTGCAGAAAAATTGCAGAAAATGAGAATACAGGAAAAATGGAGTGTGGACTACAGCTGACAAATTTTCCTTTGCTTCCTTGAGCTTAAAGCCATGAGATGTTTTTAGATGCCAACCAAGCTGTAAGACAAACAAACAAGGATTAATTCGACTGTCCACGGGAGTTAAAGTACAGATGGCTGATGTCCATAGGTTAGAGGACAATTAACAAAGGTCTTGGAAGATCACAATCAATTGTGGATCAGACCAGAGGGGTATGGCAAAGTTTAGGAGCCCCATTTGTGAGCAGCTATGCTGAAGTTGCAAAATCTCTTTGCTCAGTAGGCTTATCACCCCTTTGTGGGTAAGGTATGATGCAAATTCATTTCCCCTAAAATGGAAAATTGAGGCACTGCTGGAGCTGCAGGTTTATGAGGCAATGAAAACCAACCTCAATTAAATTAAAACACAAAATGATTCCTGGTCCACACCAGACCCACTGAGTTTCCTTATACCCGGATAACTCTTTCTATCTTGAGAAAATCTCTTTGGGTCACAGTTGCATGCTGTCCATGACTGACATTCAAAACTAGCAGTTTCAGAGAGTGAGTACCAGGAAGTCCTGACAGAAGCACCTCTTCAACCACCCATCTAACATGACAGTTCCCAGGGCACTCAAACGAGCAATGCCCTTTTCTCATTGAACACACCCAGTGAAACTGCAACTGTCATATGATAACAATTACTGTCAACTATATAGATACACTCTCTTTATCTAACTGATGGGACAAATCCTGTTCCCTGTTATGCCTGGTTGAAAACTGGAGGAATCTTTTTTGTAAGTCAGCATACCCTGACACTGAGGAAGGGAACCACTAATGTGTTGGTTGTATAAGCACTGACAACTGATCAAACTGAATTATTACTTTTTATATAACTCTTTGTTATAGTTCAGCAAAATGTAATTTCAAATGAAATAAGAAACCTGAAATAAGAGTTTCAGGGATAGGTAAAAGGCAAAGTAGATTAACTGATAAGACAACAATATTGACAGCTTTTGCTTGAGTTACTAGGAAGATAATGCCATCCAGCACATCTGAAAAGTGTTTTGAGGGAAAATTACTCTCTCCAAGGAAAAAATTTAATTAAGATAGAATTGTTAGATTGCAATGAAACTCTTAAATTGACAGTCTTTGTCATAGTAATGTTTTCCTACTAATATTGTATATAAGTGAAACAAAGTCAACCAATATTTGCCTATGTGACAAATACACTATATTGTCAAAAGTGCACAAGAAGGAGTTACCTGTTTGGTTTATGTTTTGTGTATCACAAATGCCAGCAGGAATGACAGCACACCATGAGGAACACTGTTTCAAACAATGTGATTACTGAGTCTGATTGCTAATGCATATCAACCATTTTCATTCTTTCAGTGCTTCCATTTTGCAGTAATAAATCATCAATGCTTATAGGAAAAGATTGGACCTGATATCATATCTAGAAACTAATTTAGTGGGAAATTAGATAGTGATCATGACAAAATCATGATGAGTTTTTTTTAATGGCAGATACCTCATTAGTTATATTTTATTTAGACCTTTCCAGTACTATTTACTTCCAGTATTTACTTCCTCTCTGCACCCTACCTCCTCCAAAATCTTGTACACTCCAAAAAGAGCAGAAGTAAATACTGATGATCAGATGCCTGATCCTGCATGCCTTTACTCCCCTTGGTTAGACTGATTAATTTCCATGGTCCTTCTCTTGTCTGAAATAAGCACAAGAGAGAACCCTGTATCATTATTACAAATCTATATGTATTCCTCATAGGATGCTTATTATCACGTATCCTGAGGCAACAAAACAAATCTTTTTCTTTTTAATTCCTTTTTTTTTTCACTTGATTCACTTGGATTTTCAAATCAGTGGTGAAAGTGACATTTTTTTCACTCGAAATGCATTGAATAATCTCACTGGCTTTCACGGGAATTAAAAGTGTCATGCTTGAGTCACAATTAGAAATGCATAGCTTTTAATATTATTTATTTCCTCTTCCAAAGAAATCAGGTTAATGACTGGGTGTTTAAACTTAACATCTAAGGAAGCAACCTAGAGAGTAATATCCAGTCTCCATTAAGCTAGAAGAATAAAAACAAGAACAAAAATCTAACATCTATGTTTCAGGAACAGGACAAGCAGACTCACAGGAAAGCAGAGGCAGAAAACATTGCCTTTTCTTCACTGCAGTCCTATGAATCTCAGCTTCTGCAAATCAGAGAAGTAGTAGCTTCCACTGTCAAACTACATGGGGTTCTTCACAATTCACTTTTCTATGTAAGTCCAGCTTTATTGGTATATTTCACCTTTTTTTCCCCATATACTGATGTACCCTGTTAAGGGAATTAAAGTGAACTGAAGTGTGATAGATTTCCCTAGGTTGATTTCAGAGATTCTACCTATTTAAGCTTTTCTCATATCTAGTACTGAAAGTAGGATTATAAATACTTCTTTTAAATAAATGAAATAGGGATTATGTTTTCTCAAGTCAATGCTTGAAGGTTGTATTTATGCAGCAAGAGCAGGAAGCCAGGATCCCTTTTGTCCACTTCTATCCTTATACACAAGGTTACATATCTGTGTGCTCTCTCCTCACAGTTTCAGCAGATATGATCTTGCTTCCCCATGTCCTCCTGCTTTGAGCAGAAGAAATTACCAGGAAAACAGACAACCAAACTAGGATTTTCTTCTACCTTGTTTAATATTGAAACCATTATAAGAAGACCAGTGCACTCTAGGACTATTGGGAAAATGATAAAGTTATTTTCTTTGTGGCCTAATGGCCTCAGAAAGATGTCTTAGAGCAATTTAAGTCAAATTCCTGAAAATGACTTCTTGGATTTTGACTTAGGTAGGGTATAAAATGTTGGCTGCTCTCCAACTTTTTGATCAAGTGTGAAAACTTGCATGTCTTTCATTGAAATGTTTTCCTTTGAAAGTATCATTTTCAGTATTTGGCTTTGCAGATATCTCGTCAGATCTTGCCCAAGGTTCCTTTCCAAGAATCTGGAAGGAAAAAAAAACAAAACACAACACACCTGTATAACAATGATTGCTTGAAGGTATTTATGCTCTCAAAGCCCTACAGAGAAAAAATTTTTTAATTCAAGGTGTCTGAGAACACAGACATGTCTTTTAAGAGTATTTGTCTTTATTTGCCAAAACCTGAGTTTCAGAATCTTTTTTCCCTGTGGAACCATTGATGATAGCATCTCTTACTTTCCCTGAGGTTCTGGTTCAGCAGGTTTCACTGTTTATCAACAGTCCTTTCTTCTCTGTGATTGCCTGGGTTTTCCTACTTCATAGCTCAGGACTCACCCTTGCCACCAAAGAAACCATGAACAGAAAAATGGGAATGAATCTCCTACACAGCAGAACTTGGAGTGGAGCTGCATTGTTTTTCTGCAAGAACAGCAGTTTTACTGTCCCCCCACATCCTCTCACATCCCAATAGTCTGCCCCAAGGTCTCTTACCACAGCACTCACAGAAGAATGACTTTGCAGAAATAGTTCCTGCCTTTCTTGAATAAACCTGTAGAGATTATTCCAAGCGCTGCAAAAGAGATCTACTGGCTTCTCCATATGAATCATTATGTCCCTTTTTTTTATTAAATCCTGTTGCACAAACAGTGATTTCAAACAGAACTCCAACCTTTGCAGCTTTTCCATTGCAATGGAAACAAATGTTTAATAACATTTTGCTACTTCGAGATCCCAGGTGTTGAAAGTATAATGCATACAGGAAAATTATCATTCCAATGTGCTTATTTCCAGGGACTTTATGTGAAAACCTGAAATTAAACGTGAACTACCCTCTAGTAGATTAGTAAGAATTAAATGTAGATTTTCAAAATATTGAAAATAATCTTACCATTCTTTATCACTAGAGAAAATGGAGCAATACAATATATTTATGAAACATAGGAAAATTAAGTGACTGACAACACTCGTTTTAGCTGCAAAAAATCCATCAGTATAATATAAAACCAACCATGCCAGACTTGAAAGCCAAATTGGTTTGCAGAGCATGCTGAACATTAACTATTAATTTATTTTTTTCTGCCTAAAGCCACTTTTCTTGCAAATGACAAAACCATTAGTGAGCTGCCAAACTGTATTTTCCACTTAATTTCAACTTTGAAGAATCTAGACATGGCAAAATTTGGGTTACCAATAGAATACAAGGAAAACAAGAAGTCACAGCTCTCATGCAATTTTTAATTTCTGTGAACTCCATAATCTTGTTTAATTTGAATAATTATAAACCTTACAGGGCTGACAAGGTTCACACAGGTAAATCACTGTGTTATCTGATGCATCTTTGATCAATTGAAGTCTTAAAGGCACCGAACTGAACAAAAACTTGTGTCTGTTCTCCCTTTCTGAAAGTCATTGAGTTGTGCAGTTCTGTGCAAATATAATACTAACAAAAAAAGTTGGGATGGAAAGCAACAAGTTAAAATTTCATACCTGGAAGAGCCAGTTAGAGGTCTATCTAGCAATTTCTTCCAACTTGATCTTTATATTAAAAGCTAGGCCAATTTATGAACATGTCTTTATTAATTTGTCTCTCTCTCACAGCATGTCTGTATGGTTATAATTGCTTACCTTACAAAGTTATCAAACTGTTTTTTCTATCCTGTATCCATTAGAAAGCTCAATTTTTTAGATAAAAGTATGACATACTTCCATCCTCCAAAGATCCTTGAAGAGAACACAGAACTCAGCAGCCAAAAGGCAGATTTCAGGATGAGTTTTTGATGGTGAGAAGTGGCCAAAACAGCCTCAGATTTCCTGGAGCTCAAACCGGTTTGATAATTATTTTGATCTTTTGCATTACTGTAGTAGCTAAAAGACATGATCATGTTTTAGGTCTTTTTGTGCTGAGTACTTGAAAAAATATAAGGGTAGAAACCTGAGGAATTTGCACTATTCCCAAGAAATGTCCCATTGAGCAGAAGAATGCATCTGCAATGCCCTGGGCAGAAATGCTGGTGTTTGCATGCATGTTTTCTCACAGTAAGTTAGCATCCTATTGAGTCACCTCTAAAACTTCATCAAAACAGTGGGAGGACTCCACTGACTTCAGAAGGCTGCAGCTTTCCCTTCTGTATGTGCATATACTTGTTTCATTCAAACAAAGCTAATCCACAGAGGTCAGCACTTACCTCAGAGGTCCCTGCTGAAGGCATGTTGTTTAGCAGAGTGGGCCCAGCAGCAATTTTTTTATACTCTGAGTCCTCAGGAGACCTCAGGTCCAGCTCCAGCTCCAGACTACATTGAGCAATGGGTCACAGCATGGGACTGGCTCCTTGGCCCTCTCTCAAGGATTTAAAATGGTTGTGTGAGGGCTTCCCACACCCAAAGATGTTAGCCAGGAAGGTCAAGTTACAAATATTAACAGATCTGCCAAGGTCCTGCAATGTTTGTTCAGAATTATGCCAATTCTTATGTATTTTATTAGATACTGAAGAAAAATCAATTGGGTCTAGGAGGCTCAGTTGAGTAAGGGAAAAATCTTCTTCCAGAACTTTTCAAGTGAAGTTATTTTTTGGAAGGAAGGTTTGACATTGATGAAGCTGTGGGAAGAAATCCATTATTTCTGGGATTTCAATAGCTTCTGCAGGAAGCCAGAAGTACTTACAGAGAGGGTCTGTTCCCTCAGTTTGGGAGGATATGTAACACAAAGAAAGTAAAACAGATATATTTCTGGGTGGAGAGTTCATCCTACTCATCCCTAGCAAATGCCAGCCAACATCCTTCCAGATTTTTTGAAATATTTGAAGATGGGACAGTTGTTACATTTTAGACCTTATCCAAAATTTTACAGATGCCTTCCAGCTCTCAAGGAATGATTGTAATGAAAGTCTTATATTTGTTTCAACAGATGTAGATCCAAGCATAGGACAGGATTTTATTTCAAGATCCAGATGTTCATTTCTTTGTGTCTAAATCATGTGGGTTCTTCTCAGATGGCAATGATTTGGGCAGAGAATATGATACTCCACATCAGTTAGTCAGGGAGTGGACTTTCTATATGTTTTAATTAAAATGAGTCCATCAAGAACACAAAATGTATTTTCAGCATGTTAGGACTGTTCTTAAATAGAAAACTCAAACACACTAGGCAGGAATGACAGAATAAAAGAGTTGAAAGTCAATTTTCTCAATGCCCAATATCTCTCATGAGAGAGACAGTTCTTTCCCTTCCAATCATCTTGCTCTTACGCCAACGATTTTTCACTAGCTTCCTGCACTGCAATAGCCACTATTTTTCTCATTCAAATCCCAGAAGAAATCTTATTTTTACTTTTCTGGGAGGCTTGGCAAGGTATTTCTTCCTTTGCCTGTCTCACACTACAAATAGTTCCTCCAACCTTGGTACACTCAGGTGCAGATTGCCCTGGTTTTGGGCAACTATTTGAAAACTGGGACACAGGACAAAGCAAATGGGAGGTCATCCCTTCCCTACTGTATGACACTGCATGCTGTCTACAGCACTACATACTGAATAAACCAATAGGTGGGATACAATCAAGACAGATTTATTGAAATGCTTCTTTACATTTTTTTTTCTTTGAGTGTGAGAATGAGATGTCTGAAAATGAAAATCACAGTATTTTCTTTATTTCTATTATTTATCTTTGTAATTTATATTATGATACTTGAATACTATAAATAAGAAGTATCACTGTCTGCTTGATCCATTCTTATACCCTTCTTTATCATGTGTTGAAGGTATAGAATACTAGCCAGTCATATTTTCTCATCAAGTATGGAAACTCTTATTCATGGTCAGCATAGTAACTTCCCACTCTTCTTGTCCGCATATGAACATTCAAGTACTAAATGTCCCTTCTCAGTGCGTGTTTCAATGGTAATAAGATAAAGCAATACACCATTTGCTAATTAGAATCAGAGGAAAGACTACTGGATGTCATCTGGTCCAGCCTGGAGAACGACTTTACCATTAGACTGTATTCCTCAGGGTCTTGTTCTTGCAACTGAAAACTATTGTGTCACTGCAAGATTTTCCATTTTGCCTTTTTTTCCCCATCTGATTGAAGAGACATCTAGAAAACGTCTCTGGAAATTTATCTAGAGATATGTTAAGAGCATGATGCTTGCTAGAGCTTATATAAGTGTTTTCATATTCCTTTCTTCTCACAGCTTTGTCAACAGCCTTCAGACATTCACTGTTCCATTCACTGTTGTCAACATGTGGGACAAGAGTAGGTATAGACATAAGACAAAAGAAATCTGTTTACAGCTGTTACACTCTTGTCTTGGCCATCCTCTTCTGTTCTTGCAGTCTTCTTAATTTGCCATATGGGCAGCTTTAAAGGGAAATATAGTCTTTTTAAACCTCCTTTCAAATAGGCTTACCTGGAATTTATTCCATAGATTCCTATGGATTGCATTTTCATACGAGGTCTTTTACCAACACTACCTTTCTTGCCTAAGTCCTCTGTGTTGACATCAATGGCTTCCAGTCAAGATTGTGAAGGATCTGATTCATTGTTTCTTATGATTAAAATCATCTGTGTTTCCTCACTATCATTCTGTTATGCTGGAATCAGTAGAAATAGTTGGTGTGTCTTATGGTAATCACCATAGACATACACCCCCAAAGTGACCTTTGCAACCTGATTTTTCTTTTATTTTTTTTTTAAGTTTCTATACATTCAGAGATATCCAAAGTCTAACTCAGGTTGTGCAAGTGTTGAGACGGACTGGACTTAAAATTGATGTAGTTTAGCACTCTCCAATTTTAAAACTCTTGACAAATTTCTAACATCTTTGCTTTTGGCACATCAAGCATCAGGAATACTGGGAAAGAGTTGTACCACTTGAGTGATAGCAGATGGTGATGTTAAGTTTGAAGATCATACTGAGCTAGCAGTGAGCCTGGTGCCAGAACATAGGGAAAGCAATACAGATCCAGCAGAAGCAGTTCTGTTATCAGCTCGGCAGGTGAGTCATTGTATGACTGATAGTGACCCAAAGGATGGTTTCATTTATTCACCTCTCAGTTCTTCTAAAACAGACAAACAAAAAACTTAGGAATGAGTATAATTTATAGCATCACAATGAAGTCAATTGAGTTATTTATACGATTTTTTTTTTAAATATCAACATGCCCGTTTTGTTGATGAAAACTGTGTGCTTTCATTTTTGGAAGTGGCAGCTAATTGTGATATGCTGGATGTTTTTAGAACGTGAATCTCTAAGACCATGATCCAAACAGTTAAATACTAATTTCTGTCTTCATATATGCGAGGAAATTTCCCTTTAGCTTTTGATTGCTTCAACTTTCCATCTATATTTGTAGTCAGAGATCTAGACCTATTAGCTTCCTCTGTGAAGGAAAAGACCAAAAACTACAGATATATCAGTATATTTTTTCCTATGTTACTCAGAACTGCTTTAGTTTTAAAGGTCATCTAGCCATTCTGTTCACTTAGTTGGAAGTTGTAAGCTGGTAATGTAAATGGAGAGAAAGTGTGGGACAAAAGTGTGCAGGTATTTGAACCCAGCCTGCATATGCAGAACACAATGCTTTGGTCCTGCAGCCCTGCATTTCAAGACTCATATTTGTATATATCCATATGGAAATCAGCCTCTGCATCAAGATGAGTCACACCCTTAGACTTAGCAGACACTGCTTCAATTCTTTTATAGATATTCCAGCTTTCATGCTGTAGATGGTATGAAGTGGCCTCCCTTCATTGCAAGTATAAGAAAGAAAATATAAACTATGTACAGATGAACTACTTCCTGACTTTAATGATGCATTATGTTTTCCTGAAATGTAACCATTATTCATGGCATAAAACTAGAAAGGTGTCTCAGAATTACTTCTTTCCAGATATTATCTTGATTTTTGCACTATGAAAAATGGGAATATTACAGAATTTCCAATTAAATGCAGTGTACAACTGCTGAACAATAATGAAACCAGGAGTTACTGAATCAGGGATAAAAAATCCCAGAAGAAAAACCAAAACATCTTACCAATTGAGATTTCAATTTGACCTTAATCAGAACTATTGCTTGACTAGCACCCCAGAAAATATTATAATGGCTTCCATTTGAAAGTGTTCTCAGCTTTTGAATATTGGATGCATTCACTTCAGAAAGGAATTAGTGTGCAGAACACAAGTGAGAGGTTAAAGATTATGATAATTTATCATATAGGTAATACCACTGTGAATTGAAACTGAAAGATATTGAATGTAATTTCTGTGCCTCTCCTTATTGAATGCAAACCATCACGTCTCTTTCCAGAACTGTTTTAATATTATCACATGTACAAAAGTAATATCATTGTGGAAAACAACCATCTAACTAATGGAAATGTAGACTACTCAGAGTCAAGATTTAATTCTCAAACTTTTAAAAACATAAGCACCCAAACAATCAGAATTCTTCTCCTATAGTGATGATGTCAACTGCAAAAAAATTAACATAAACCTTTGTAGCAAATTTAACAGTGACTACAGACATGAGCAATTTGGCTCTTAACTCCTGCTATTCTCCTATACACCTGATACTCTGTATCACTTTAAAATATAAACATTTTAAATGAAAACAAAATATCACATTAAAATAAAATTAAAAAAAGTCTTCATCTCAATAACATAAACTGAATCAACAATACAAACAAAATTGGAATTGACTGAACAGTTGGAACACCATGATATTGGTACAGAAAAGCATTTCTTAAGCAGAACTGCTGGCCTCAGTTAAAACCAGTAAAATAAAAGCAACGTGGTTACCAAAAGCTCCATAAAAAGTCAGGCAATATGAACGTCATCATTTTGGCAGGTGAGTGGAAAGAAGTTCAGTCATAAGCATGCTGAACCTCTTTGAAGGAATTCTCACATGTGAAAGCATAAACAGGAAAAATCTTGTGTCTACTTTCCTCAAAAGGTAATATACCAGCTGTTTCAATTAGTCTTGTATGTTCTGCAGTCCTACAAAAGACAACAATGTATTTTATTTTTTTTTCTTTTCTGGAGATCATATTTAAAATAGTTTCTTTTCCTCCAGCTCTGGGCCTTATAAGATATTTGTATTCATTGTATTTACTTTTTTTCTAATGCCTTTGAATTTTATCTATGTGAACTCTTAAAGATAATGCCTGTTTGTTGAAAGGCTGTTTTGGTAATTTTCTGAAGTTAATTTCATTAGAATATCGAGTCTGAAATCTAATTGTCCTAGACATTCTTTCTTTCATAATTCTGGCCTATATGAGGATAACCATTCTTTTTGAGATTTCGAATAGAATGGAACATCCCATAAAACATTTATATTTAAACCTGCATATGGCTCTTGGTTTGACTCTCTGACAAACACAGATGTCTCTTCTAAAAGATTTCCCAAAGGTTATTAGTTTCCTTGTTTATATTAAAGTTATCATTGTTGTTCATATATTTTGACACCAGGTTCTGATTTAATTGCAATACCCTCAGTTTTTATTATTGTCTTGTTTACACTGATGGTCACAATTGAGCTTTATTATGATGGTTTGCAGAAATGCTTCATTATGAAGACTGACAAAAGTAACATTAAATACCTCACCCTTCCCTGGATCTTAAGTTGTCTGTAATTTTTCCACTTTCAGTGGTGGACCAAAATTTTCTCTTATCGTCTCATGAAGTCTGCAATCAATTTTGAACATATACTTAAAAGCAGTATATGCCTTAGACATATATACATACCATGCTCACCTCAGTATTTTCAAATATTTCCTGAAAATCCTGGGCTTAGAATTTAAAAAACAAAAGCATAAGTCAGATTGTACTAGCATTAAAATATACAAAAAGCTAATCATATAAGAATGGCTGTCTTCTCAGAGAATCTTCTTGCCACATGTTATTGTAAAGTCTAAAATTCACAGCTTGGAATTGAATCTGATATTCAGTCTCAAGTACAAATGGTACTCTGGTAAAATATTAATCCCCAGTGACTACTGTGCTACAAACAGAATAGAAATCTTGGGAAAAGAAACCCTGTAACAGCTGACATAATAACCAAATGTAGGTCGGGAACTGGAAATACAGGGATTTTTTATTACATTTTGTCTGTTCTTATAACTCATTCTTGGATGTGAAATTCATCTAAATTCTTTTTCCAAAATAATGAATTTTGCTTAAAATAGGAAAATATATATGTGGGAGAAGGTTTCTAAAGATAGAACTAATAATATTTCAACACATTTATTTATCAGAAATGTAGTTTGTGCCTTTTGGGGGTTAAAAATATTTGTTAATTAAAGAAGGCTCTTTTTCTGCCAGCCATCTGGCTGTTCTTTTCCAGCCTGCTGATGAAGTCATGCTACAGAAATGGTGACATGACAGTTATTTCTTTGCCAACAGATGATACCCCCAAAATTAGATATTGTGTCTTCACTGAGTTCAGTCAGTATGAAAGAAGTTTATTTCAATATTTTGGGTGTTTGCTGTACATTTTTCTACTTGTTTCTTTAAAAGCAAGTAGAATATTAAACATTTTCCTGTGCATCCAAGAATGTTTTACATTTTATAGACATAGAAGTCCCCTTAAAACTGTGATCCCTTGAATGAAACTTTGAAAGGAAAGGTATAACATGCTGGAATCTGATCTGCAAAGAATTGGTGTATCTCCATTGCATTCATGTGTAGTTATGTGGATTTACGCTACATGATACATTGCTTTGCTATTAATGCAAAATGTCAAGCATTTCTGTCACAGGAATACTTCATAAGCAAGAAAAATAAAACACAGTGCCAAAATCTCATATTGTTTATGTGTGTAAACCTGGGATAGATCCATTGGCTTTAACCCTATGTCAGCAGTGAAATGGTAACAGATTTGGGCTCACAAGTTCTGCTCTGTTGCTTGTACAAACTATGTCACAAAGAAAACAGTGATGAAGCTGCTGAGTTCAGTTCTGGTAAGGCAGCCAGCATGGAGGAACTGCGACTCAAGGGTAGCTTTTAATACTTAAAATGTGTTTGGTGAAAAGAAGCAGCGAGAAGCCAGTTTGCAAACTGAGGAGAGATGTCTGTTGAGCAGCTCTCTTTGCTCCTTTCCATGTACTTTGCAAGCATCAGGTCCCCTGAGATGATTCAAGACAATATTTTGTTTATTTTGGAGAGTCTACTGTGAAATCTGTTACACACACTGTTTCATCCTACAGAATATAGATGAATTTCAGTAATGCATCTAAGACTTCTTTTCTTGAACTTCATGACCCTGGCATGTATCTTATGAACGTGTGGAGCTGCCTCTTTTTCTTGTTCTCAAGTCGTTTCTACTGATGGTAAGAAACAGAGAGCAAAGATCAGCTTCAAGAAAGAGCTAAGGGTTTGAAATATTGATTATGCTTAGCTCTCTAAATTATAAAGTAGGCACATTTTTATCTCAGTGTTTGGGATTTTTTTATTTTCACTTGTTTTGCTTTAAATTGTGGAAGTTTTTTCCACATGAGTGCTTTTCTGATTGACATAAGAAACATCTTATTTCCTGAGCAGGCTAACTGGTTTTTACTGCTGAGTAATTCACATAAAATTCAATTAAGCCTTTGACCTGATGTCCCAAATGCTTCTTGGCACAGGAGGAGTCTAGGCCACTTTGTTTCCTAGGAAACCAACATGAAAGTCCCTGTTACTGTTCCAAGGAATTTAAGTTTCCTTGATTTAGTACTGCAAAATATTGTGCTATAGTAGCCATATTATTTCTCTTGCTTATTCCTTTTATACAAGTGGTAAAAGAAAACTAATTTTGTCTCTTCCTCTTGGAAGCTTATAATTAGTTCTCAAAGGCAAGATAAGCATGTGTACGTCTAAGCCTTAACTTCCAATGAAATTCTGCATGATTATCCTGGGTTTATGGATAATGCAATTTGTGCTATGCTTTTCTTTACAATGTGCCTTTACCACTGAAACACATATCTGGTATTTTACTGAGTGAGTCAATGACACAGTTGAGTCAGCAGACATTAGTAAGATTTGATATTCAAGCCATCCAGATGGTTCATGTCTTAAAACCTGTGTAATGTAGTATTTTCTGAGGTTGAATTATTCTGTGCTGCATTTCTGTGACCCTTTGAGAAGGTTATTCTGATGTATCTCATGCTTCACATAAATGACAAAGGAACTCAGCAGATTAATAAAAAAATAGTAGATTGCAGCGTATTTTCTGTGAACTTGCTAGGTCAAAAGAACAGCTGTAGCAGGCAGCACCACTGAATTCTGTATACACTTTGAGGTTGCACTAGCTGAATTTTGTTTTCTAGTGTCAAAATAACAGAGAGAATTTTTCCTGAGTATCAGTGGGATAATTTATACTTTTTATATGATGAGAATAATTAAGCAATTCTAGTCTGGATTTCTTTTTTATGCCAATCAACAGGCAATACTCATCACAAAAACAAACAAACAATCAAACCACCAAACTTTATTCAAAGTTTTCATGACTTTAAGGCAGTCATTTAACTAAAACTTTTCATCAAATCTATGTTCTACTAGTCATACCAGGTATCTTTAAATAGCTACTATTCATCAACTGAATCTTGTTGTACAGATGCACGTCCCTTCATTAGATTTATATCAACTATTTATATTTGCGCAGTCAGAAGAAAAAGCTCTACTAGATGGAGAAGTAAAGCAATTGCCACTAAAATACATTTTAAAACCGTTGCATTTTAATGAGTTTCAATTATGGCAACAAAATAGAAAAATTAACATCAGTGAGTACTGCTCATATGGACTTTAATATCTTCCAACAGATCACATTCATTTGATTAAAGGATGTAAGAGAAAGTTTTACATCCATGAAATAATGGATAGAGTTTTGAGCAACCTGATCTAGTGGAAGGAGTCCCCATCCATGGCAGCAGGGTTTGAACTAGATGATATTTAGGGACCCTTTAACCCAAACCATTCTGTGACTGACTGACTGATTGCTTATGTCTTCTGTGATCAATGACCTCAAGTGGTTCTACAATGAAGTAGACTATATATCTGAGAGTGGAGACTTTGCCTTAGTTTCTTGAGTTTGCAGCAGTACTTGAAAGAGAGTTGGTGGAAAGGGAATTCTTATGTAGCTGGTTTTCTTGACAGCTGATTTATCTTTCCTGTTCCTGTACTCGTGGTCTTAGGCAATTGGCACACATTTTTGTACATCAGTGAAAGAACATAATGAATGGGACAAGTACTGGCATGTGAATTTATGTTTTGTGTTCTCATTTTCTTTCTTCTATGAAAGTGTCTCCCTGTTCCCTCCACTGCTGTAAACTGTGTTAACTCCTAAAATAACTTTAAAATAACCAGTATTATTGTAGTTTTCATCTACTGCTATAAATACATCTGTCTGGAAACTATATTCATGTGATTTACCACTGCCATGAAATCTAGGGTCTTATGAAATCTCTGCTTACTTTTCCTTGTTTGGTTTAAAATACCCACAGAATATTCTGTTTACTGCTGGTGTAATTTGAGAAGAAACTAGATTTCAAAAGTGTATTCTTTAGCCTTCTCTTTGATAATTGCATATAAAATCTGCAGATGCTGTGACTTTTAATCTTTTAATATTATTTGTGTCACTGTATTTCTGCCCCTCCACCCTGAGGATTCGGTTGATTTTATATATTCTAAAGCTTCATATTCTTCTATTTATATTTTGTGTTCCATGTGGAGATAAGTGGGGATAAGGATGTACTGAGCCCTGCAACCCCAAACAGTTACTCAAGGTTTGTCTAATTCTGCATCTGTCTAATCTCAAGCTGAAGCTGGAATGTGAAACAAGATTTAAAATCTTCATCTTCTTCTTCTAGCCCCCAAACACACAAACGTCTACAGTGAAGTTATTAAAAAAACCCCACAGTTCTTCAGCTGGTGTTAAAGCATCATTGTCTGCTCATGCCATCAGCAAGAGAAGTGCAGAAAGAAGAGTAAAGGACTATTTCTCAAAATTGTGGAAAAGATTTGTAAAAGGATTTCAGGAAATGACCTTTAATACCTCAGATTGTGTATGATGAGCATTTATGAACACCTTCTCAAGGCTCTGTTTCTTCAAAAATGCTTATTTTGAGCAAGCACTGGTTTCATTTTTTTAAAGAGAGTTATTATTATGGAAGCATGTTGAGAAAGAATCCTTCAGCTGTTACCTTTTATGAAAAATATATAGCAATATTTAGTAATATATTCTCTCACATAAGGCTTAGTTTCTTGAACACTTAAATTTTTTTCATTAACGTAATTATACCAGATATTTAGAAGATTGAGGTTTGGTTTTGGTTTTGGTTTTTTTGTTTGGTTGGGGGTTTTTTTTTGTTTGTTTGTTTGGTTTTTATTATTTTTATTTTTTATTTTTCCTCTTCCAATTGCATTAACAGTTTCCAAGTTCTTGGGTGCCAGGATAATAGTTTGTGAATTTTGGCAAGAAATGAAACTATAGTAAATATAGCTTGGAATCTGCAAGAGTGATGTTGTTCAATGCCTTCAGTGACTCAAATTGCCTTCAAATCACTGAGTTTTTGTGGATCTCTTCTCCTCAAATTAATTTTTTCTTTATGAAGGTCATTAATCTAATTACATGTCATATAACTAGTGACTCCTTCATCTAATCCACATCACCATTTTCAGAGCAACATCATGATGCATGTTGTGGATGGATTCACACTTCAATGCCACTTTCTATGAATTTCATTTTGTCTGTCCTACTCTTTTTACAAAAAAGAAATCTTTAATGTTTCAATGATACTAAATCTAAAAATAAATTAAAATTTTTTTAAAAAGAGACTCTGTTTAGTTTTAGCCTCTGTGAGTAGTCTTGGTTTTAAGCACTACTTCAGAGCTACTAACTGAGTACATTTCATCATCCATACAGACTGAAACCAATGAAATGAGATACCTAGTATTTATAAAGTGAGTTAAATACTGTAAGTGCAGTATATAAAAATACAGTAACTATTGCCCTCTCATTTTCCTAGTTCTATATTTGTATAAAGATTGTGGGAGATGGGAGGAGGGAAAGTCAGAGCCCAGATAATTGTAAAGAAGAAAAGAAACAGTGCAGACATTGTCTGCTCCTAGTGAGATGCAGGAAGTTAAGAATTTGTACTCTCTTAGGCAATTCAGTTCCAGAGGTGAGTGGTTGGAAAGCTATCAGATCTGCTTTGAATCCTCCTCTGTTCTCAGGAGGCTTGTACAGAAACACAACCCCAGTGTTTCACACTGATTTAGCTAAGCCTCCCTTCTTGTCAGAGATAAACTTGAGATGAAATCCTGGCCTGAGTGAAGTCAGTGAAGTATTTCCTGGCAACTGCGTGGAACAGAGTGACACAATATATGCAGCACACCCTCTCTGCTGCTTTCCTCCCTTTATCTTCAGCACTATCAAAGTGTAAATATTTTCTTCTCTTTAATGAGTGTAACTTCCTGGTAGAAGTTATACAACAGTATTTACTCAAAACCTACCTAAAACAAAATGTAATACTTAGCTTCCAAAACCAAGGTCTCCAAGAGTCTCTATTTGGAGATGTGGAAATACATTGTTGCCTTAACAAGACCTTACTTGAAGGACTAGAAAAGACCTTTGGGAGTGGTCCACGTAACCTACTGATTGCGAAAAAAGCAGCTTAAATTTGTGAGGGATTTGACTCAGAAATGGCTTGAAGGCTAAAGCCTCCATGTATTACTAGTATAAAAGAAAGGGAAGAGGACATGCTAATGATGCTTTGAAGGCATGCTGGAATATTGAAAGCGTGAGATACCACATTTCCCTAGATCCCACCTTCTACTAAGATTGGAAATAGAAGTTATTTGTTCCAAAACATGCTCCATCTAACTGTCCTGTTTGTCAGGCAGAGTAACCTGCTTTGTGCAGCTGCCACACTTATAACTGGAGTCTGCTCAAACAAAAAAATTACTTTTTCCCCATGTAAGAATGTATTTGCTTTGAATGAAACACTAGTTGTTGGAGGGTTAACCAAAGACTGAGGTTAAAGGCAATAAATCTGTGAATCATCTGATCTGTCTCTTCTTTGTGACATCTGGGTCAGGATTTCCCTACCTTAAAAATAGTTTGAGGGGTTTGTTTGGTTTTTGTTTGTGTTTTTGTTGGTTGGTTGGTTTTGGGTTTTTTTATTTTTTATTTTATTTTATTTTTATGGACATATTTTACTTTAAACATGCTAATGATGTCCAGAATAAAGTTCTTGACCACCCCTATGGTTTCATAACGCATGTGCTGCTCATATAACACCTGAAGTGTAACGCACATATTCTAGTAGAAATTAGGCTATGATTCTTGTATCAGTCAAAATATTAGGAAAGAATAAGTTTTCAGTTCCCAGGGAGCACGCCAGAATAATGTGAGGCCGCTCACTGTCTGTCACTATCTAGTGTGCTAAGGATGAGGGAAAACTCAAAAGTCAGACTTTTCCAGGTTACTTTGTGAAAGAGTAACTTCTTTCTGTGAAAAATGAATTAAATATATGTTCTTAATCTTAGATAGATGAAGGGCTATTGTATGAAGCCCCCAAATATTCATCAGAATGAGGGTAAAATGTGGTGTTTCCCATCCAGCTAGCTGAGCAGCAGTCAGAGGAGAGACTTTAAAATCAATAGATGGTAACCGCTTCACTCCTGCATCATCTTCTGCCTTATTTTATTTTGTCTTCCTGTTTTGGTTAGCTAGTCTACATGAACACAATTCCTTTTTGTTTAAATATAAGAAAGGAAACCCTGCAATAACCTGCCATCATCCCATGAAATTAACCTCTTTTCTCTCTAACATAACACGGAAAAGTGATGACACATGACTGCTGTCCTGTCAAAAGTCAGTGTTGGAGACAGAAATGGGCATAAAACAGAAATTTTCAATAAAACAAAAAATCAAATAGCACTGGAAGAGACATCAAAGTTTTCTATTCCACCCACCTGACCTGTGGCAACATCATCTATATTTAAGGTATCTTCTTTCCCAGCAAGGAAGAATCTACAGTGTTGGCAGGCTACGCTGTCTTTAGTGCAATTGGGTTCACCGGACTTAAGTAATCAACAGCCACATCCCTATTGACCCTATTAGCCCTATTAATAAGAGCACGGATCAGCTGAAAAATCATTTGTAGCAAATGGGTCCAGTTAGACATTCAAAATGTGTCAAAGAACCCATACTTGGCCAAACCTTCTTATGAACACCTGCCTTTCTGCTGCTCTCCACTCCTGGTCACTACAGCCATTAGGCTGGAGCTGGCATTATGGTGATTCACTGTTTATATTGTTACTCTTGAACAATGGAGTTTCTACTATATAGGGCTTAATACATGGCAGTTAATCAGCCTGTGTTTGCCTGTTTGCAGTCCTCCTGTATTTACGAGTGTTTTATCTCCAAAGAAACCTCAGTCTTCTTCCTTTCCTTTCATCCATGATGTGAAAGCTTACTCCTGCAAGGCAGTTAACACTTCATTGCCATAAAGTTGACTCAATTTCTCCTGGAAATTAAGCTTTTAGGAAAACAATAATGAAAAAAATATTTGCTTATTTTACTCCCAAAGAATGGCCCGTAGTATCTAGGAAGTCTGGTAGAAAATACCTCCCATTGTAAACTTCGATTATCCAAAATCTTACTTTCTTTTTTTTTTTTTTTTAAATTGTCATTGTCTTAATTTTGTTCTACTGAAATCAGAAGTAAAGGTCATACTAACCACAATGGGGACAGAGCCTGAAAATCCCATTTGTAACTGTTAGCACCCTGGAACAATGGTGGATAGAAACCAACCACAGAAAAATGGGATGGGAAGAAGAATACTTTGGGGGCCGGAAGCCAGAACTGAGGCTTCCTTTTCCACCACCAAACCAATAAAACAGTCTTTTCATCTCTAGAAAAATCTACTCTGTAAGGAAAATACTAAAGTGCATATTCAGGCAGAAGACTCTCTGAATTCAGCTGAGATCTGATTCATTACAAGCTGATTATGAAGCTTCAAGATTTTAAGATTTGATCAATTCATTTAGGTATTGGTATGGTTGAGTACCAAGCAGGAAGGCAAATATTCTTCTCTCTGAACCTGTTAATTTCACAGGTCTGTAAGTTTCCATGGATGCATTTACTTTGACCAGTATTATAATTAAATCCTGGAAATAGTAATATTCTCTATAACTGATTATATTTTGTATGAAGTCTATTGCACCTGATATATTTGTATTTCCTTACATTAGAATCTCTTTAACTAGGATCCCATGCCCAGGATCTATGCTACAGTACAGTCAATCTGTTTGTTTTCTGCTGAAAGGACAGCACTTGGCCTATATCTTTTGCTCTGGGACTCTTATCTCTGACAAAAAATGTTCTTGTGTTTATGGTAAATGAAGGAAAAAGACAGTTTCCCAGTCCCTTATACATAGAATTTGTGGCAAAAAGAGAAGAGATCCTCTGATAGAGGATTGTCAGCTATTGACACTGCAAGGCTGTTTCCATAAGGAAGGAAAAAAATCCTTGGGCACTAATAAATCCAACATGTTGATCTATTCATCCTTTCTTTTTAATTTCCACCTACATTTTTCAGTCACCCAAGATTTCCCTGGTAGGGTTTTTACTTCTTTCCCTTTACATTTTTTTGCTTAGTTGTCCTTTAAACATTTTTTTTTTTTTCTTAGGGGAATTAATTCCTGTGATCCCATTACAAATTCAAATCAGTTTTTTATGCTAGTTTGCCTTATTTTATGCTAAATTGCATATCTTAATTGTGATTTTACAGTCAGTAATTTTAAATTGAATTGGGTGCCTTGGTCACTGACATGTTTACCAGGTTTCACAAACTCTGAGATTTGTGGCAGGAAGCCTAGATCAGCTATCTATACAGTTGGGTAGGCTTTGGTTCAGGTCTTGGCAGAGTGTATTTTCACACCAGAATATGGTGATTGCCCAAATTTGTTGTCTTTTAGCCTAGTTCTGTCCCACTCAAAGGAACTTGGAGCTCAAGCCATTGGCAGTTCAGAAACTCATGAAATAGTAAATGGGAAACAAACAGATTGTTTTTCAAATACAATGCAAAGACTACAAGCCAGCAGTTTATCTACTTCTGCACAAATGGCAAAAAGAGTCCAGGAAAGAGGATTGTGGCTTCCAGTGAAAGCACTGATTCGAGAAACCTTGGGGGACAGGGTACAATCAACAGGACAGTATGTCATGAAAGTTAGAAGGAATTGTGCCAAGGGCAGCTTCATACTATATGCTAAGGAGAGCTTAAAGTCTTACCACCCTAGCTGCTTTTATGGAGTCTGTATGGGTTCATTTATGTGGAACACCAAATCTGTATGGATTGAAATCTGGGGCCTCAGCTGGAAGTTACAGTGCTGGGTCTATATCATTGACAGCCCAATCAGGACAGCAGCACTGATTGCAATAGGCAGAGGCAGACCAGGTCAAAGAGCCAGCAAGGGCAGAAAAAACAACTTTATTGGATTACTTCAATCACCCCCATCCTAACTGAGAAAATTTACAGGGGAGCATGAAGTAGCATTGAAATATTTAGGTACTTTCTGTGCCTGCTGATTGAGAACTCAGGAGGAAGTAGCATTTTAGCTTGATGCCAAGCTATGTCCAGGATCATGTTCAGAAACCTGGCTTTAGAAGTGCTGCTCTGTCACTATCCCAGTGGGCTTCTCTACAGATCCATCATAGCCACACTCAGCTCCAAAGACAACCACGCCAAGATGGGAGAGTTTGTTTGAAAGAAACAAAGAGAAACAGCTCAAAGAGTATATCTTACTGTGCAGCACTAGAAGAACGTTCAAGGGAGAAACAGAGAAGTACTTGAAAGCAAGATCTAGGGCTGCTTCCACAGAGGTAACAGCTATGGACCTTTCACAGCTGGCTGAGGAGAAGTGACCAAGTCAATCAAAGCATGTGTGGCACTGAGAGGATCAAGGGGGGTTGACTGTTCATCCTCCCTCCCAGTCAGTAACTACTGATGGTCAAATGGATCTAGAAGAAACAAGGTTCAAAGTAAACAAAAGGATGTGGTTATTCAGGTAACTGAGAGCCATTCTGTCAATTTCCTCACCATAGGCTGTCGTGGGTGCAACAACTTCAACACAGTTCAAGGGGAGACAGGTCTTGGAAGACAGGGATTTTTGTGGGCTACCAAACATTCAATTCACAGTAGGCCAGGAAATCTTAGTTGAAAGCATCTGGAGATGGAAAAACTGTTAAGGAGAAATGTCATGTAAGTTTGTTCTGTTCTTACTCTTCCCTAGGCATTTTATTATGCTCACTGTTTTATTTCACCCAGATACTTTTACTGTGCCAGGAAAAACATAACTTAGTTCAGGGAGGCTCAAGGGAGGGCCATCAAGTTGGAGGGAAAGCTTGTCCTGTCCAATTTTGTAAAAAATGGCTCTTATTAGCAACAGAATAGTGGGCTAGACAAAGTTCACTGGGTCTGTGTTGTCCCAAACCAGCACAGAAATCTCTTTTCCAAGCCCAAAGGGTGACAAACAAGTTTAACACTGTAAGTATAACAGAGCAAGGCACCTGACCCTGTGGCTATCTGAGAGTTGGTCACAGCTGTCAGAGGCACTTTGGGGTTCCTGGGAGCACTGGTTGGCTTTTCACTCATCAAGCCCAGGTTCTTGACGCCTGAATGCTAAAAAAGGCACAGAAATGGTGAAATTCATATATTTTTACAGAAAAAAAAATAATTGTTGTGTTTTTTTTTTTTTTATGAACCCCCAGTTGTCATGGGATAGAGAAGTAGAAGGAAAATGTCAACCAGCTGCATATAGTCATTGGACAGACTTTCAGAAAGCAGAATTTCTGCAGCTTTAGCAAAGCTCCAATCTGAATTCAGAGCAATAACATCAAAGACTCTGGTAGTCTCTAAAAAATAGTTCTTCAGCTGGAATAGGAAATGTGAAGACTGCTTCATGCTATGTTTGAAGCCAACTCAGGTTTTTAAACAAAAATTGTGTATAGATTACATTATATTTGCCTTGAATTGACATACTTATCAGCATTTGTTTTTATATACCTGTCTGCCTTTGAAGAGAACTTGATAATGCAGATGGTCCCAGTCTTTCTCTATGCTTGTAGTGTTTTTGACTAACCATTTAAATATAGTCAGCAGTAATCAGCATGCAACCTTAAAATCTTACTATGTTTTTTTGAAAATGATGAAACCAATAATGTTCTGTAGAAATTAAGCTTTTGACTACAGATTGAGGGCATCAATGTCCATGATACAGTGTTTTATATTCATCTTTACAATTCTAAAGAAGTTTTTCATCTTCTATTAAGCTTAATAAAAGAGACCAAAAGTACATAGAAAACCTCTTTCTTCTTTTAAATTTAAACCTGTTGTGCTTTTCTGCAAGGAATTATTTTACTCTGTTTTCAAGCAGCAGACCACACATTAATTTTCTTTCTCAAAATAACCCAAACATGTAACACTGCATGGCCAATGAAACATGCATTGAAAACTAGTATCTGTTGCTTGCATATTTTACTTAACTGTTTTTTAAGAAAGCAGCCTATGTAAAAGCTTGACCTTTTGAATTATTTCAAAGATTCAATGGACCAGTTGTGTATTTATGTATGTGATATGTTTATATTTATGTTGTGATATTTGTGTATTTCTAAGAGCTTGCTTCTTTAATAAGTGACTCATTAAAAGTTACAGAAGCATTCAGCAATGAGGTGCAACATGTTCTCCTGGTAATTATGTCATTAATATAATTATCAAACTCAGTGGATGCACACATTTGCATTCCCCTTTATGAGAAAGAAAACATCAGTGTCCATATTTCATTATGCTATCTATGGGGTTCTTTTAATTTTTATTTAATGTTGTTACAAGTAGAAAGAGCAATTATTAAAAGAAAGGCATGCCAATAGTTGAACCCCTCAGGAAAAGTACTTCTTTATTACTATACATCTGAGCAGAAGAGAAGACAAAATAAAAAATTAAATCTGTGTTATGGTATTTTCATCAGATGAAAGGAGATCCCTATAAAGGCTATGACCAAAAACTCCTCTGTAGTCTTTATGTTCAAAGCCTTCTTGGAAACACTGGTAAAACTCACTATAAACTCCCACGAAAATTGTGTACCTGAAAATATGATTAAATTGGTAATGGTCAATGTTACACTGATTTGGTTTATCTTTATTTTTGAAGTGAACAGAGAAAACAAAAGATACTATATTTTCCATGCATTCCAGAGAAAAAAAAAAAACATTTAGTTTTCAGTATACTTTTATATATGTCACTAGGATGAAACAAAATTCTGGGGAAGTAAAAGCATTTGGTTTACAGGGATGCCAGCAGAAAGACAGAGTCTCAGGAATAATCTTTTGGTTGAGCTGTCCTGTGGCAGTTTTACATGGGCAAATTTTGCACTACATGAATGACTGTGTAAGTAGCATCCATTTTTATTCAACAGCCATTCCTTCAAGGACAGAAAGGTGCATTCAAGATGAAACTACTAGACTTTCTTTTCATCAAATTTCGTTCAACACAAGTATTAAAATATAAATTCGTAAGTGAGGAAAATACTGTCCTTTAGGTATATGCATTTGTAGGGAACTGAATTTCAAAACTAAGTAATCTTTTTTGAATTCTAAATTTAACTGTCTATTTCCAAATCATCTAAATGTAACCTCTATTATTAAAAAAAAAAAAAAGCCAAACAAACAAACAAAAAACCAACAAAAAGTTAAACAAACCCCACATTAAAACTAAGGAGACTTTTTCTGACTGAAACAAACTGCAAAACCCAATCCACCTCAATCTCACTAAAATAACAATAAAAAGGAAAAATACAGCCAAGGATTTTTAGTGCTGCTTATTTTGCAAAACTGGCTTGAAAGCACTTTATGCTAGAAACCCCAAGGGCTAGATAGGATTTAAGACATTTAGTGCTGCTTTCAAAATTTGGCTCCCAAACACCTGCCACTGAGGTTTGTGTTATTCTGCAAGGCTGTCTGGGGTCTGGAGGGATTTTTAGGGATCCATAAACTGGCTCTGTCAGAGCTTGTACAGTGTCTTGGGCCAATATTGTGCTATGAAGAGGCACCACGGGACTGGGAGTGCTGCCAAGACACAGCCCTGCCCTCACCAGTGTTTGGCAGTACAGGCACAAGGAGTACAGCACAGTCACACTGCTCCTCACTGGACACCAGTGGATGCCAGCCTGGGGACATCATACAGAAAGGGGTTAAGTGGACTAGGTGATATTTTTGGAGTAGTGATAAAGGATCTGTACCAGAGCACATAGAAGAGATTCCTTAAGACGTTAGAGAAAAAAATGGTATGTATTTGAAAAAGGAATAGTGAGATAGCTCTGTATAACCCATGTTGGTAAGTGCAGGTACTAGTGGATTTTATGTACAATAGCTGATTAGAAGCATAACATCCCAGCGTACCTCCAGCCCATTTACCTTTAGATCAACCCTTTTCAAATGACCTCTGTGTTTTATATATTGTAAGTTTTCAATTTTTATTCCAACCAGTATTCCATATACTTGATCTCTTTGAGCAGTTCCCACAAATAAATGCTAGTGACTACTGAAGAAAAGTCTTTTAATATCTCTTAAATGGACCTGGGTGTTGCTGCAGGGTGTGCTACAGAAACCTTCATCACTGTGAAAAATATGCATGTGTGCTTACTCTTCTTCCTTAGAGGGACGAACTAGCCTGCCTGTGGTCATTTGCACTACTTTCTTGTAGATGCAACAGCTCTGTCCACAGAGCATATGCTGTGATATCTCCCATGCCAAGTACTTCTTGCCAAGTTGCAAGAAGCAACTTCAAGCACAAGTTCAAGCCAAGTTGCTTCTTGCAACCTCAGTCTGGTTGTACTTCTCAGATTTTCTCTTGTTATCATCAGTACATTCTTGTTGCCGCATGTTTGTTCAAGTCTGTGGTTTAGTAGTAAAGACCATTATAGGATTGTCATCTCCAGAGCTTTCGTTCTTCTCTGGTTCTGCTCTGTGGTCTCCCAATTGCTGTTGTTTCTTCTAAGTTGAAATCAGAGTCTCTGAAGAATCTTTTTTTCTGAGATTTAGATCTCAAGTTACACACTGAGATCTGAAAATACAGATTTCTGTAATAGGTTACAGAAACTTCAGAAATGCATTTTAATTTTTTTCATATGCAGTTGATACCATGCAAAGCACTACTTTTAGAGGAGTGTTATATTTTCATTAAGTCATTACCATAAGCACAACACTTTCCTGGACAAGCAGATCTTTTTCAGGAATAAAAATAAAAGCCTTCAGTTTTACATTCTTTACTTTCTCTCACCATCTTCATTTCTTTCCAATTTTAACTTCTCGATTCTGTTCATGTTTGTATTTACTGTCTTTCTTAACAACTAGCTGATAGTATGTCATGTTCCCAGGCAGAATTTAGGAGATGTTTAAACTACAATCAATACCCAACATGACTCTCTACTATATAAAAAAATGAATTGAACATAAAAATAATAAAAACTCGTGTCCTTCTTTTTAGTGCCAGCACCACAGCTGCTGGCTTGAAGTAGTCCTCTTATCTTCCATAAGACCCATGCTGGCAAATTTATCTTCTGAATTTTCCTACATAAGTGTCCTAAAATCTGGTTCTTTCCTAGCCTTGGCAGGGTTGAGCAGCACAGGAGCAACAGATTTCTGCGATTTATGGACCACATGTACCTTTACCGAAAGTAAGTTCAGTAGCCATTTTCAGAATGTGTCTAGTGGAACAGACTCTCCATTAATACATGCTTTTTTCTTGGATTATGGTGAGAAAAACTTAAATTAAAATAATAATAAAAAAACTACCCTAGCTTTCCTCATATTAACCAAATTAAGATTCCTTTTCTGTGTCACATAACATCTATCTCTTTTTGTAGAACAATGGCAATTATATGGTTTTCCTTTGACTCGTTCTGGCTCGACTATGATGATTCACAACGAAAATGATGTTTATGTATTTATTTTTACTCCGAGAACAGACTAATGCTATGTCTGAAAGAAATGTTTAAACTACTTTTGGTTTGTTATTTGTGTTATTGTTTCTTTTCTTGTCTCTGTTGTCCTTTATCTGCCACATCAGCTGACCACCTTAGTCACTTATTATTCTTAAGACATTTTTCCCACAACATATGATTTCATTTCTGATGGGCTGTTTTATTAGAATGTTTCTGTATAACTGATACATGCAAAAAGCATATTTTAGGTAGTCAATATATCTTTCATAATTTAAAAATCTAAAAGTTTTTGTTTGATTTTAATTTCTATAATTGAAGTACCTCCTTTTTTTAGTAAATCAGTCCAATGAAAGAGTAATAATAAGGTAATTTGTTTATTCAAGTGTTAAAAATGCTGGAAACCAAAATGCTAGAACATTACATAATTTGTTTAAGGCATCAAATTTTCTCAGTAATTCAGACCACTTAGTAGGAAAAAACTACATAATTATTTGCTGTCATTTAATATATATTATAGAAGATATTCATGTGTCTATGCTCTGTTTATGTATATGTATTTATATGCTGAAACATCCTGTCTAAGTGCACATGCATGTGTGTGTGTATACTCTCATGAGAGGTGAGCATAGCTTAGTAAATTTTAAAACTGAGAAACATAAATTGCATATACATAAATCCAGCACACAAGATGTGTGTTTTATTTTATTTTGACAGATTCTGAGCTTCACGGTTTTTTTCTTAGAAGGACTTTTCTGGTATTTTCTTGTCTTCAAAACACAGCCTCCTATTCTTGTTACACATACTTGAATTTAGTTCAACTCTGGAAAAAATTATTGAAATAAAAGCACTTTCTCTTTATTTCAAATAGGATTTTTTGCAGCCACATATATTTAGGGTATACACTGATGCCCACACACTCCAGAGTTTTTTCCTGTTTAATTTTTCTTAATAACGGTATAAATGTGCATAAAACTATGTAAACATAAATGCATGGAAAGAAATATGTTTTTCTGTTCCAAACAGTCAGACTTTCCTTGTAAGAAATGGTTTGGAAATACTACTCAGCTGCTTTTGAAATGTATTGATTAAATTATGTGTTGTCAACACATTCTGAGAAATATATGCAAGTTACCAAATGCTTGCTTAGTTACTAGAAAATCTCATTAGCAGAGGAATAAAATAGCTTATAAGTGAATCTCATTATTTGTCTCTCTCCTTCTGCCATGCCAATAACATTTAGAATTTCAAATGACATATTCTGATGTGAGGCACGCAGCAGGTGTGTGTGTGATGGGACTATTTCTGTTGGATGTTGATTACACTCTGTGTAACATGAAAAGCTTCCTATTCCCACAGCTTTATGTAATATATCAATGGTAATGGATTCATAATCATTATCAAGCTTGATAGAGGCTTCACTTCTGTGACAGATGTCTTCTCAATTTTCCTGTTGCATATGTTCTTTTCCCTCTGGAACAATGCTTACATAAAATTCCAATATGAATATATCTCTTTTGTTTTGTATCAGTCATTGACTGCAGGGATCAATCTTTTAATTCAGATGAATAGGTAATTACAACCAAGTGCCAAACACATTAGCAGAAATTTAGCAACTGTCAAGCAAACCGCAGTGACCAGAATTATTTGTCTGTGCTAAAGATAGCTCAGGGATATTATTGCATGGTTATGCACCTGAATAGTGTTTCCAATGGCAACAATAATGCTTTTCTGGTATACTTCTCTGAGAAAAAAGTAGTAAGTAAATTTATTCTTTTTATTGCTTATCATGAGATTAATGCAAATGAGTGTCCAATACTGCTGAACAAGTGTTGTCCTGCATTTACCATGGTCAATTTCTATAAAAATGTAAAACAAAGAAAAGCTCAATGGTCTTCAAAATCTTTCAAGGGAAAAGAAACTAATCTCCATGGTTTCTTTAGACAGCAAAAGTTTTCTTCCCTGAAGCCTATATTTCCATGTATTTTCCGTGTTGGTCATTTGATAATGATTTTCGAGGAGACTGCTGTCATGAAAAAACAGATGTATTCTACTTAAAGAAGGTTCTTTACCTTTCTCAGTTTGATTTTCCCCCTTTCTTTCCTTTAGACTCTGTCCTTTGCAGTAAGCTAGACAGATTCTAGAGAACTTCCTTAGGATTTCAGATCACCCATCTTAGCTTACAGTGTTGCTGCACCCAGACACCAACATATGTGTGCTTGGCATATATTCACATAATCTCTTTCCCCCAGAATTATTCACCACTTGTTTAGTTTTAATCTAAGACCGTTTTTTACTCTGTCAAACAGTTCTCCTCTGCTGAGAACGTCCTGTGACCTATGTGGAGTCTGGACTTTTCTGCTATTCCTGCCCTCTTGGAGTATATTACAGAAAACTTTTCTGCCTTGGGACAAAGAAGAGGCTTTTTGTTAACATCAGTGTATTTTAGACCAACAGAAAGCAATGGGAGAGGGATGCCAGTGCATTCAGATTTCGTCATAAAGACCGTTGTGTTTTTTCAGCAACTTATAAATTACTTGTAAAGAGCTATTTTTGCAAGGTGAACTTGTGTTTCTGCCATCTTCATACTATAATGGAATCACAGGAAAGTAGAATCCCAAGAGGAATCTATTACATTCCACTACTACAAGACAGAATCAGCTATTCATATTCTGACATATAGCAATCTGTCTAATTAAATCTTCTACTAGTAGCAGATCCATAGACTCCTTGGTCTTATTTCATACTGCATCTATGGAAGGTTTGCTAACATCTAAGCAACATTTCTTACCGCAATTTGAACTTATCCTTTCCTATTTTTTATCAGTCTTGTACATGAATAAATGATTATTCTCTTCCACTGGGTGAAAAATATTTATATGCTTAGTCTGTTTTTTTCCCTTATTCCCTGACTAACTCCAGTCTTCTCCCCTTTAGGCTATAAAGAAGTAATTATTATCTGGGAAGTAATAAAAGCATTGAATGAAGTTAAGCTTGGTTTATAACATTTCCTATAGAATACTTACTTTCTTTTATGCCTTAAATATTCCATAGGTAACTGATCTCCAGATATGCATATGCAGACAGGTTTGCATTAGTTTTATATTAGTTTCTTCAAGACTGAGTTCCTGGCTTACTCTGGAGCATGCATTTAAAACAACTGACTTCAAATATTTGTTTGACTGATTGCCCCAGGATCTTCTCTGGGAACTGGAATCAAGCTGATTAGTCTTTATTTCTTGACTCCTTTTTGAAGCAAGACAACATATTTATCCTTACATAATCTTTCAGCACCTCATCATTCAGCCTCTCTTTTCAAAGACATTAGCTTTGCAATTGTTTCAGACGGTGCTTCAAATATCCTATGTGAAATTGATCTGGTCCAACTAATTTGAAAACTCCTAAATTATATGCAGACTCCTTAACCTGCTTTTACCTTATTCTTCTCTTCATTTCCCTGTATCTATCTACTTTAGACACCAGTTCCCTGAATTTTTACAAGGGAAATTTAGACCATAGAATATAAAAGTCTCTGTTCCTTATTTCTAGATCATATGTACAAACCAGGATACATGCCAAGAGAATTCCCAAATGAGTCAGAGAGTTGCCTAGTGAATATAAATAGCTCCAGGGCTAGGCAGTCCTGGTAAAAAGGAAGATATGGTTCACAGCCTGGGGATTACTTGGATTCTAAGTTTAAGATTTATGCAGTCTTAATTACTATGTTTGCTTTCTTCAGAACATAGTTTTCATAAATAAAACAAAACCAAACAAACAAAACACACACACACAAAAAAAAGGCATTTAAAATTTTACCTACACATAGATGTCTCCTTTTTAGGAATTGTAGCAATTCCAGGGAATGACTAGCTAAAACTAAAGTGAAAAATTATGACAACTCTGCACTTGGAATGAATACACAGTGTTTACTGTTGGTGAGTATTTTAATAGCATTAATTCAAATATGCTGATATTTCTAGTTAACTTCAAAACCAGAGAAGCTCTGCACATTCAGGGATGCTGGGTTTAGAAGTGATCATGGTCCTGAGGATTTTAAGGTAAGCAGGTGAGGTTTGCTGTCAACAAATGCTGTCTTACAGTCAATGCAGGGAATTACACACGATACAAAAGGAGAAGACAGACAAATTACAATGAAACGCTATCCATCTGGGGCAATCAAATTTCTTTTCCATTCTTCAGCTTTTCTAAGGTTACTCTTTCACACCACATGGATCTGTGACCGGCATTGACTGTTTTCCATTTTGTTGAAGGAGTTAAGACTGTCAAAGAATTGGAGGCAAAGTAAACTTCCCCCTGGACCTGGACTCAGCTTCAAACAGTGAATATGTCTGGACATAGGTTTCAGCTCACAGAGACCCAGGTCATGCCCAGGGAAGTTGCTGGAAAACAGAAGGAACAGAGGCCAAGGTGCTACACCTGCACATGGCAGAGGTTTGCAGAGAAGTGTCCAGCCTTTCAAGTTGAACCTTCTCCTGGTGCTCACTGTGTGGTCAAAACTTTCCTGGAGCCACTCGAACTATGTGGCAGGTCTGCTGTCACTTTAACTTGCACACTCTTCTTATTTACCTTTGGCAAAATTTGAGAATGAAACTGGGAAATACCCATGTGAGAACTTTTAAGATCTAATTTATGAAAGCTCTTGATTTACCAAGTGTAATAAAAACAGTAAGTCTACAAACTCATGATCAAAACGGGTCAAATTCAACACAAGCAACCCCAAAAACTGGCCTCTTTTACATTGAGCTGGTATTTGTAAAATGCGATCGAGCCAACACTGGCGGGTCAGGAAGCAGCAAACCAAATACCTCTTAGGTTGAACCTACTGAACATGCACATGAGAGCTGATAGGCAGTCCAGACTGGACTCCTGGGCTACCAGATGAGGATCTGTCATTTGAGGATGTGGCAAATTATTTTCAAATTTAATTCAAGTAGTTTAAAGAACTACACAGAGGCTGTGAGAAGGCTTTTCTTCCCTGTAACAAGGACCCATCACAAGAGGGACTGTGCATCTGCAGTCTTCCTCACCATGCCTTCCCAAAAAGGGAAAGTGGCTCTTTACAAGAGGAACATTGGTGACATCCCCTCCAGCAGTGACAAACTGACCACTCAAGCACAAACAATGATGATGCTCTCCACCCTGGTAACGCTTGATTTCCAAAACAGGAGGTTTATGTTTATACTACCCATCTAAGTCTGTGCATATGTATATAAACACAAGGATACAGGTTATGACACAGTTTTCACTTATTTAATGAAATTACAAGTCATATACTCAAAAAATATACTAAAAAATAGAACGAAATTATTTTCAAGGAATTATTCCTTTCGTCCATAAAAAGATCATCTCTTTCATCAATACAATCAGACTTTATTTCTTTCTTGACTGTAAGGGGTGTGTGTTATTCATTTTAGATTTTATTTTATCTATTCATGTTTCATAACCAGTAATTCATGTTTCATTAAGCAATCACTGGCATATTCAAAAGCAGTCTGGTGACATAAACTAGACTTTAATGTTTGAAATATGAAACTATTTTGTTTTGTTATTTAATTTAAAATAAGACTGGAAAAAATAAATTGAGCATAATTGTCAAGCCATTATAGTTTTCCCTGCTATGAGGCACAAAAGATGATCACTGAACTTTTTTATAATGTATCTAAATTAAATTGTAATAAAACTATTGGTTTAGAATGAGGGAAAATCCAGTATGATGTAGTGATTAAAAGACTGCCATACGTGTCGGAAATACACAAGTGCAGGTTTCCCTGCAGTCACATCACTGTTAATGGAGAATGTAACTAGGGGCACAGGTTGTTTCTTTTTTTCTGATTAGCAACCTCAACAGCTGTCTATAGTTAGGGCCCCAGTACCAAGTAACACTTTAAAAAGTAGAAAAATAAATAAGTTGTTATGCCATAATTTCATTAAACAATTTCACAAGCCTGTGACTGATGTTTTTATACCTTTCTAATACATAGTAGATTTATTAGCATGAGAAGGAAAGGAAAAGGAAAAGGAAAAGGAAAAGGAAAAGGAAAAGGAAAAGGAAAAGGAAAAGGAAAAGGAAAAGGGAAGGGATGTCTATAGTGCTTGAAAATTGAAATTCTGGCTTTAGTTTGCAATTCATGATGCTTCATCTAGTGCCTAGGGATACAGTTCCATATTGTAATATCTCTGCTGGCAAAGCTGGTTTGAGATGTTCCCATCCTGAGAGTTAGGTTCTCACCACCACCCTCCTGAGTTTTCCTTTCTCTAAGTTGTTTTGATTACATTATTTGTGAACTCGTGGCACAAAATTATATGAAGGATCAAGCAACAGCACAGCCCTCCATAGACCTGTACTTTCCCAGGTGCAGGGATGAGTGGGTTAAGGAAGGTAAGGGATTAAGAGAAGGTGGCTTAGAGGAGTGTGGGGCCTTCTTTAACCAGGATTGACCCTAGTGACAATGACAGGGAACACTTCACAAGCAACAAAGACCTGTTGGAGGCAGGGCAGTGAAAGAATTAATGTATGATTTCAGGACAAAGAATGAAAAATTGTACTTAAATTTTTTCTCAGAGCCTTATATTAGAGACTTGAGTTCCCTGTGAGCAGACAGTACACTGTGATGTGTAGGGAGGAATCCCATAAACAAATGGTACTGCTAATTGTTTTGTATGTGGAAACCACAAGGTAGGCTCCCAGTAGCAGTCCATGAAGCCGACTGCCTGAGGCAAATCACCAGCTTCACTTTGCAGCCCACCATCAGGACACATGGCAGAGAACGCAGGGTTGATCTTCCACCAGGGTCTTCTGCTCTCTGTGAGACACTGAGGGTAATGGTACAGTGGATTTCTCTCCTGCACTCACTTGTCCAATGCCTGCCTGTGTCATATTTTAGTGCAAGGGGGAGGGTTGGGTCTATCTAGCTACTACCAATCTTTTGAGACTTTACTTCACTGACACGAATTTTAAAAGTAGTTTTCTAACACAATAGGTGGGTGTTCATATTATTGTCGTGCTTAGTCACAGTTTACATGACAGTTTATTGCACTTGGAACTATTATATCAGATCCATAATTTAAAAATGCCATATGTTTAGAATTATTAAATTAGCATTTCATTAAGGCAAGAGATAAGGTGTGAGGGTTTTGTGTTTGGTTTTTTTTTTCTTATTTATTTGTCATGTAAAGATTAATGAGGTAAAAAAACCTGAAGCACTACTCCAAAAAAAAAAATAAAAAATAAAAAACAAACCACAAAAAAACAAAACCTAAAACACAACAACAACAACAAACCCACTAATCTTAGAAATATCCATTACAAACTACCCTTAAATTTTAGACTTTTATTCTTCAAGCACCTCACCATGGCAAAGAATAAAACTTATCAAGCTCTTCATCTATATATACATCTGTCCCCTAGAAGAAAACAAATGTACCAAAATTTCAACATCATATCATTCACTGTGATTTTACAGAAAACTTTCAGCAGATAGGTGATATATTCTTACTTACAGAATGAGCAGTGTACATGATAGCACATTGGCCACTTCTTCAGGATCAGCTTCACAGAACAGAATCTCACAAGCCGCTGGAAATATCAGCCTCAGACTAATTTTCAGAATTTGCTAATAATCTTGGGAAGCTCTGAAACAGGATGATCCTTGTGTCCCACAACTCATCAAGTCAGTTCTGCTCATCAAACTTCTTAAGTGCATATTTACCTTTATATACATGTAATATATACATATATAATACATACATGTGCTTAATGATAGTACATACACACAGGCAGACACACATGCATGCACATACATATGTACATAAGGATCTTTTCCTTTCCAAGTCATGGGGTGTTTGTTGTTCTAGATTCACTGAATCAAGAGCTAAGAGATGACAGAGAAAAAAAAATGAACCAGGAAGACCTGATTGTTGAATTTTCCAGGGTCATATCATACAACCAAAATTCTATAAATATTATGACACCAATGCATATAGATTATCTCCCCAGTGAACCAAATTTCTGCATGAATGCTCACAGACTTCAGTCCTTGGGCTTCTTCCAAAGAACCTCTGACTTGAATTGCAGTTTAAGGTTTTCTTGCATTAATACATTCAACAATACCATTAAGCTATTTAAATCCAGATTAGTTTTCTCCTGATCCTTAATCATATCCTTTCAAAGCAAGTTTCCACCTGTTCTTTAGAGTTTCCATCATTGTATCTTGGGGAAGAGACATTGCAAAATGCAGTGTATTTCCTTGACAATTACATAAAATAAAATACAACTCCACTTTATAAAATCTAACCTTTTCCCAGATTTGGAGGAGCCACATTTATTCCATTCTTGTCAAGTAGAAAGGCAAGGCATTTGTAATATTTATGAGACTCCTGTTTTCACAAAAGATGAATGAGATCTTGTATCACACTCCTGGATTTAGACACATAACCCTTTTTATGACTGGACCTAAATCCAGAATGCAATCAGCAGAATCCACGAAGATTGAACCTGATTATTACCATACATTCTTCTATCTTCCCTTTTTGAATATATCTCTAAAAAATAGGTATAACTTGTAAGAAAAATAAGAACCTGGAAGATAATAATTTTTTCACACTGTGGACACCAAACTACTTTCTCTATTTTATGATTGCTATAAGCTCCTTACAAAGTGGTAAAGTGGTCCTCTAAGACTACATATTTATTAAAGTTAAAGAAATGAGATTTAGGTCTTCCAGTGACAAGGGTGAGATGATACTACCTTCTATGAAAAATACCTTGAAAACCACACTTGTTCTCAGTGTTTTCCATTTAATTTTTAAAACTGAAATCAAAATCATAGAATCACAGAATGGTTTGGGTTGGAAGTGACCAAACAGTGTAGTTTCATGTCCCCTGCAATGAGCAGGGACGTCTCCAACTAGATCAAGTTGTTCAGAGCCCCATCCAAATTGACTGTGAATGTTTCCAGGCATAAGGCACCTACCAAATACCTTGGCAACCTGTCCCAATGTCTCACCTTTCTCAGTGTAAAAAAATAAATTCCATATATCTAGACTGAACCTACCTTCTTTCAGTTTAAAGCCATTCAGCCTTGTCCCATCACTACATGCCCATGTAAAAAGTCCCTCTCCAGCACTCTTGTAGGTCCTATTTAGGTACTGGAAGGTGCTATAATGTCTCCCTGGTACCTTCCCTTTTACAGCTGAAAGTAACCCTCACAGTACTAACCTTCACAGCCTGTCTTCATAGGAGATTTGTTCCATTGCTCTGATCATCTTTGTGGCTCTCCCCTGGACTTGCTCAATTGGTCTGGTTTGCACTGAGGCCCCCAGGTCTGGATTCAGCCCTCAGGTGGGGTCTCACCAGAGTGAAGCAGAGAGGCAGAACAGCCTCCCTCAACCTGCTACCCATGTTGCTTTTATAATAAAATAATTTCCTACATTACATGGTTCTAAAAAACCTATAGGAGCTGAAGAGAGAGTAACCAGAGCAGAAAAGCTTAAGGAGTAAGGACAAATCTGCATGTAGAAAGGCTTGGGACAAACTTATATCCTACAACATAATTCAATTCAGTTCACTCTCACATTAGATTAAATGAGCTTTAAGTGAACATTATGCTGACTTAATGCATTGACTTTCACTATTGGAGTGACCATAGTGGGGAAAATAGCCAGGCTGTCTGCACCTTGTTGTCTGTTGTTGACCGACACAACATGGAATAACAGAGGGCATAGCACACAGGGTACTGAGCAGCATCAGTTTTCTCACTTATTTCAGTGAGGTCTTAATTCAGCTGCCCACTGACAATAACCGAGGATTAACATTTCCAGCTGTTGTAACCTAGAGGGCATGGCATCAATCTGCACAGTGTGTGAAGTCTTATTTTACTGTCAATAGGGAATGTTTTGGAAAGATGCCCATCTATTGATCCCCTTACAGGAGGCAAACACAGAAAGACTAGAGTCTGGGGATACACAGATTCAAGGTCTGCAGTGTAGTGTGACTGCTGTCTTATTTCTCATGTCTGTAGGAATTTATATTTCCATGGTAATAGTGAAAAATAGCAGTTCTTATATTTACCAGACTTTCAATACAAAATTTAGAAGGTAAAGGAATTCTAGTAAAAGAACTTTAATCTTAATGAAACAGAAAAATAATGATAATTATATTATCCAACTATCTACTGTGCTTGCCAAGCACATTCTTCTTTGTGAAGTACAGATTACAACATTTGAATAATAGCTTGTCCAATTTCAAAAATGCATGTAGACTATGTTAAATATTTGGCAGAAATCCAGAAAAATCTCATGTGGATACACTATGACCAATCATGAAATTGCCTTTCCTGCCAAAAATGTCAATACATACTTTAAGTAATTTGTTTACTGGTGAATAGATTATTTTTTTCAGTTCCTTTCTAAGATATAGGAAATTACTGTAAACAAAAGCTCCATACTGCTGTTTGCTTGGTGTTCAAATCAAAATTAGAACTGAAAACAGGGCAGATGCAATTCCCCTAGAACTCATTCTTACAAGTCTGTAAGTCAACAGGTATAGTAGCTGGCTAACAAGACAGGGAGCTATAGGTAAGTAAATTTATGTCTCAAAGTGAAACAAAGTATTTTGTAATGGTCTTTGAAAAATCATAGAATGTGATGCATAATTAAAAGCAGAAAATACACACAGAGAGATCTCCATCAGATGTAAATGAACACTTCTCAGATAAGCTACTCTGCATTCTCTAAGTTTTCTGACTTTTGTTTTATTTTTAAGTTGAGCTGAAAAGTGAATCCTTCCTCAAACGTTCTCAAGTATTCAAAAAACTATCTCATTGTGTGATGGATACCTTTGTGTAAAACCCCTTTGCTTCAGAATTCACGGAGATTTGATGCTGAGTATGGCACAGACCATGGCTGGACCGCCGTACAATGCCAGTATACCACTATTGTTTAATAAAGCAGAGTGTATGAATGCTCAGTGTAAATCATCTGGTAAATGCAAGGAATGGTAAGGTGATAAAGGTTGCTGGTGGCAAAGTTATTCAGAATAATCTACAGTGAGCTGTGAAGAGCTGTAGAAAGCTTTCACATTACTGGAGAGACAGGGTGATAAAATTGCAAATGAAATTCAATGTTGATAAAAGTGAAGCACTGAGGAAAAAATAACCCTAACTCCACATTTTCTAGCGGTACGCTACCTCCACTGATACCAGCTGTCATTTTTTCAGAGATTATCTAATTGATACATATTTAACTAAATTCTGAGCAATTGGTCTGTGCTTGTCTTTAGCTTTGAAAACTAATGTTTTTCTTTCAAATTTAAGTATCTTCTGTACCCTAGAGCTTTTTTTTTTTTAAACTACACCAGTCGTCTAATGAAAGATATTCTGCTACAGATCTCATCTCACTTAACTGCATATGCATAATGAACTCTTCTCATTGTATCCCTTGAAGACAATCTTGTTTTGTCTAGACCCAATCAATTAATTTCATACGTTAATTATATGTATATGTTTGCATAAAATATAGCTGTAAATCTGCATGCTTTTGTAAAATATCACATCTCATGTACTGAGAATATTCACAGACAGATTTGTGAAGTGAGTTCCCAGCTGAAAAGAACACTTTATTGTCTATAAGTCAAGAATTTAGGTCTTCTGCTGAGAGAAGGAGTTATTCTGGAGAAGGAGGGCAGGTTTAATAGTGCAGCAAAAGACAGAACAAACAATCTCTTGAACCAGCCATGGCTAATGGGTACTTCTGCAGGACATAAATTAACAATACATTGTCTCAGAACATCTCAAGAATAAGAACACAGTGCCATGTCAGATGCACAAGCCGCTTAAGGGTTGGTAATAATGGAGGTAACTATGGAAAAAAGTCTACCATGTGCCAAAAATGCTCTTCAGCCTCCAGCGATAACAGTGGGAAGTATAATTGAACCCAAATAGTCCAGGAGAAGCTTGTGACAACTCTAAATTTTATTTTACTACATTCATGAAAGTGATGTTGATGTCACTGTGAATAGTTCCCTGCAAGTGCTGGTTCAGTGCTCAGCAGCAGTCAGAAAGACAACTCTTGGGAAAGGAGCAGAGGACAGAACAGGGAGCATTGTTCAGCCACTGTATAAATGTCTGATGTATCCATAAGTTAAAAACTACACACAGTTCTGCTTATGTCACCTTTGATGGCACTATTTAAGTACAAGGAGGGTTATCCATGATGATGAGTTATGTGAACCAACTAGCATTTGAGGAGCAACGAGAACTCACTGCAGAAATGTCTGATGGAGATAAGGGTGCACTGTTTACAAATCCATGGAGGAGAGATTAAATATGAAAGTCTGGATGCAGCCTCCAATGTGAGAAATCCTTAAATCATTAATTGCTGGAAGTACTCACCTTAGTTCACTCCTTTCCTAAGCAAGTGCTGCAGATGAGCCCTGGAAATGGACTCCAAGGCCAAGACTGTCTTCTAACATGCAAGTGCTGGTCATGCTCAACACGCTGCAGTTGAGTTTTATCCATGCTAGCACTGCCCCATGCCAGTACATTCAGACACAGAGGAGAGCGGCAGGTTTGCTTTCATTTACTGGGGGGAAATTTGAACTCTGGAGTGCTGGAGAGTGATTCTGGATCTATTTCCATGGTGCTCCAAGAGAAGTCTGAGCCAGAGAACTTTTGGTTAAAGACCACGTGCTTTGAGCACATCGCTCTAGTTAGGCAAGTCTTCTTTGTAGGTGGGTTTAGGACAAATTTTGTTCCTCCCAGCTTTTCCACACAGAAAAGACTTTCTCATGTTCCCTGGATAAAGTTTTGGTGCCTTGGTGGGAGATCTCACCTCATTATTGAAGGTTAATTACTATAGCGGGACACCAGGAATGAAAATGAGGAGATGAACCCTAGAAACAGACCTATCCCAGCTGCGATAACCACTGCTCTGGGAGTGGCCTAAGAATGAAAAACACTTTTATCATTCCTAGGAAATCAGCAAGCCTTGTTAGCTAATCAGAAGAAATACCACCCAGCAGATGTCTATTTCAAGTTTAGTACGTTCCTGAGAAGAAATTAAGTTTTTTCTTCACATTAGCTCCAACAAAGTGTTGATCTTCTCTAAAATCATTATCATTTTATTTATTATTATTTTTAATTATTA
>VXAU01005040.1:18342-102200 GCA_013399695.1 Formicarius rufipectus | reverse complement strand
GGGATGCGGGGTGTCCGCGGGGAGGGATGCGGGATGTCCGTGGGGATGCGCGGGGCTGTGCGCGGGGTCATCCCGGTGCTACCCCGTGCTCGGCGAGCCGGACAGGGTCGGACCCGGCTCCCTCCGGTACTCCCCGGCTCTTCCCCGGCCGGGGAGGCTCCCGAGCTCTCCGTGCCTGGGGATGCTCTGCCCGCGGAGGCGCCTCCCAGCACCGCTTCAGAGCTGGGATTTGACTTTTTGCGGGTGTTTTGGCTTGGGTGGTGGTTGGTTTCTGTACCGGCGGCTGGAGTTTAACAGCGGGAGCGTGTGCGTGGAAAGCGGAGCTCCCGGAGCTGCCCGAGCGCCCCGTCCTTCCCCACCCTGCCCGTGTCCCGTGGCAAAGCCCAGCGCTGGGAGGGCACGGCGCGGTCCCTGCGCCTCGCTGGCCGTGCCATCCCGGCTGGTGTGAGCAGGCAGGGCTGGCAGGGGCAGGGGCAGGGACAGAGCCCTGCAGGTAAGCACCGCACCCTCTCCGCAGAGCCGGCCCTGCCGCGCCCCGCCGGCGACATCGTCCATCCCGTCAAGGTGGACGAGAGCGGCTCCTTCCTCTCCTTCGACCTGACCCACCGAGCCCTTCACCGGAGGTCTCCCGCCTCGAGGAGCAAGTTCCCCGCCTTCTACGAGCTGCGTTACAAAGGACAGGCGCTGAAGTTCAACCTGAGCCTCAACAGGAACCTGCTGGCCCCGGGGTTCGTCAGCGAGAGGCGCTTCGGCAGCACCGCGGGCGCCGAGATCCAGCCGCACCCCTCCAACCCCTGCCACATGCTCGGCGAGGTTCGCGGCCCGGCCGAGGGAGGGCTGGCTGCCCTCAGCACCTGCGATGGCCTGGTAGGTACAGCCCTGTCCGAAAGGGTCCCTCATCCACAGGGAAACGGCGGGACCTGCGTGAAATGCCCCTTTCTGGTGTAGCAAAGCTCCGGGCAGCCGCGGGGTCAGCATCCCGTCACGTCGGGCTGATGTGGCTGTGGATGAGCTGACTGTTAGTTTTCCACGGATTCCAGTGGTTTGGGAACTCCCTGGGGCTGCGTTTACTTGTTTGTGTCCAAATTCCCATAGACAGCAGTTCTCTGCCTTCTAGTACAGGAACGTGGGGTTGTGAGGAACAGATCTGGAAAGGAGGGGCTCGGGGCTGGAGGTGTTAATGGTAACACAGCTCCTGGGCAGCGAAACTGCTCCCTATTTCCTGAGGTCTCCACTGTCTTATTCCAGTGTAGGTATTTCCAAAGGTGGCAGTGGCCTCTGTGGAAAGGGCTTAAAACCTCTTGTGTGTTCACAGAAGTGGTGCCACAGAACTGGGGATGTGCAGATCCCCGTTCCCAAGGGGGTCTGTGGGATGATAGGGGCACTGGCGTTCCCTAGAGGTGGGGGGGGGGGGGGGTTTTTTCTTCACTGGGGCTCACCTTGGGACCCCCCCTGCATCCCCAGCACGCACACAGGGCAGAGGGAGGAATCCCCTGCAGTGCCTGTGCCAATTCGGAGGGATGACAATTCCATTGGATCCCTGGGCTGCTGCTGCTGCTCTTGGAGAGGGGCTGTGTTTGCATTTTGAGCTTTCTGAGTTTAAATGAATGGCTTCCCACTGCCAGAGGGCAGGGTTAGAGGAGAGATTGGGAAAGAATTCTTCCCTGGTAGGGTGGGCAGGCCCTGGCACAGGTTGCCCAGAGAAGCTGTGGCTATCCCTGGATCCTTGGAAGTGTCCAAAACAATGTTGGATAGAGTTTGGAGCACCCTGGGCTGGTGGGAGGTGTCCCTGCCCATGGCAGGGGGTGGCACTGGGTGGGCTTTGAGGTCCCTTCCCACCCAAACCATTCCATGATTCCGTGGTTCTAATGGTCACTCCCATTCCCAGGTGAGCCTGTGCTGGCTGCAGGTGCCTTCACAGTGCCCCTTGTCTCTCCCTGCCAGAAAGGTGTGTTCCGGCTCAGGAACGAGGACTATTTCATCGAGCCCGTGTCCAGCAGCCCTCGGCAGGACGGGGCAGCACAGCCCCACAGGATATACAAGCGGCAGGCGCCCGAGGAGGGGGCAGAGCAGGGCAGGAGCCCCCCGGCTCTGCGGGGCATCTGCGGTGTGCGAGGTACGGCCCCTCCGCGGGCCATTCGGGGGTGTTGGTGCCACCGGGGACTCCTCGTGTGCTGAACCCCGCGCCTCTCACTCTCATCTCCTTCCAGCCGTGCTGCAAGCAGGGAGATGATGTGGAGACTGAGTGTTTCCTTTCATTTCCTTGAAAACTTTTGACCTGCCAGGGTGTGGGACTTCGGGAGTGAAACACGGTCACTGTCCCAGGAGTTCCTGCTGCAGGCAGAGAGTGTGTGGTTCCTTTCTGTCCGGAATAGATAGGCTGGATAAACTCCCAAATCCAAGATTTCCAGTACTGAGGTTCAGTCCATGCCCAGCAGCTCATAGGCATTTTACTCCTCAGTGAAGCTGCACCTTCCAGGCAGCACATCTTGGTTTGCTATTTCCTAGAGCTCTCTGCTTGCAGAAACTGTTTTTTTTCCTGTGATCAGGTTATCGTCAGGTATTTTTCTGATAATCTAAATTAATTATTTAATCTGTGGCAATAATCTTAATGACTTCTTCAAGTCTTTGAAGTCTAGTCTTCAATATTCTTGTCTCAAGTCTATTCTTGACTTTGAATTCTATCCTTGAAAATTCATTTTTCTGGGTGTACTATGACCTGTGTGTAACTTGTGTGGATCTCCCTTACTATCAGGGCTGGCAGAGTAGATGTTCTGGGCCTGCCCTGTGAAGGAATCCCAAAGTCTGTAGGATTTTAGTGACTGTCACCCCTTCATCCTGCACTGAAGCATTGCTGGTTTGCTTTGCAAAGCACCACAGCAGCCAGATGGGGTTGGGCTGCTGGGTGGGGTTTATCTGCTGTCAGTACGTGGTGCTGCCTGTGTGTTCAGCTGGGCAAGTGTTTGAGAGGGACCATCCCAAAGGAAAGTGGCACAGGAGCCCCCCCAGCCCCCTCAGCACCCTCTGCCCTGCAGTGCCCTCCCGTGCCAGCTGGCAGCTCAGCAGCCAAGGGCACGATGGAAACTGCTCCAAGGAAGCTGCTGTGGTTAAACTGTCGCAGTGGTATTAGCAATTCATCAACTGGCCCAGATAGCTGGGATTTTTCAGGCTGGGGGATCAAACACCCTTTCACAGCTAATGTACAGTGTAGTCCATAACATGTAAAAGTCTATTGTTCGGGAAGTGAGGCTGAGCCTCCCAAACTGGTCATGGAAGCGATTCCCACTGTGTGGGATGAGGTTTGTAAAGCCTTCACCCAGCTTGGGGCTGACCCTGACCTTGATCTTGGAGCAGCGTCACAGGGAAAGTCTCCAGTGGAGAATTCCCAGTTGCTGGTGTGGGTGAGGAGCAGTCACCTCACAGCCCACTGAACGTGCCTCTGCCTCCCCTTGGGAAGGAGCACAGCTCAGCCTCCCTGTGCCCCAGGACATCTCCGTGCCCTCCTGCACCCTCCTGGCCTGGCCGGGACTCTGCTGCCTGTGGGATTTGGCTCAAGAATCCAGCCCGGCTTTGGGGGCACAGAGGGAACTGTCCCTCCCTGAAAATTACAGATCTGGGATGATAATGCAAAATGCTGAGCCACCAGGGTTGCTTCTCAGGGGTTCCTCAGGGTTTCTCAGGTTGTTTCTCAAGCATCTCTGCAGGGTTGCCTATAAATTCCTGTGGCAGTACAAACCCCAAAACTCTGCTCTGGGAGGCTCCGTGTTCCTTGTGGAATATTGCAAACCCTGTTCCAGTCAAAGAAATTACTTCAAATGCTTTGTTTGTTTGTTTTTCTGTCATGCTTATGTGCAGCAGACTGAGGTCAGAGTCTTTTGGAACACAGAGCATAGCAAAATGCACATAAGTTATGGGTGTAAGTGTGGAGTCTTCTGCACACCAAAGATTACTCCTTTGAATTTAAAAAAAGAAAAAAAAAGATATTTTATCAAAGTGGCAGACATTTTATCAAGAAACTGAAGTCCTTTTTTTCCCCTTTAATCCCTCAGAATCTCAGGAAAGCCTGGAGCAGTCTGAGAGGCGCAGGGAAAGGTGGGAGCAGAAGCAGCACCGGAGGAGAAGGATTAGGCAGCGCTCCATCAGCAGGGAGAAGTGGGTGGAAACGCTGGTGGTGGCAGACCCCAAGATGGTGGAGTTCCATGGCAGTGAGAACATCGAGAAGTACGTGCTGACCGTGATGAACATGGTGAGTCCTGGGCTGGCAGGGCAGAGCCATCGTGTCCTGGGAGCAGGGCTGGGAGACCTGGAATCGTGGCTTCATGGAATGGCTGGGGGTGGAAGGGACCTTAAAGCTCATCCACTTCTACCCCCTGTGGACAGGGACACCTTCCACTATGCCAGGTTGCTTTAAGCCCCATCCAGCCTGGCCTTGGACACTTCCAGGGATGGGGCAGCCACAGCTGCTCGGGGTAAAAGACCCCAGAGTTTGCCAGGACTCGTCCCTGGTGTGACTTCAGCAAACCTCTCACACTCTGGCTCTTCCCACCCAGCCCTTGGCCTTGCTGCCCTGCTCAGGGCTCTGACCCTGCGGGAGGACAGGTCAGTGTCAGCAAATCCAAGGCCAAAACCTCCGTGCAGGTGGGAGCAGCTCAGCTGCCACCATTTCACCTTCCTGTTCCCTTCTCCTCCCCTCCATGGCAGGGGTGATGTGGCCTCCCAGGGGGGTCCCCAAAGGGAGACACGCTCCGAGGAAGGGAGGTGGTGGGTGCCAGAGCTGGCACTAGCCAGGTCAGCAGGAGAGACAGGGACAGCTTTCCTGGGAAGGAGCACCAGATTGTGGTGGTCCCCACTGGGAATCTGGGGGGGTTTGCTGGTGCCATAGAACAAGCAGATAAGTCAGGGTGAGTTGGTTCAGTCTGTTCCTTCTTCTGCTGCCAGAGCAGCACCTCTTGCATTCCAGAAGAGAGCTTTGGCTGATGCCAGGAAAGGGTAGGATCAGGCAGAGGACCTCAGGTAACATCCCTGGGTTTCTGGGGGGTGATGAAGGCACCCAGAGAGCACCAAATTCCTTTGAGATGTTAAACATGTCTATTAGTGAGAGCAGAGGGGTTCCCCTGGGCATTTCTGGATGAGTTCCAGTGTCTACACAGATTACATCAAGTGTAAATGGAAATCATGGAAGGCCTCAGTCCAGACCCGTGTCTGTTCTTGTCTTGGTTTGGGGAATTCCCCGAGATCTCGTCAACAGCTTCCCCTGGAGCTCCTGTTCCTGCAGAGGGACGTGTGGTGGGGCTGGGCCGTGCTCTGAGCTTTATTCCCTTGGCATTCCCCTGTCACAGGGGGCAGGGCTGTCCCATGCTCTGAGCTTTATTCCCTTGGCATTCCCCTGTCACAGGTGGCAGGGCTGTTCCACCACGCCAGCATTGGGAACCCCATCAACATCGCCATAGTGCGGCTCATCCTGCTGGAGCATGAGGAGGTGAGTGGGGAGCAGACTGGCCCACCCCGTCCTGGCAGCCAGCTGGGGGGCACTGGGAGCTGGCCTGGACAACCAGGCTCCCCCCTGCACTGTCTTCATGGCCTGGAGGGGTTTGTGTAAGAGAAATCCAGGCATGATGTTTGCAGCCTCATCTTGGCTGGTGGAGTCAGGAACAGGGTGGTCAGAGGAGCTGCTGAGTCTGATTTTTTGGGTGATTTTTGCTAACTCAGCATGGGTGTGGGAGCAGAGGGCTGTGGGTCGCTGGGTGGTCGTGTCCCAGCAGCAGTGGTGGCTCGGAGGCCACTCAGATGGGCTCCCAGCTGTGTCCTTCGTCCTCAGCCAGGACAGGATATTTCCCTGCAGTGTTTCTTAACCCCCTTTACTGGATGATTTAATGTTTTGGTTGAATCACAGATGAAAAGAAAGCAGGAAAAGGACTGTCTTCCCACCCAGCCTAGGACCTATAAACATGGAGCAATTCCATCTGGATGGCAGTCACTGCTGATTCCACTCCGATGTGTCTGAGATCAGACCTCTCCCCTCTCCACCCCAAAACCCAAACAGCTCCAGCAGTGATACAACAGCAGACTTCTCCTTTTTCAGGAGGACCTGAAGATCTCCCACCATGCAGACAACACCCTGAAAAGCTTTTGCAAGTGGCAGAAGAGCATCAATGTGAAGGGAGATTCCCATCCCCTGCACCACGACGTCGCCGTCCTGCTCACCAGGTATGGTGTCCTCCTGCTGATTTGATGCAGCAGGTGCTGCTCTGTCAGGTAGAAACTTCCCTGCCTGCAGGTAGAAGGGCAGGCAGAGGAACATCTTGGTGGGAGCTGGTGAAATGTCACTCTCCACTCCTGAGCCCTGCCTGGATACCTGCACACAACATGCCTGATGTGAAATCTGGACATTTCTGGGTCCTGCTGGCTGGAACTGTGGCGGAAGGTGTCCCTGCCCATGGCAGGAGACTGGAATGAGATAAGCTTTAAGGTCCCTTGAACCCAAACCACTCCAGAGCTCTGTGATTCTATGAACTGGTCTCAAATCTCAGGTTAAACCTGGACACAGCTCCCATTTGAGGCTTCCAAACCAGGTTTTCTCCATGGCGCTATTGCCAAGAATGGCTGGATCCTCCCAGGAGCTGTACACAGGGATTAACTCTCCTTTCTTCCTTGGAGCCTGGGCTTGGCAGAGGAGCCTCTGGGAAGCCCCTGACCTCCCATGGAGCTAGCAGGAATTCATGCCTCTGGCCAAGTTTATGTACCTTGCAGTCAGAGCCTACTCTGAGGGTTTCAGGCTGCGTGCCTTGGCTTTTGGCAGTGTTGTGGTGGTTTGGGTGATGACTCGAAACCCACAACAGCTTTATCTTCTCTGGGAAGTTGCTTTGTAGTAGAAATGAGGCACTTCAGGCCTTGTACTTCAGTGGAGTTGTTCTTCCTGGGTGGCGGGAGCTGCCCTGGACCACAGCACCCCCGGCTGTGCTTCCCCATAGTAATTGCTTTATTATTCCCAGCATCAACTTTATTTATACAATGGAATAAACGCGGCCAGGCTGGCCAGCAGTTCCCATTAATCAGGCTTAATAATGAGCTGGGGATACTGGGAGAGGAAAGGGGAAAGGAAAGGTCATAAATGTTTCCACTGAGGACGGACGTTGGATGTCTCCTTTCTCACTTCTGTCTGGCCGCTGTCCGTGTGTCTGGGCCGTGTCCCACACTCTGTCCTGCCGCCTGCCAACCCCCCGTGTGCTCTGTGTCTGTCTGTCTGTGCCCGTCGCCCCAGGAAGGACATCTGTGCTGCCATGAACAGGCCCTGCGAGACCCTGGGGCTGTCCCACGTGGCGGGGATGTGCCAACCCCACCGGAGCTGCAACATCAACGAGGACACGGGGCTGCCCTTGGCCTTCACCGTGGCCCACGAGCTCGGACACAGGTACCACCAGCTGCATCCTCCCCCTCCTCCTCTGCACTGCTCCCTCGGCGCTGCACAAGGGCACGGGGGGAAGGTGGGAGAAGGTTCCCAAGGTGGTTCCTCACTGGTGCAAACCCTCCTTTGCCCCCCAGGGATTTCATTCCAGAGTTAAGCTTTTGGTTGCCTCAGGCTTAATGAAAACTGTGCAATCCAAGGCGACCCAGACAAGTTGTGTTTGTGTGTTATCCTGCGCTGCTTTGGGAAGGTTTTGGAGCACCTTGAAAACAGGATCTGTCTGTAGAATCAGCAACAGATTTCAATTAAATGTTGACAAGATCACTTGAACATCACGTTCACAATAGACATCCGTGTGGGGCGAACACCCACCAATAAGTTTAATTAAGTGATCTTGTTCAGAATTCCTGAGCATTCAGTGGAAAAGCTGAAATAAAAGCACAAGATAGAGTTTGGGGCAGTGTCCCTGATATCAGTAAAACATCCCCCAGGGCCAGCCCCTGTCCATGTCCCCATAGTGCTGGATTCCCCAGCCCCTGTCCCTGTCCCCACGGTGCTGGATGCCCTGTCCCTGTCCCCACGGTGCTGGGTGCCCTGTCCCTGTCCCCACGGTGCAGGGTGCCCTGTCCATGTCCCCACAGTGCTGGGTGCCCTGTCCCCACGGTGCTGGGTGCCCTGTCCCTGTCCCCACAGTGCTGGGTGCCCTGTCCCCACGGTGCTGGGTGCCCTGTCCCTGTCCCCACGGAGCTGTGCCGTGCCCGGTGTCGCGGTGCCGGGAGGTGGCTGCTGTGTGGTTGTAGTGGTGTGTGGCTCATCTCCCCTCTGTGGGACTGTGCTCTTACACAGTTTTGGGATTCAGCATGATGGAAGCAGCAATGACTGTGAGCCAGTTGGGAAAAGACCTTTCATCATGTCTCCACAGCTCCTGTATGACACGTCCCCACTCACCTGGTCCCGCTGCAGCAGGGAGTACATCACACGATTCCTAGAGTGAGTCCTTCCTCCTCTTCTTCCTCACTGGGGGAGGGCTGGGGGGCTTGGGACCCAGGGCACAGGGGGATGCTCTTACCCAGACAGGTTGTGGCTGTCCCATCCCTGGAAATGTCCAAGGCCAGGTTGGAGGGGGCTTGGAGCAACCTGGTCTTGTGGAAGGTGTCCCTGCCCATGGCAGGGATTGGAACTGGATGGGCTTTGAGGTCCCTTCCAAGCCAAACCATTCTGGGATTCCATGATCCCCCTGGGCTGCCTCACTCCATGCTGTGAAGGGGGCTCAGGAGTGTTTGGGTGGTGGCACAGGGGCTGTGGTTGCACAAGTAAAACCAGAGTGGTTTCCTTGATGCTCTCGGCAGTTTCTGCAGAGGGTGGATGATTGTCTGCCTGAGGAAGCATCACGTGAGGAAATGAGACCCAGCCAAATTCTTCCCTGCTTTTGTTTATTTTTAGCACCCAGGGCTGATTTTTCAGGCTGTTGTTATGCAGTTCCAGGGAACATGGCCCAAAGATTTACATTTGTCAGCCAGTGACTTGCACTGGAGGAACGTTTTCCTTCCTTGCTATGGGAAGGTTTGCAAACAGTGAGGAGCAGTGATGGGAGAGCTGAGCAAGGGGACAGTGTTCTGTGGTGGGGAGGCTGCCAGGGCTGACCTCCTGCTCCTGAACCCCAGCCTGGGACATGTGGGTTCAGCCCTGCACAGGGTGAATTACTGTTGATTTATGGCTGTCAGAGGAATGGAGCCTTCCTGTATCTGAAGTGCTCTTGGCCCTCTGCTTTTAACCTCCACTTTTGCATTAAGAATTTTCTGCTAGTGATGACCTTGGGCTGCTATGAGCTGGGATGGGGGAGAGACAGAGCAGCTGGATGCTCCTCTGCTTGGGCTTTGGTCTCTTTGCGCCCCCAGAAGGGGCAGCTCTTCCTTCAGAGCAGCACAAAGCCCAGCAGGGATCTGTCCCTGGCCGTGACATCCCCCAGGCCAGGCAGAGGCCAGGGGCCAGCACAGACATGAGCTGTTGTAATGTGGTGTTGGCAGGAGGACAGGAAGGAATTCTCCAGAAAATGGGACCCTGCTGACCTGGGGTTGCTGGATGTGCTTGGAACAGACCTCACATTTGGAAAAAAACCACTCTCGGATGATGATTATTGTTATTTTACAGAAGATTATTATTTTACAAGCACTGCTGAGTGTTCAAGCATCAGAAAGTGGTTCCTGGCAGTGGCTCAGCCCTGGCACTGTGGGTCAGCCCTGGAGCAGCCGGGGGTGGGGACCCCCTGGGTCAGGGTGTGCTCAGACACCCAGGGGCACTGGAAGAGGTGCCCTCCCTGCTGTGGCACTGGTGTCCCCGAGCAAGGAGCATCCCTGGCTCAGGCTGGTGTGGGATGCCAGCACAGCGGGGTGGGGATGCTCCTCCCATGGAGGGATTGCTCTGGACCCAGCATCCTCTCAGCCCCAGGTCATGCCAGCACTTCCCAGAGAAGCCCTTTTTGATTTTCTTGCCAGCCAGAGTTCAGGGAGAGTCTGGGCAACACTCCAAGACACACGGTGGGATTGTTGGGGTGTCCTGTGCAGGGCTGGGAGTTGGACTTCATGATCCTTGTGGGTCCCTTCCGACTCAGGAGATTCTGTGATTCCATGATGCAGCAGCTCTGGGAATTTCCCCCCTAACCTCTGGGTGATAGTGTAATGCTCTTTGTTGCCCAGTCCTCACCATGACACGAGCTCCTTCCCAGCACAGCTGGTGGGACATCCTTGTCAGATGGGACCTGGTATGTCGTGGATGCCCTGCCTGCACCCGAGGCTGGGATGGAATGGAGCAGCTTCCCTTTGTTTCAGCAGCAGCCCTGGCACTGCTGCAGTCTGTCCCTTTCCCCTTCAGTCTTTGTTCTACATCAAACCATCGGTTTTTCAGCCTCTTTCCACAGTGCTGGAGCTCTTCTTCCATCATCCTCTTCCCAGGGCCTGGGGCTGGCTGCTCTTCCCCTGCCAGATCCACCAGCTCCTGGTTGTGCGGCTGATTCTTCCCAAACTCCAATCCCTGGCTTTGTTTTTATAGAATTCTGTCCTGACTCTTTTTAGACCCTTCCTCCAGTTCTCTGAGAGCTTTTGGAATTTTAATCCTGCTCTCAAATGTATCTGCAGATCCTCCCAGCCTGCTTACAGATGGGAATTTAATCATTGTTCCATCCACTCCATCATCCAGCTCCTTAAGGAAGGGGCTGGAACAGGCAGAGGCAGCTCAGACCCCTGCGTGTTTCCCTGCACAGTGGGATTTACTGCAGATCCCTGCAAAGCCACAGGGGAACTCAGGCCAATTTCTCCTGGCTTGGAGATGTGTTTTGGCCAATTGAAGAGAGCAGTGGAACAATTGTAAAATACTTAGAGAAGAACTAGGTTCTGAACAGAGCACTGGGAGGCTGATGGCAGATCTCAGTCACCCCCACGTGGGGACAGGGACCTTATCCCAGGCTGGGGCAAGACTGGGAGTGCCCTGAGCAGGTCAGGGGCACAAGAGGGTTGGGGCAGTTTGGAGAGGACATAGGGGGCCCAAATAGGCAATGGGTGAACTGGTCCAGAGCAGCACCAGTGTCGCACATGTGGCTCATCCAAGATGAAGTGCTTAAGCCTGGACTTTTCCCAGTAAAAGCACCATTCCTTCAGTTTTGAAAGAAAATACTCCCAAATGTCTTCCACCAGCAGATAAAGAAAATAGGACAAGGGTAAAGAAGTTAGGACAAGACAGAATGGCTTCCCACTGCCAGAGGGCAGGGATGGATGGGTTATTGGAAAGGAATTCTTCCCTACAAGGGTGCTGAGGCCCTGGCACAGGGTGCCCAGAGCAGCTGTGGCTGCCCCATCCCTGGAAGTGTCCCAGGCCAGGTTGGATGGGGCCTGGAGCAACCTGGGCTGGTGGGAGGTGTCCCTGCCCATGACAGGGGGTGGAATCAGATGGGCTTTAAGGCCCCTTCCAGCCAGTCCATTCTGGGATTCTATGGAGATACCTGTGGGGGTGCCATGCAATGGCCCCTCTGTGTGCCTGGAACAGTCTGCACCTGACACTGTGTCCAGCTGCCTAATCCATGCTTAATCCATCCCAGCTCAGCCCTGCATCTCTCAGTGATCCTTCACTTCCCCTTGGGATGGTAGAGACAGGATGGTCCTGCTGTTGGAAATCTGGAAATGAGATTTTCAAGCCTTTGGGCTGCTAAAAACAATCTGTTTCCTGAATTTTCCAAAAGGGAAATACAAATACATTGCAATAAGGATATGCATGGGATTTTAAGGGGCTGTCTCCAGCCGTGTGAGCTGTTTCAGGTGTCCAGTGTGGAACTAACTGAGTGGGATGGGCAAGGGAGGTGCTGGCTCTGCTGGGCATCACCCCATGGTTCTGCTGCACCCCAGAGCAGGAGCTCTCCTGTGCTTCCAGCCCTCGTTTCCATGTTGCTGGTTTGGGTCAGAAAGGAATCCCATTTCAAGTTAATTCAGAGCCATTCCCAATCACAACAAACCCAAGTAATCTAATCTGCCCCGACAGCCCTGCCAGAGGCTTTGCCTGGCTGGAAACGAGTTTGTTTAAATCAACACTGAGGGCTGAGCTGGTGACAATTCCATGTGTGTTTGGGAAGCATCATAGCAGAGTCAGCCCCTCAGCCTGGCCACCTCCTGCCCCAGCTGCTCTGCTCCCATCCCTGCTCCAAAGGAACCTCTCCAGCCCTCCTGGGGCACTTCTTGTAGTGGGAAACCTGAGCACGAGCACATTTGGCTGCTGCTGGTCTTCTTTATTCCTGTTAGCAGGGTGTTGACACAGGGCTGGGGGTCTGCAGGGGCATTTCTGGAGCTTGTGGGGTCCACTGGGATGTTTCTGGAGGTTGTTGGGGTCCTCGGGGACGTTTTTGGGGTCACCATGATGTACCAACGTGGGGACAGCAGCTCTTTTTCGGGAGAGAAGTGTTTCTTCAGTGACACCCCTCACCACTAACAGTGGAAGCAGTGTCCTGGCTGAGGGCTGAGCCGATGTTCCCTTCACAAGGCAGAGATCCAGGGGGTTATTCCCAGGAAAAATTCTGCTTCTGGCTTTCTGCCAGGCGTATCTCAGAGGGGGAAAGGAGGGCATGGCACCAGCCTGGGAAGCTGCACGGAGAAGCCACTGCTGCCTTTGCCCCTTCACCTTCCTGGGGGACATGGGGTGATCGCTCGGGGGGATTCCCACCCCGAAAATCCGGTGCCCACGTGGAGCGGGGCTGGTCGCAGAGCAGCCACCTGGCCAGTGCCGGCTGCTGATGGTCCCTCGTCCCTGGGGCATCCCCGAGGGGCTGTGCTGGGCTCCCCGGGGACACTGCCCTGCCCTCTCTCTGCAGCCGGGGATGGGGGCTGTGCCTGGACGACCCTCCAGCCCGGGAGGTGCTGGACTTCCCCCTGGTGCCCCCGGGGGTCCTCTATGATGTGGGCCACCAGTGCCGGCTGCAGTACGGCCCCTACTCCACCTTCTGCGAGGACATGGATGTAAGCTGGGATCCCCCGGGAGCAGGGGCTGGGATCCCCTGGGAACAAGGGCTGGGATCCCCCGGGACAGGGGCTGGGATACCCCTCTGAACAGGGGCTGGGATCCCCCGGGAACAGGGGCTGGGATCCCCCGGGAACAGGGGCTGGGATCCCCCGGGAACGGGGGCTCTGGGGCCTCTCTGGGGGTGTTTGCTGGGGCCTCTCTCCCCGTGTGGGTTCAGTCTGTGCAGGAGGGTTGGCCGGGCAATAACCGTGCCCTGCACAACTTGTTTCCTGCAGAGTGTCTGTAACACGCTGTGGTGCACGGTGGGGAACACGTGTCATTCCAAGCTGGATGCTGCTGTCGATGGCACGGCGTGTGGGGAGAACAAGGTAACAGGGGCAGACCCCTCTGTGGCCTCAGGGACCCCCAGTCCTGCACACAGAGGAGCTTCACGGGCTCCAGCACAGGCGTGGGCTCATCCTGCTGCCCGTGCTCTGCCCAAACACTTGCTGCTCCCAGGAGGGGCTGCCTTCAGGGAAGCTTCAAAATCCTTGGGAAAGTGAAACCCACAGTTAATGACCATGTCAGGAGGACGCAAGTCTTGCTCTGCTCTCTCTGCTGTGGTGGTGGATGCTCATCCCTGGGATCTTCCCCGCTGCTGGGAAGGCATTTCTGAGCCTCTCTGGGCTGAGAATCCCCATTAAAAAGGGGTCTCGGGGGAGGTTTGGGTTTGTTGCCTCAGACAAATCCTGACACAGCCCAGAATCTCTGTATTTCCCATCGCTGGAGATGGGAAGAGCCCGGCTGCCCCCGGGCGCTCCGTGGGCGCGGAGCGCGGCTCTGCTCGGGACGGTCGGTGTGCGGGCCGTCCGTGCTCGGGGCTCTCGCACTCCGCAGCCACCGCCACACCCTCTCCCTCAGTGTCCCTTCTGTGTCTCCGCAGTGGTGCTTCAACGGGGAGTGTGTCGCCGTGGGTCACCGTCCCGAGCCCATCGCCGGCGGCTGGAGCTCCTGGGGCTCCTGGGCGGCGTGTTCGCGGAGCTGCGGGGCCGGGGCGCAGAGCGCTGAGCGGCACTGCAATGCCCCCACGTGAGTGGGCTCTGCCCCAGCCGCCCCACCCTGCACGGGACACCCCTCAGGGACCGCGGCATCCCGGCCGGTTGGGTTGGAAGGGACCTTAGTGCTTATCTCATCACACTGCCTGACGTGGGCAGGGACACCTCCCAGCAGCCCAGGGTGCTCCAGCCTGACCTTGGACACTTCCAGGGANCCTCTGGCAGTGGGAAGCCATTCCCTGTGTCCTGTCCCTCTCTCCCTTGTCCCCAGTCCCTCTCTCCCTTGTCCCCAGTCCCTCTCCAGCCCTCCTGGAGCCACTTTAGGCACTGGAAGGGGCTCTCAGGTCTCCCTGGAGCCTTCTCTTCTCCAGGCTGAACCCCCAGCTTTCCCAGCCTGGCTCCAGAGCAGAGGAACCCAGTTCTTCCCTATTCCTTGTGAAGTCAGGGACCATTATCTGTCCAGTGCAGTCCTACCCAGACTGTGTCCCATGGCTGAGCTGTGCCATCGTGCAGTTACAGGTCTGAATGATGAGCTTTTGAGCACTGAGGGATGAATCTCTTGGGATGACCCATGGGAGCCACCAGAGGGGCTGGGTTTTCTCTGGCTCCTTCCCCATGTCGTTCCTGCTCTGTGCCCACAGGGAGTGGTTCCAGTGACTCAAACAAAGGGCAAAGACTCCATGCTCAGAACTGTAGAACACATCCAGTGGCCTTTAGTGACACAACAGCAAAGCAGGCATTCTTGGAGCATGATTCAGAGTTGTTTTGGAAAATCCCGCTGTAGTTTATCAGCCCATTCCATTCCATGATCCAGGGCTGGGTCCTGCCTGGAAGCATCCAGGCACTGCCAGAGGAGCTGCCTTCTCCATCCCATGATTTTTGGGCTGATCCTTCTGCTCCCCAGATGTTCCCTTGGTCACCAAACCACTGTTGCACTGGATTCAGCCAAATCCCCCAGCTTGCCCTGGTGTTGGAGTGCTCTGGGATGTGGAGGATAAGGACTTTGTGAAGTGATGTTCCAGGGGAATCACTTTTCCATGGCACAAGGAGCCCTGGCAGCCCTGGGAGCAGGCTCCTGATGTGCCCAGACATGTGTTCTGCCCATCCTCTCTCTCTCAGGCATGTTTGGCACTGCTGTTGGGCTGTGGAGGGAACTGCTGTGTTGTCTTGGTCCTGGGTCAAGGGCCAGGTGTGGTTTGACATGAGCTCTACGGCAGAAGTGCTCTGGTGGTTTATGGAGTGTTCCAAACACAGCTGTGGACAGGCAGGAGAGCAAACACTGGGAAAGCAGTGGAATTTCCCTGGCAGTTGTTTGCTTTGGCCACCGGAGGTAAATCTTCAGCTTTGCCTTTGGGATGAAGTGAGTAAACGTGTGCTGGGCAACCCTCCTCTCACAGACATTCCCTTGGGGCAGAGCATGTAAACACAGCCCTAAAATAATCATTAACTTCATTCTCTTCAGCAAAGTGTGTCCTGGAGAAGGAATTTTCATGAGGTCATGGGGATGTGGGCCATGGAGTGCGGTGTGGCCAAAGGAAAAGGCAGCATAAAAGGAAAGGGTGGCAGTGTTGAGGGTCTGTTAGCATCTGAGAGAAAATTACTGTGGCTTTTCACTCTCCTGTTAGTTTAAAAAGACCATTGGCAGCTTTGCTGTTCCCTTGGGCAGTAGAGGAGCAGAGCTGGAGAGGTATCCTGGGCGGGATGGAGAGCAGCTCCTCCAGAGCAGCTGTAGGGTGGGCACCGGGCTGGATGGAGCTTGGAGCTGTAGTGGGCGGCATCCCTGCCCAGGCAGGGGTGTGGAATGAGATGGGCTTTCAGGTCCCTTCCACCTAAACCATTGCATGATTCTCTGCCTCTGAGACCTCTTCTGTCCCCAGCTGCTGTGTGTGTGCCTGACCTGCCCTTTCCCTCCCCACGGACAGGCCCAAGTACGGGGGCAGGTACTGCCTGGGGGAGCGCAAGCGGTTCCGGATCTGCAACGTCAGACCGTGTCCCCCGGACAAGCCCTCCTTCCGCCAGGTGCAGTGCAGCCAGTTCAACCCCATGCCCTACAAAGGGAAGCTCTACAAGTGGACGCCGGTGCCCAACAACAGTGAGTGGAGGGCACTCACAGAGGCACGGCCCCACAGACGGCCCGGCTGTGCTGTTTGCCCACGGCTTGCCTCGCAGGGTTGGAGGTCGTGGCTGGGCGTGCAGGGGTGGTGTCTGTTTTTGGAGCAGGCTGGGTGGCCGTGGCTGCCCGGGTTGAGTCTGTGCCTGTTGGGCTCCCCAGTTAACCCCTGCGAGCTGCACTGCCGGCCCGAGCACGAGTACTTTGCGGAGAAGCTGCGGGACGCGGTGGTGGACGGGACGCCCTGCTACGAGCGGGACGCCAGCAGGGACATGTGCATCAATGGCATCTGCAAGGTGGGTGCTGTGCTGGGCCTCTGGGAGCCAGCCCTGGGACCCCCTGCCTGGGAAAATGCACCACCCGTCCCTTAGGGCATCAGCCTCCCGTCCCTCGCATGCTGAGCTCGCTCCTTTTGTCATTCTCCACTCGGAAAATGTTCCTGGTTTCCATGGGGTGTGTGGTGCAAATGTATCCCAGCCTCTGTGCTGGCCTTGGGGACATGGAGCATGGCCCAGACCAGGTTGGATGGGGCTTGGACCAACCTGGTCTAGTGGAAGATGTCCCTGTCCATGGTAGGGGAGTTGGAACGGGGTTGTCTGTAATGTCTCTTGCAACCCAAACCGTTCCATGATTCTATGAATCCATTTGAGATGGTGCAGTTGGCACTGTGAATGATCTGGGAGATGCTGGTGTGGCTGAGGAGACTTTGCCAAGCTGTGCCCTGGGTCTTCCAGCTGCCTTCTGTGACAGTGAGCTGGTCCCTTCATTCACATCGTCGTTTTCCCTAGGGAAACGGTCCCAAGGTTTGGGATGGAATAAGCACACACGCAAGACATTGCATTTCTGTTAAATTGGGGAATGAGTGGTGATCGGAGCTGCCATGGCAGAGTGCCACACGGGAGGTGTCAGAGCTCAGGGCCGTGTGTGCCCTGGGACCTGCAGAGGTGGGAGGGGACCTGGCCTGGTGTGCCACACCCCGGGGCTGACGGGGGTCCCTTGCAGAACGTGGGCTGTGACTACGAGATCGACTCGCACGCGGTGGAGGATCGGTGCGGGGTGTGCCACGGGGATGGCTCCACCTGCCACACCGTCCAGAAGACCTTCGAGGACAGCGAGGGGCTGGGTAAGGCCGCAGCACTGTCCCCAAAGCACCAGGTCTGTGCAGGGCTGAGCTCACTGCAGCTGTGCACTCCCAGAGCAGATTTTAATCCCAACTGGTCAATGTTTTTGAGTTAAGGCAGCAGAGAATGCAGCTGGGTTCAGTGCAAGGTGGGCTTTGGTGCCCATGGGTGCTTTGCAGAGATGCAAGGATTGGCATGGTGCTGGCACTCAGTGGACACTGGCACGCACCTCGGGGACAGTAGCACCCACCCAGGGGAAAGTCAGCTGCCCAAAGGCACAAATCATCTCTGCCACATCTTTGACTCCCCAGGACTAACGCTTGGTTCCATTCCCAGGCTATGTGGATATTGGGATTATCCCTGTGGGAGCCCGGGAGATCCGGATTGAAGAAGTTGCAGAAGCTGGGAATTTCCTGGCGCTGCGGAGTGAGGACCCAGAGAAGTATTTCCTGAATGGTGGCTGGACCATCCAGTGGAACGGGGACTACAGGGTGGCAGGGACCACCTTCACCTACAAGAGGACAGGGAACTGGGAGAACCTCACCTCTCCAGGGCCCACTGTGGAGCCCGTGTGGATCCAGGTACGATGGGGTGCATGGCAGGGAGAGTAGGGGGGCTGAGCCACTGGATTTCCAGCCTTCCTGTGCCAGGCTGAGCTTCCATGGTCTGTCACAGCACTTCCCTGCATCCAAGGGATAGGGCTCTGCATCTCCAGGCTGAGTGTGTTTCTCTGGGAGCCAACACTGGAGCAGCCAAGCCCATGCTGCCGGCCCAGGGAGCATTTCCAGCCCACACCACTGCCAGCTGAGCCTCATCCCCTTTGCAGCATTCCTCAAAATATTTACACAGGAGAGGGAGCATGAGGAGAGAAAGCAGTTTCCTGAGGCCCTTCCCATATCTTATCAAGAGCAGGGGAAAAGCCCTCAGTGCTTCTGGCTGGGCTGGACGGTCAGGAGTGAGGGATCTGCCGGTTAATGCAAAGCTGTTGGGAGTCAATATCCCTGTTACCATGAGCCCAGGCTTTCCTCTGCAGAAGCCAGTGGGAGTCATTCCACGGATGATGGCACAGCTGACTCCAGGCTGAAACCCTCGTGGTGCAGGGGCAGTGATGGCCACGGAGCTGCAGCCCATGGACCCCCAGGACCCTCCCTGCCCCGTCAGTTGTGGCTCAGCCCAAGGCACTCTCTGGAGCACCAGCCCCTTTGCGCAGGCTCTCCTGGAGCTCAGCCACCCCGAGCAGCCCAAGTCTCTTCCTGCTGCCTTCCCTTCCCCAGCAGCTCAGCGGCAGGATCCTGAGGCTCTGAGGGCTGCTGTTAATGGGAATGCTGGCACTCTTGGCACCTACAAATCACTGCCTTGGATTCATGGCCTAATTAAAAACCTTTGGATAAGAATGTTTCAATATTCATGGAGAGGTTTTGGAAAGATGCCCCGGCTCCTGCCGAAGCTCCAAGAAAAACAAAGCTTTGACAATAATGGGAGTGCTTAGGCTAAGAAAAACAGGGATAAACTCCCGGCCCTTGTGAGCATCAGTGCAGGAGGCACTTTGGGCAGGACTTGTGTCAACTGCAGGAGCAGCAGGAGCCTGTTTCTAGCAATTTAGGAAATTCCTCCAGGCAGGGATATCTTCCCTTAGACCAGGTTGCTCCAAACGCTGTCCCACCTGTCCTTGAACACGTACAGGGATGGGGTGGCCACAGCTTCTCTGGGCAACGTGTGCCAGGAAATGCAGCCCTGGTCCAGAGCTGGGCAGAGAATCCCATCCTCCTGGCCGTGCTGGGCAGGTCGTTCTCCCCTGAGAAGCCCCCGGGGTGTGATGCCACCTCCCACCGCCCTGCCCGGCCCCTCCCGACCACCCCTCGTCCCCCCAGCTGCTGTTCCAGGAGACCAACCCCGGTGTGCGGTACCAGTACACGATCCAGCGCCCGGCCGACAGCGAGAACGAGATCGAGCAGCCCGAATTCCTGTGGCGCTTCGGCTCCTGGACCGCCTGCACCGCCACCTGCGGCACGGGTGAGGCTGACAGCCTGCGGGGCCGGAGCATCCCCAGGGATGCCTTGGAAATGCCCGGGGCTTGGGTTTCAGGAGGTCTTAGCGGGGGAAGAAAAGCACCATCTGCCGAGGTCACGGCTGCCGTGCCCCCGCAGCATCACATGGACCCCGCGCTTTATCAGCGCTTCCCTCGCGGTGTCCTGTTACTGCCGGCGGTCCCTCGGCGTCGGGGAGGGAGACAAAAGAGCTCGGGGAATCAGGGAGCGTGGAAGGGCTGGGCCTCTCCAGGGGGGAGCACGTCCAGGGCTTTACAGAGAGCACACGGGAAGGTGCCTGGTGTGGCTCTGTGTGTCAGACACTTGCTGCCCCCCATCCTGCCCCTCTGCATCACCGGAGTCCTGGGGGCGGCTTCGAGAGCAGCTGATGGAGAGGGACGTTCCTGGCACGCTGACAGGGGCAGGCTGGGACCAGCAAGCACTTCCTCGAGAGTGGCTGGCACTGGGAAAAAGGGGAATTCAAGGACACTTGTGCTTTCTAGGTAGAACAGAGTGCCAGGAGATGGTGTTTGTTTAAAACCGGCTTTCCTTTGCGCAGTTTGAGTGCTGCGCTTCCAAAACAGGAGGGAAATACAGGAATGAATCTGGCAGGAGTTGGGTGGGGGTGGGCAGCTAGAGGAGAGCTGAACCCCTCTCCCTGGACTTGATGATGGGGTGGGCTGAGACATGGGTTTGGGAGAGCTCAGGGTGAGCCTCTGGTCAGCTCCAGGGCCCTGTAAGTTCCCAAGTGCTTGAGGCAGAGCCCAGCTCAGCAGCCTCAGCAGGGTTCTGTCAGTCTCAGCTGATGGCAGGGGTTCAGTGACAGCTCTCCGAGTCACAGGTCAAGTATGTGTTACAAAAATGGGGACAAAAGCCGGAGCAAGGCAGTGTGGTGAGGTCACCCTTAAAAAACATCACCCCCTGACTGCTTCGAGGACAGGAGACTTGGGCCAGTGATTTGTCCCTGAGCTGTGGCTGGAGCAGGGCTGCCTGAAAGCTGTGTGCTGCCTGTTGGCTCCCTTCAGGCACAGCCCCCCAGAATCCCCAGGGCACACAGGCTGCTGTGGCAGGATGTGACTCTGAGCAGCACTGCCAGGGCAGTTGTCCGTCCTGCCCCACCTGCACCAGTGCCAAGGGGCTCTCTGAGGGCACTGGTACCTCAGCAGAAGTGGGTGTGCAGCTTCCAGTGGTGGTTTCATTTTCTTTCCCCTGTTTTGGTGGCTTGTGCTTACCTCTTGTCCCCTGCAGCTGGGGGGTGCTGGGTGCTTTGGTGCGGTTTCCGAAGCCGAGCCGGTGCCTGTGCGGGTGGTTTGGTTTCCCGAACCTGTGCAGAGCCCGTGCCCATGGCCATGCCCGTGCCCACAGGGGTGCAGCGACAGGTGGTGCACTGTGTGGAGAAGCTGGCTGGCCTCGTGGAGGAGAGGTTCTGCGACCCACTCACCCGCCCCGACGACCAGCAGCGCCCCTGCAGCGAGGAGCCCTGCCCAGCCAGGTCCAACCCTTCCCTTCCCTCCCACCCCTCCTCAGCTGTCCTTGGTGTCCAACACCCCGAGGGGTGACCATAGTGGGGGCACCTCGGTCGCTGCCATGCCAGATTGCCCCAGAATGTGTGCAGCTCTTGCTGTGCCTCCTCTCCCTCGCCCGTGGCGATGGATCCCGGAGCCCCTGTTGGTCCATGAGAGCATCCCTGCGATTGCCTGGTGGCTTGTGTGCCAGACAGGGTTGTCCAGAGGCTATGAGCTGCATGGGTGGTCACACCCTGGCAAGATGCTCCTCTCTGCCTCTGTGCACAGAACCATCCCTGGCACAACTTGGGGGCTGACCCATCCCTGACCCTCCATCTGGGGTCCCTGACCTTGGGCTGACACAAAGGCTGCAGTTGGGCTCCTCATTCCTCCCCACCCCCATGGGACAGGCCACAGCCTGTGGTTGTTCTCTCTGGCTGAGACCTTCCCCTTTCTTTTCCCCTTCCCTGTGCTGTCCCTCCCCACAGGTGGTGGGTCGGGGAGTGGCAGAAGTGCTCGGCCACGTGTGGCGGGTCGGGGCTGATGAAGAGGACGGTGCTGTGCATCCAGAGCGTGGGGCTGGATGAGCAGAGGGCCCTGCAGCCTGCAGCCTGCCAGCACCTCCCCAAGCCAGAGGCCACCACGCCCTGTCACCAGGAGGTCCCCTGTCCCTCCCAGTGGGTCGTGGGGAACTGGTCTGAGGTGAGGAGGAGCATCGGGGAAGTCTCAGTGTCTTGCAGAGCTGGTGGGAGCTGGGGACAAGCTGCCCCCAGATACCCTCAGCCTGCCCAAGAGCAATGGGGGTGCTCCTTCCTCCTCACAGGGAAAATCCATGGATGTGTCTATGTGGGATTAGCAGCTCCCATGGGCAGGAATTCCACTGCATGGAGAGGTCTCAGTGAGGAATGAGCCTTGGTCTGTTTAACTCTGCCCCATCTGAGCCTTGCTCTCCCTCAGGGTGATGCCCATGCTCCCTGTGCAAGGAGGGCAGGAGCGAGGGGTTTTCAGCTGGATGGGGCTTGGAGCACTGGTCTAGTGGGAGATGTCCCTGCCCATGGCAGATGATGGAACTGGGTGATCTTTAAGGTCCCTTCCAACCCAAACCATTTCATGATGTGATTTCTGATGATATAGCCTTGATTTATTTTTGTATTTCTGTGGGTCAGCTTAACCACAGGTTGAGGGTTTCAGCCAGAAAATGATAACTCCTAATTTAAGCAGCCATTCCAAAAAGTGTTCAGCATGAAGTCAAATATCAGGAGAGAAAGGAGAGAGCCTGGGAACAGAGCTTGTTGCTAAGGAACAACCGGGATCAAATGCGAACTGAGAATTTGAAGGCTAAATGAGAGAGAGTTGGAAATATTTTTTTAGGGGCCCACACAAGCCACAATTAAGGCTGAGAAAAATGGATGAAATGGCTTAACAGGAAAATCATAGCTTGGTGGTGGGACAGCGCTGGGCAGGGCCAGCCCAGCCCTCACAGTTGTCCTCTGTGGGGTTGGTATGGACAGATCTGAGCTCAGAAGAAAAGTGCTCAGGATTTTGAGGTTCTGTAATTCTTCTGTCCTTTAATTTAAAGCAAGAGCTCTCTTTCTTCTCTGTTTCCCTCACCACCATGAACAGGGGAATTGGAGGGGCTTGGAAGGTTCCCAGAACCGTGCTCCTTCTGTCAGCAGTTCTTAACAGGGTTTGGGGCTGATTTTGTCTGTGCAGACCCTGGGAGCACGTGTGCCTGTCTGGCATCGGAGCACCCAATGCCAAAGGGGTTCTCTGGGGTTTGGGTAGCCCAACAAACTGCTTAAACACCAGGACTTAGTGCCTTTGGAAGGACCTTAAAGCAATGCACATCCAGCTTTGTGGACTTGGCAAAGAAGTTAGTCAGAAGGATGATTTGCTGTCCATTAATTCCAGACTGGGAGATCTGTCTCCTGGCAGGAGCGTGTCCCAGCTGGCTGTGATGGCTCCTGCCCAAGGCTGAACCCTCCTTCGAGCTCCGTGTGTTCCTCCACGAGGCTCCTACCAGCCCTGGTTCCTTATCTGTGTCTCAGAGGCCTTCCTGATAACCCAGTCTTGGCAAATGACCCCCCCTCCTTCCCCCCGCAAGTGCTGCAATACCTGGGGTTTATCTCATGGATGGAGCTGGAGGCCTTGGCTGGAAAATTACAGCCTTGTGGGAGTTGATCTGTTTTCCCTTGGTTGGCAGTGCCATCCCATGGAGGGAAGCAGCCTCCTTGCAGCCCTCCTGCACATGCTGGTGTATGGTAGTTTTATTCCAGCTGGTGGAAATGCCTGGTGGTGGCCATGTGGAATGGTTTGGGTGGGAAGGGACCTTAAAGATCATCTTGGTCCACCCCCCTGCCATGAACAGAGACACTTCTCACAAATCCAGGTTGCTCCAAGCCCCAAAAGCAGCAGAAAGCACTGCTGATCTTCCCAGCTTCTTGGTTTCTTTTGTACTGACCCGTCTGAAAGAGCCCATTATGCTGGGGGTGGGGTGTCCCCAACAAAAGCTCCTTCCTGACCTTTGCTTTTTCCCCTGCTTGTACAACACCCACATTGTTATTCCCTGCTTCAAAAAATGCTCTTCTAGAAGAAGAGATGCAATTCATGGCAGTAGGTCATAGGAAAGGCCTATTAGATCATCTTATCCAGTGCCCTTCCCAGTGCCCATCTCCTGGGAAAACTGTTTCTGACCAGAGTGCAGGGCAAGGATCACCCTGAGCAAAGTACCCCACAACACCCGCCCTGCTCTGGGATGGTCTCTAACAGGACACAGCCCCAGAAATCGATTTGGGCAGCAATGGCCTGCTTACCAGTGGGACCACCAGTACCCCTCTCCTGCCTCCTGGCACTGTCGTGTCTCAGAGGGGAGCACAGTGAGGGACACGGGCACTGCTGCCAACGCCATCCCCATCCCTGCTCCTCCTGCTGCCCCTGATGTTTGCCTCTCTCCTCCCTTCCCAGTGCTCCACGACGTGTGGCAATGGGACGCGGAGGCGCCGCGTGTCCTGCAGCAACAGCACGGGGGCCGCGTGTGACCCTGCGGAGCAGCCCAGCCCCGAGAGCCCCTGCTCCTCCCCGCAGTGCCAGCACGACACCGACTGGTCTGGCAGCGGCTCCTCCAGCAGGGAGATATTTAATGAGATCCAGCACATCCCCAGCAACCACATCTCTAAATTTAACCCCTTAATCCCCAACATTCCCGAGTCCAACGATGTCAATGTCATCCCTGAGGAGGACTTCCCACCCAGGAAGGGAAACGTCTTTGTTGATGATTTTTACTATGATTATAATTTTATCAACTTCCATGAGGATCTGTCCTACTATCCCTTCCCGGAGAAGGAGCCCAAAGGTGAGGAGCCAAAGCCAGGGCTGAGCAGCAATGACGTGGAGGGGCCCCGGGAGTTGCCCACGGATGTCCTGCTCACCACCGAGCTGGGAGGAGAGAGTGAGGACCATCTGCACACCGAAGTTCCTGCTCCTGTGGATGAGGGAGAGTTGGAGCCTGGGGATTTAGCCAGGAATGACCTCCTGAGTGTGGTCCCCGAGGATGCAGGATCAGCCACTCCCAAATACACCACCTCTGGTTTCATGGGTGAGGAAGAGGACACAATACTCGTTCCCCGCTCGGAGGACCTCCCTCCCACCCAGAGCACCACAAGTCACAACTCTGCCAAGAACCACGACCACCCAGCCCTGGATGAGCCCCTCGGGGCTGTGCTGACAAGGACAGGTCCTGGGCAGGATGCTTCAGCCCATGGCCTCCCTCCCTGGGCTCCCCACCCGGCTGATGCCCCCGCTCCGCTGCCCACCGCCTGGGGCGGTGCCGCTGTGGGTGCATCCAGCATTCCTGGGGCGCCAGGCACAGCGAGCGAGGGGCATGAGGACTCCAGGGCAGTGGGACTGGTCCTCACTGGTGACACTAACGGGGACACCAGGGAGCAGGGTGGGTGGGCAGAAGTGCCGGGGCGGGTGGTGGACGCACAGGCAGCGCCAGCAGAGGACGAGCATCGCCATGGCACGGAGGGAGCAGACCTTTCCTTCCCCACCCTGCAGGCACCAGGGTGGGAGGTGGGAGGGAGTGCTGGCAGCATCAGTCCTGCTGCGAGTCCCCCTCCCAGGGGTGCTGACGGGGGTCCCACGGAGCAGGCAGGGCACCCCCCAATGCTCCACATCCCCACGTCCCTGAGCTCAGCTCGCTCCGTGGCCACTACAGCCCTTCCCGCAGCAGTGTCCTTGTCCCCTGCCGTGCCCGGACCAGCCACCCAGCTCATCTCCAGCGGCCTCCTCCAGCAGGATGCCCTGGCACCGGCCATGCCCACGGGCCCCCCTGCATACCCAACTGGAGCATCCCCCTCCGAGCCGCCCCCGGAGCAGTGGACCCCGGGGCTGCCCCAGCACCCGGAGCCGGCATTGCCCCGCGCTGAGCAGACCTCACACGGGACCCCACTCAGCATCACCGTGCCAGGGGCACCCTGGACACCCCCAGGGACGTTTGCCTTCAGTGACGGGGGGCACAAGTTGTCCCAGCCCTCCCCTGCGCCCCCACCACTCTGGGAGAAGAGGATGGAGGAGGAGGAGGAGGAGGAGGCGGCTTTGGTTCCACCACCGACTGCCGCGGCCGCCGCTGCCACGGCGAGCTGGGAAGTTGGGAACTGGAGTGAGGTACGTGCTGAGTCCCATTAAAAGCAGAATGGGGTATGGAATAGGGAGGGCTTTCCCTGGGGGCTGCCTGGTGTGGGACCGCTCAGAGAGCAGCAACCTCCAGGAAAGCTCCTGCCTCCACATCGCCCCGCCGCCCTGCCTGCTCACACCCCAGTTTAACCAGCACCCCTCCCAGTGCCCTGCAGGAGGGGGGTGAGCTGAGTCCCCAGGGGCCTGGGGGGTCCGCCCCGCTCCGTCCTGGGCCAGGGCCAGGCTCGGGGCCGGGGGATGCGGACGGGAGGGGAGCAGGCTCGCTGTGTTGCAGTGCTCGGCGACCTGCGGCGTGGGCGCGACCTGGAGGAGCGTGCGCTGCAGCAGCGGCAGCGCCGACGGCTGTGCCCCGGCAGACAGACCCGTCCCTGCCCGCAGGTGCTCCCTCAGACCCTGCTCCTCCTGGCGCGTGGGGAGCTGGAGCAAGGTAAACGGGGAGCGAGTGTCCCCAAAATCCGGCGCTGGGGCCGGGCGGGGCTGCGGCGCGCTTGCTGTCGGGGAGGGCTCTTGAGGGTGAGGGTTTGCACTTGCCACAGGGTTTAAACTGCTTCTTCCCACTGTATTTTCGGTTTTTCCCGCTCTTGGGTCAGGAATTTGCAAAAGCTAAATAAAGAGTGGTTTGGAAAGTCAGGTTGGGCGGGCCCCTGGGCAGCTTGGTCTAGTGGGTGGCATCCCTGCCCATGGCAGGGGATTGGAACAAGATGGTCTTTAAGGTCTCTTCCAACGCAGTTTCATGATTTGTCAGTCTCCAGAAAATATTCGTGTTCTACTCTGCCAGGGGGTGTTTGAGGTTCGGGTTGGGTGAAGCCAGTAAGTTTGGTTGTGGGGAATAACCCTCCTTACTCTGGGTGGTCACTGTTCCTTGGGATCATCAGTTATTTAATGCGTAAAGACTGTTCCTGGTATGACTGGAAATCAGCTGGTTCAGAGGGTTGGTAGTGGTGGGTGAGGAGCTGCACAGACTGGCTTGGACTAGAGGAAGAGGGGAAAAGAGGTTGAGGATCAATTCAGCCCAGCCCAAGGCAGTGTCTCTGAGCTCACCTCCCGTTCCAGCAGGGATTCCCCTGCACCAGCCCTTGCTGCCCTTCCCCAGGGTGATGCTCGTGTCCTTTCCCAGTGCTCCAGGAACTGTGGCGAGGGCACGAAGGTTCGGGATGTTCACTGTGTGGACACCAGAGAGCAGCGGCTGCTGCGGCCCTTCCACTGCCAGGCTGTGCTCTACAAACCCCCGGCACGGCTGCCCTGCCACAGCCTGCCCTGCCTGCACTGGTACACCTCCTCCTGGAGAGAGGTAAGGGCTGGGGAGGGGATCAGCTGGGGGCAGCTCATCCCACCCCCTGCCCTGGGCAGGGACATCTCCCACCAGCCCAGGGTGCTCCAAGCCACAGCTGCTCTGCCCACCCTGTGCCAGGGCCCACCCACCCTCACAGGGAAGAATTCCTTCCCAATATCCCACCTATCCCTACCCTCTGGCAGTGGGAAGCCATTCCCTGTGTCCTGTCCCTCCATCCCTTGTCCCCAGTCCCTCTCCAGCTCTCCTGGAGCCCCTTGAGGCTCTGCAAGGGGCTCTCAGGTCTCCCTGGAGCCTTGCCCTCTCCCGGTGAGCCCCCCCCCAGCTCTCCCAGCCTGTCCCCAGAGCAGAGGGGCTCCAGCCGTGGATCCTGATGGTGCTGCCCGTGGTTTGTGTCCCGGCAGTGCTCCGAGTCCTGTGGTGGGGGGGAGCAGCAGCGCCTGGTGACGTGTCCGGAGCTCGGGCGCTGCGAGGAGACATCGCGACCCAACGCGACCCGTCCCTGCAACACCCAGCCCTGCACCACCTGGGTGGTGGGCTCCTGGGGGCAGGTGAGTGGGCACGGGGCCCCTCCACGGGCATCTGCATGAAACAGGGAGTGGGAGGGAACCCAACCCTGCGAACCAGCCAGGGGGCTGCTGCTGTAATGAGCTCCTGGGCTCTGGGGTGGCACTGGGGTGGCTCTGAGATGGCTCTGGGGTGGCACTGGGGCGGCTCTGGGGGGCACAGGGAGGGGTTCCCCCAGCTTGAGGGGGTCCCTGCTCCTGCAGTGCTCGGCTGCCTGCGGGGGGGGCATCCAGCGGCGCCAGGTGAAGTGCATCAACACCAGGACAGGGGTGGCCGAGGAGGACACCAGCCTGTGTGACCACGAGCCCTGGCCAGAGAGCACCCAGAAGTGCAACCCACAGGACTGTGACAGCTCTGAGCCGGGTAAGTGAGTGGTGCCTGGGACCTTCTGCTTGTCCTTGGGGTGGCTGTGCTCCCAGGAGCTTGTGGAGCTCCTTGGGATAAAGGCTGCATTTTGAGGACGTGGCGACAACCCTGGGGACTGGGGTGGGAACCACCCAGGCTCCCAGTTAAGGACAGTTACCTGCAGAGCAGGTAGCTCCTCCATCACCAGCGTTGTGGAGGAGCCATGCAGGTCATCCATCACCATCCTCTGCCATGGTGGAGACACTTGCCCACCACATGGCACTGGTGAGAGCTGGTGGAGCAACACCCGGTTAGAAACTCTGGTGTGCAGTTCTGCCACTTGCCCAGGTCACAGAGCAGAGTGATGAGGCACAGCAGGGTCAACCTGTCACACTGTGTGCTGGGAGGTGGGAATGTCACCGTGTCTGCTGTTCAATACCTCTTTTGGGTCTCTTCAAAGCAGTGCCATGAAAGGCAGTAAAGGCCAGGTAAGAACATGGCCTGTCCTGGGTCCTGTAACCTGGGGATGGTTTTTCTGGCCAAATTCAGCCTCATTCTTTGTGTTTCTCCCCACTTTTCTCTTCCCATCTGCCCTGGATGGTTTTTGAGAGGACTCCAGCAGTGACTGGCTGTGCTGACAGACCAGCTCTCCCCATTCACTTCTCCCGGGCAGGGCATGCCTTGTGCTGTCCTGTCCACAGGAAGAGACCCCAGGAAGGGCTGTGCAACCAGGTGGGATGGGCTGGGTGCTGGGAGGATCCAGGGCATGGGGAAGGGTGACAGGCACAAGGTGCTCACGGGGCTGCCAAACAGAGAACTGGTGCTGCTGCAGCAAAGAGTGATCAGGGAGGATGGAAAACCAGTCTAAAAAACAATGTGGGAACTCTGTGGGGAGAGGGAGGGGGTGTTTCCTACATGGATTGTGTAAGGCTGGCTTGACTAATCAGTAATTCAGTGGGAATGTTAGAACCATCCATAAATGCCCTGAGCATCCGTCTCTCTGGGGACCAGGTGGGGTTTTTACTGGCACGGATGGGAGCTGGGATGTCCTTGTTGGATGCAGAAGTGTCACTGAGCTCTGGGACAACCAGCACCCGCCTGAGGGACCCCGGTGGGGGTGTGGGATGAAGGGACCTGGTTCAGGGGCAACGTGGCATTCAGGAAAAGGAAGGCAGAAGGACATACCCAGTGATGAAGCTCTCAGAGAGCTGTTTGGTGGTGAAATCCCAGAACACAGAACTTTGGGCCCAGCGTTACAAAATCAGATAAAAGGCCAGTTCTCTGTCATCTTCAGGTGTGCCTGAGTAGGTGCCTCAGGGAGATAACCCCATTTTAAGACATTTTTCATTTACCTACCCCAGTGCAGCCACAGTGCTTGGCCACACCACAGGCACTGCCAGAGACACAGCCCATGGCACCAGACAGTTCCCTGTGAGCCTGAAATCAGGGCCTGCAGAGGTTAATGGCACTTAGAGGAAAAGCATTATTAGGAGGGGTTGGGTGTCATTGGTATGAGCATGTCAATCATTTATCAGCCTTATCTTTTTAATGTGTCTGTGCAGAAAAAAAGCTCTTTGGCTGCCCAGAAGGAAACATTAGACCCTCAGGAGGTTTGTTGAACAAAGAGAGGGCTGAGAGATGGTGCAGGTGGACAGGAGGGCAGCATGCCCAGGGTGCAGGAGCTGGCTCCACGGCTGCTCCGCACCTCCTGCAGGTCCCCTCTGCAGCTGGGACACCCATTTCCATCCTTCCAGCTATTTGTGTTTATCCCCTGCCCAGCATGTTCCTCCTAACTCCTGTTCCAGAGAGACCAGGAGCTTTGGCTAAGTGGGATTTGGGGAATGGCACCGCTGGCCACTGGGATGTTTTTAGCTATTAAACAATCTCCTTTTCAGAGCATTTGCAGGGCCATGGGGTACTTCAGCCTTTAGGAACTGATTAGTCAGCCGTGCTCAAGAAACGATGTGCGGTTCCGGCTATTTTTGTCAAGGGAAAATTTCCGTGCTGGGCTGGGTGATGAGAGCCACGGAGCCAAGGCTGGACCAGAATAACCACTGAGATGTGTAGGAAGCACACAAATAAATGTTAAAATCCTGGATCAAAAATGACATAAATGCTCTGGCTGCAGCCCAGGGCAGGAAACGCCTCTTGGAAATACAAACGTTTCCAGCCAAAGCATGAAGGGGAACAAAACTTTCACATGGCAGGAAATCCCAGATGTGTAAATCCACAGGCTCCCAGAAAGGCATGAACGTAACTGCAGCCCTTTCCTGTGTTTTAAAGGATCTTTACTGCACAAGATGGACGCAGGCTGGAGCGATCCGGGTTTTCCTTAGGAGGACAAGGAGCCTCTCCCTCCTCCAGCACGTGGTGCTCTGGTGCCAGCAGACCCGTGGCTGGGTCTGTGAGCTGCTGTGTCCTCCCTGGACACAGAAATGCCAATAACCCCAGCAGGGTTTAAATGTTCAAACCTTTATCAGATGGATTTTGAGCCGAGATGGAACAAATGAAGCACAGACAAACTCAGTAATCGGCTCCTCAATTAAAGGAGGTTGGGATTAATTAGAACCAGAGTCCTGTGCTTCTGCCAGGTTATAAATTAATTGAAGATTACACTGAGGTTATTTTTGTATGTGCCTGTTGTCTTCCAGCTGCAGCCAGCTGTGACTGTGTCCTCAGATGCCTCCTGGGGAGCATCAGAGCCCGTGGGCACCCCAGTGCTGGGGACCTTTATCTGGGAATTGTTTATGGTGTCTTGGAAAGGAGCTGAGCCCCAGGTCCCACCTGAGGGCTTGGAGAAACCAACTTCAGTTTATCCAGCAGATCAAACAGATTTAACCCAGAAAAGCACTGTCCATGGGAGGAGGAAGGCAGGGATGGAGCTGGTCACTGGGCTGGTGAGGGGTGGTGGCCGTGCCAGGCCAGTGGCTTTTGGGGAGACCCTGGTGATGGTGACAGAGCCCTGCTCAGAACAGAGCACAGGCAGCCCCTGGGGGCTCACTGTGGCCGTGTCACAAAAGTAATAATTCCCCTCATGCCTGTTTCTCTGAATCTGATACTGGGGGAGGTCTGTGAGCTCCCCAAATTCACTCCAAGCAGGCATCAGGCAGGTGATGGGGCCAGTTCTTGGCTCCAGCCAAGGCACCTCAGCAAACAGGTGTCTCAGCTTGGAATTCCAGGGGGATGAGGTAAAGCCTTCATGTGGCTCAAGGACAAGTGTGTATGAACTGGTGCAGCTGCTGGGGGATGGAGCTCAGCCCCGTGGCCTGGGAGCAGCCAGCACAGGGCAGTGTGCAGGGGGGCTCTGGGGGGGACAGTGCCCGGGGGGAGCAGGGGGTGAAGCCCCCCTCACACTGGGGTGAATCCCAGCTGTCCACTGCCCTCCAGCTGCCCCCGTTTGCTCGTTATCCAGGGCTGGCTGCATTTCTCGTTGCCTCAAGATTAATTGGCAATTAAATGTTGTGCCCCTGCTTGCTCTGAGTAAGGAAATGGAATTGTTCGTGGTTCTGCATGTCGCTGAGTTTGTCCACGAGGGATCCATACAGGAAATAATTGCAGCATATTCCAATTTTCTCTGTCATTTGAGCGTGGAAGTCCCCATCCAAGAGGCAAGGCAGGGGGGTGCTGCTGAGTGAGGCCTTGAGGGCAATTAATTAACTGCTAATTAACAACAGAAGTCAGTGGAAAAGGGGTGCTTGGGAAAGGATTCCCTCTTTTCATTAAATGTGGAAGGAAGGTGTTGCACACAGCAAGGCTGGCACCTGGGAACGGGTGGGGTTTGTGATTTCCTCCCAGTTTTCCCAGCTGTGCCCTCTCAGTGCCAGTCTGTGCGGGCAAAGCTGGCACTGGGGGTGCATCCGGACACCACAGGGAGGGCACCACAGCCTCGGAGCAGGACCCTGGGATAATTCTTGTTAAATTCAGCCCTGGCTCCGAGAGCATCCCAAAGGCCAGAGGTCAGCAGCCTAATTCCCTGGATTTGCCAACTCAGCTCCAAGCTCAACCTTCCCTTGTTTTTACAAAACCTGTTCCAGGAAGTTTATTTTTCCCAAGCATAAAAGTAAAAGCTTAGGTCTGGGTGGCAAAAGCTTAAATGAAATTTAAAGCGACTTCCACGCTGACCTTAAAAAAACAACCCCGAAAAAGTGGGGGTTTTCAGTCTGTAATGTGCTGACTTAGCCTGGATTTTTAAAGCCCTGCTTTAAGCTATTTCTTTAGCCTAAAACTTGGCATAGACTTATGGAACGTGTGTCCAAATGAAGTGTGAGGATTATATAAAAAATTTGTTAATAGAAAAAAAAATAACAGTAAAAGGATTAACCGGAAATCAGCTCGGTTCTGTAGGGCCCTCTCTGAAGAGCTGAGAAATTAAGTGCTCATTACAGCTTCCCTTGCCCAAGACTGAATTCCAGGGAGCAATCACGAGCCCAGCCAAGATTCTCAGACCTGAGCCTGACCCCACACACATCCCCCCCGAGATGCTGCATCAGCCCCGGGTCTGGAGGAGTGATGAGAGCTCAGCAGCTCAGCAGCTCCCATTGACTTCTCGGGGTTCTGGAAGTGTTTGGGCAACACTCAGGCAGCGGGTGGGATTGTTGGGGTGTCCTGTGCAGGGCCACGGGTTGGACTCGATGATCCTTTTGGGTCCCTTCCAGTTTGGGTATTTTGTGATTCCAGGAGTTCATTCGACTTCGGACTTGGGAGTCCTGCTGGGGATTTCTGTGAGGCCAGCAGAGCCTCCAGCCAAGGGAGGTGGCTCTTCTCCACCCTCGGCAAGCCCATCCCGGCTGTTTCCACAGGAATCTCATTCCTTTGCTGATGCTGTGGTGCACAAGGAGCAGGGACTCCTTGCAGGATGGGCTCTTTGCTGCCTGGGCAGTGCCCAGGGTGCTGACCCCGCTGGACAGGGATCAGGGAAGAGCTGAACCAACACTCCAGTCCTGGAAAGCGTCCTCCCAGTGTGAGCTCCAGCAGCCTGCCCGGCTCCTCCAAGGGGAGGCAGCTTGGTTGGGATCCATAAATAGCTTTCTAGGAAGCTGTGATAAGCGGAGAGAGCAGGAGTGAGGGCTAAAAATACCGAGGGGCTCCTGGAGGTCTGCCTGGACTGGGCACCCCCGGGCAGTGCCAGTCCCACCCATCCATGGGGTGGTTTTGGCTGAGTCCTCTTGGCCTGGGGTTTTCCTGCAGTTACACCTGAGCACACCAGCCCTGCTCTGCCCTCCAGCTCCCCTGCTCAGGAGCACTTCCAACCTCAGCAACTCCAGAGACAGCAACGTTCTAATCCCTGATTTAAAGGGTGTGTCGATGTGGCACTCAGGAGTGTGGTTCAGTGGTGGCCTTAGCAGTGTTTGGGGGTTGATTTGGCTTGATGATCTTAGACAGCTTTTCCAACCTTAATGATTCTGTGATTCTGAGTCTGTAAATCCCATGGGAAGCACAGGTTGGCAGGTGGGGGTTGCCCAGCGGTGAGGAGTAAATGAATTCCCAAATCCTGTGGGATGGGGATGTCCAGGATCAGTGTGCTAGGCTGGAGCTGGGCAGTGGGTGCTTTAAGGTGCAGCTCAGCTGGTGGACCCCAATATTGCCATCACCAGCCATGAGGGGTTCTCCAGGCTGATTCCCCCTCTCATGGGACATTCCCAAAGTGTTTCAGGAGTCCTGCTGAGCCATCCCTGTCCTGCAGAGTGTGTCAATGGGAGTACATGTATTCCTGTGCTCCAATGCCCCAGTGCAAAAGGTCCCTGGGGGTTCAGGGAATGCCATGTGGAGGCACAAGGATGCTCCTGGGGAACATTAACCCTGAGACCCTGATGGAGCATCGCATGAGCAAATGCTTCCCTTTTCCCACCCAACTCTGATGCTCTCACAGGGGGTTTAGGATGAGCCCTTGCTGGGCTGTACAGAGATTTCTTATCCACTCTGCTCAACCAGTGGGAAAAATCCACATTGTCCCAGCAGCCGGGGGTTGGAGCCAGCCCCCAGGCTGGGGGTGTGAGGTGAAGCCGGGATCCACTGGCTGCTGCTCCCCTGGCAGCTGTGGGATCCAGCAGCACTGGTGATCAGGGGCTTTTTGGGGCACAGGGATGCTCCTGCCAGGCTCAAAGAGCTGCAGCTCGGGAGGAAGAGAGGAAATACCTCAGCTGAAATAGAAAATTAATTTTAGAGCAGTGTGGTGACCTCCTTGCTGCTGGGCTGGGGGAGGGGGCTGTGGTTGAAATCCCAAACGAGGGGAAAAGTCCCTGCTCTGCCTCTGCCGCGTCCTTTGCATCGGCCGCTGGGGTCGGCTCATCCCGTGGGAATGGGGGCAGCAGCCTTTCCCTCGGCACAGCCTTTGTTCCCAGAGGGGACCTGAGAGGGGCAGTGGTCAGTGAGAGCTCCCCTGGCTCGGTCCTGCTGTTTCCTAAGCAGAGAAGTGTCCTGAGAAAGAGAAAAGCCCACTTTCCTGCCCCAATTTGTGCCCCTGCTCAGTGTGTTCCTGGTGGAGAGGCAATGTGAGGGGTGAGGGGGTGCTGGCCCCAGGAGCATCAACTCTGCCCTTTTCCAGAGTACAGCTGTCATTTATTTCAATTATTTGTACAGGAGAGAGAGTTGATGTAATTCAAGCAGGTCTTACCCAACTGGGTGAGATGCTGCAGGCTCAGGCAGTGAGTGCCTGTGTTGTGATAAAGTAGGAAAAGAGGAAATTAAAACTTAAAGAAACCAGCTATACATTCATATAAACACTGTGTATTCAGTGATGGGTCTCTGCTGCTGTGACTGAGTTGGAGTGCAGCCTGGCTGAGCCTGGTGTGGCTGCTGGTGATGCAAGGGAGAGCTCTCCCCTCCTTGCCACGTTCCCACACCATTCCATGGGATGCGCATACCACACGATCCCACGGGATGCAAGTCCCATGCTGTCCCGTGGGATGCATGGGGAGGCAGGTGTCAGGGTGTTTTGGGGTGGTGGGGTGTTCCACCCTCTCACACCCCAAGGACAAGGTCTCTTTGGGGCAGTGTTTGACCTCCCCACACTGTGAACCCAAACCCCCTGACCTGGCACTCCCTGGAGTGGGATCTGTGATTTCCAGGCTGTTTGCAGGGAGGAAACGGCTCCTGCAAGCAGTTTGTTCAGCCCGTGGGTGACACAGTGGGGTGGCCAGACTGTGCCCACCACGGCTGCTGCTGCAGCTGGCCGGGCTGAGCTGGGGGCTGGCAGGGGAGCACTGGTTCCCAAAACAAAGCCCGACCTTGGAGCAGCACCAGAGTTGTTTTGGGGTCTGCAGGACACCTGCAGGAAGCAAATCAGATGATGCAGGTTCTCAAAATAACCTAAACAATGCAAAGAAAAAGGAATTCTGGCCCTTCTGCCGCTCTGCTGGCGCTGGGGGGCCGGGAGAGGCGTCCCTGCGGGGAGTTTGTCGCCTCGCTCCTGGGAGCGATGCTGTGGAGCTGCGGGGAGCGGCACAGGGGTCGCTGCTGCCGGAATGGGGAGAGCCGAGGCTGCCCCGTGCCCAGGAGCAGGTGGGAGCCCTGTCCGTGTCCGTGTCCGTGTCCGTGTCCGTGTCCGTGTCCGTGCCTCCCACTGGCAGCTCTCGAGGAACCCCCGAATGGTTGGGGTTGGGAGGGACTCAGAGATCATCTTATTCCTCCCCCCTGCGTGTGCAGTGTTATAAATGACCACCCGGAATGACCAAGTCACTCAGCAAAAATGGGTAGTTTTAATTGTATAGGTAATGAAAATTACAGAGCAAACAAAAGGCAGCGCTGGGTGCACCAGAGTCACCGCCCTGTCGGTAACAACCCGTCAGAGCTCGCAGGCTCTGCTGATACACAGTCAAAACATACAGATTCTTTATTTCTGGTTAAATGATTGCCTTTTACATCTTGTCATCTGACTCTGCGTGGTGCTTCTTGGTAATCGTGGGTCAGGAAGGACTGTGATATTCTTAGCTTCAGTTTTAACTAGAGAGGCTCTGTTGCTTAAGTTCGATCTCTCTGGTCTGGGGGTTCTTCCCTCCTTGTCTTGATTGGTCTGTCTCCCTATTGTGTTGAGGTTCCGGCTTAATCTCCGTTTCCATTGTCTCTCTCTTATATCAAAAGGCTGCTCAGTCATTAACTTTGGCTTTCTTCTTTTACCCCATTTTATATGTTAAACTAAGTCCATGTCTTGCTTTTAGTTGCTAAATCCTTACGGCACATCCCGCACCGCCCAGATGTGCAACATTCAACGCTTTCGGAATCCCACTGAATAACTTGGCAGGCCATACAGTATACCTCATCATATTCTTGACACGAATTAAGCCTATATCTCTCCCAGCAGGGACATTTCCACCGCGGCAGTGACATCGCTTGTGCTCTCCCTCCCTGCAGATGTGCCCTGCGAGCGGGACCGCCTGACCTTCGGCTTCTGCCGGACGCTGCGGCTGCTGGGCCGGTGCGCGCTGCCCGCGGTGCGGCTCCAGTGCTGCCGCAGCTGCCTCCCCGCACCGCCCCGCGGACACCAGCGGCTGTCCCGGCGGTGACAGCGCCGGCCCCGACCCCGGCAGCACCCCCAGCACTGTCCGTGCCCGTGCTACTTCTCTGTGTGAAGGTGCTGACACCACCGCCCCGGGCAGGGTCCTGCCCGCACCCGCCCTGGGGGATGCGTTTTGGGGAAGGGCAGCCGACGGCAGCGATAATTCAGGGCACACCTCCCAGAAATGCTTATGGTGCTATCGTACGACCTTTTCAGCCCCTTGAAGGTGTTGGCTGGCCAGCACAAACCTTGACTTTTATTATTATTTTGATATCTCTGAAATGAGCATCCGGCGTTCCACCCTGGCCAACCCTTTAGGGTAGGGATTCTGTTTTTTTCCTTAAGGGACTTGAAGCTGGCGACCCAATCCTGTAATTTTCATTAATGTTTACGCACTGAAGCCAAATAGATTTAATTTAAGAAAGGGAGACAGGGCAGAGGAGTAAAGTTTTGGCTTCAGTCAGGGCTGTGCAGGGCTCCATACCCCATGTCCCTGCTGCTGGCTTTCTCTGCCAAAGCCACTGCCCGTGTCACTCTGGAGCAGAGGGGATCACCAGGGACAGCCAGGTTTGGAGTCCAGCAGCACATTCCCTTGCATGTATTTGGGAAGCTGAGGGAAGCTGCTTCAGCTGTGGTGGTGAGTGGCACGTCCCTTGTGGGCACCCAAGTGCACAGCCCCTGGGTTTTTGTATGTGTAGCAGCATAATGGTTGGTTAAGGTGATTTTCTGTGTTCTTACAAGCTAAACCCCTTTTTTTCCTGCTTATCTAGAGTCACCTCTGTTAAGGTTAGCTGATTTTTAACTAGAATATCCAGTATTTTATGAGGCATAGCTCTTTTCCTGGAGTGGTATGTGGGAATCCTTCCCTGTGTTGGGAAGGGTTTGCTGGTAGGTTTGTCCCTGGAGAAGAGCAGGAACGTTTAGGTAGGAATTCCTTTCCCTGTGACTCTTCAGGCTGTGGAGGATGCCCAAAAACTGGGGGATCATGAAGGTAACCCTCCTGGCACTGAGCAGGGACAGGCTGGAGCCCATCCCAGCTCACAGCTCCAGGTGTGTTTCTTCCCCTGGGCTGTCGGGAGCAACACTTGGTCCCACAGTGGGAAATTCCTGTGTGTGATCTGTATGTAAAACACACCCATGACTTCACCATTTGTGTTTTATTCCTTCCAACATGGTGTAAATTTTTTCTGTTCCAAGAGCCTGTGTTCAGTCCTGGTTTCCTGCTCCCCAGCTCCATCCATCCCACACTCCTTCCCCCTCCCAGCTTTGCTAAGGGACAACCCCCATGTTGGGGTCCCATGGCCACAGCTCACCAGTGTGTTAAATCAAACACTTACTGAAGGAAATGGGGGGGTTTCACATTCTCTCTCCCCCTTGGGGAATTTCGAGGGAGTTTTCTGTAAATGGGGGATGGTTTAGGCCCTGGCAGCAGGAAGGGGGATCAGTTTGCATCTGAAAATCATTTACAGCAGCCGTTTGCAACTGGGATTTGTTGATTAAAGCATGAGCAGGGTCGATGGGGTGGATAATTCTGCAGATCATTTCAGTGGTACCCAGCCAGGTGAGTCCCTCCTGTGGTACTTGTCCATGTGCAGATTATCCCATTCACAGGGATAACCCCTCCCATGGGACTCAGCCAAACCCACTGCACAGTCCGTGGCCAGAGTCTGGTGCCCACCAGTGCTTTGTGTCCCTGTGGTCCCGCCCAGGTTGTGTCTCTTTGGCACGGGGAACTGCAGCAGCCGGGAGAACCTTTTCCTTTCAGCCAGCAACCTTCCCATTTCAACCCCAAATCCTGGGTGTCCCAGAAGGGTCGGGAGCCCTGGGGTTTGCAGAGTGTGGTGCCCCCAGCTCTGCTGTGACCCCCTGGGATGGTTTAGCTGTCACAGCACAGCCCTGGGCCAGGGGTCCCTCTGGGAAGGGCTGAACCCACGCCCAAGTGCTTGGACTGGGAGCAGCAGGATTGGATTTGATGCAAGCCAAAAGCACAGCAGCCCTGAGCCCAACAGTGGCCACACTGGGGGGGTGTCTGGTGGGTGCTGAGGCTGGAGAAGGTTGGATCATAGTGTGGGAGTCTCTGTTGGAAGGGCATTTCATCTGATTTCGCATAACAAGCCGGGCCTCCCACCAGCACAGACTGCATTGTCAGTGATGATAACACACATCTTTTCTTTCAGTGAGACACCTACAGTGAGTGTGTCTGGAGACACTCTTTACAAGGGTCTGGAGTGACAGGACAAGGAGGAATGGCTTCCCACTGACAGAGGGAAGGGTTAGATGGGATGTCTTTTTTCTTCTTTTAAAGATGCCTTTATTGTTTCAACACAAGCAGGATGTTATTCAGACACAGCTGCTGTAGTGGGGTGAAAGGGAAGGAGGAAAGGGCTTATGGATCAAAAGATGTTTGAAATAGAGTCATTGAATGGTTTGGGCTGGAGGGACCTTAAAGCCCACCCAGTGCCACCCCCTGCCATGAGCTGAGTCGCCTTCCACCAGCCCAGGGTGCTCCAGCCTGGCCTTGGACACGTCCAGGGATGGGGCAGCCACAGCTTCTCTGGGCACCTGTGCCAGGGCCTGCCCACCCTCCCAGCCTGCAGTTCCTTCCCAATGTCCCATCTATCCCTGCCCTCTGGCACTGGGAAGCCATTCACTTGTCCTGTCCCTCCCTCCCTTGTCCCAAGTCCCTCTGCAGCCTCCCAAAGATCCCTGCTCTGACCAGCCCTAACTCCTGCTTCCACTGCAGGTGGAGGCTGTGCAGGGAGCAGGACACATTCCCTTTGTCACTCTCACACACTTTTGGTTTGTCACTCCCCCAAGTAATGAGATGATCTTTAAGGTCCCTTTCCCTCCCAAACCTTTCCAGGGTTCCATGAATCTGTTATCTCCTTAAAGCCTCCCTGAGAGTCAGAGGCTTTTGGCTTCAGATCAGAAATCAGGCCTTTGAGCCTCCCTTGGTCACCTCCAGACATTTCCATCCTGGAGACAGGAAGGAAGGGAGCTCATTAATTGGGAAGCAGGAGGCACTTCTGGAGGAGCCTGTTTGTGTCTGGGGTTCACAGTGACTCTCAAAGAGCTTCCGCAGCCGCAGGAGCAGCACACTCCCTGCACAGCACCTGGGGTTTGCAGCTCTCAGACCTCACCGAGTGCTACTGTCTGGCCCAGATGGTCTCAGCTGGAGGATTTTGATTCTCAAAGGGCCAGAATGGTCATCAGTCCTTCATCAGCTGCAAGGACAAGGGAGGGACCTGGTCCTGCTGGAGAGCTGAGCACGCGAGGAGGCAGCGAATGCAGTAGGACCAGGAATAGCTCACAACTCCCATCTGTGCCCTTCAGATAATAGTAAGAGATGGGTTTGTTTTCTCTTGTCCTTAAAACCTCCTTTTGCTACACAGAAAGGGTTCAGAGGCACAGTCTTGAGAGTCAGCAAAGCCAGGACAGCAAGAGGAGGATTTGAAGAATTTGACTGGGGGTTTTTTTTGGCTTTCCATTGGCAGCTGCTCCAGGTGGGAAACATCCTCCCTCCAGCCCCTCTGGGGTGCTGAACCCATCCAGTGCTGCAGCAGGGCACAGCCATCCCGGGACTGCCCACTGCAGGGGGACATTCCCAGTGGGAAGTACAGCGGCAGAAAACAGGAGGAGGGAAGGGAGGGAGGGAAATGAGCTGCCTCATTCCTCAGCTGGTACCAAGGCACAGCCTGTTTGCTCTCCAGAGCAACCATTTCTGTTGGGAAATGAAATAAAGCTGTTTCACATGTGCTGAAGGAGGGGTGGGCAGACCCACAGCCCCCACTCCCTCCAGCCCCAGACCTGCATCTGCACTGAGGGAAGGCTCAGCAAGCTGGGTGTAAATATTTAGAAATATCTGTGTGCTAAGAATAGCTCTGTCTCTAGGTGCAATGGCTCCGGTGGCATGTCTAGTATAGTTACACCTCTGTGTAAAGTGTTTGCAAAGCAGCCCCACGAGCCCTTTACACAGCCCTGCTGTGGTGAGACCCCCGGGTGTAGGGAGAACAGCCCCACTACCTCTCAGTTCACTCTTCCTTTGCAAGGACTCTCAGCCTGCAGATCTGGGGTTGGAAACGTGGTTTTGAACCTTTTATTCCAGCCTGGAAACCCAGAGGCTGCTGTAAAACCCTGTGCATGTCAGGGGAGCCCAGCAAAGGGGCCAGAGGGTGATGCTGCCCCTCCTGGAGGGGTTGGAGGTGGGGATTGCTCTGTCCCCGTGCTCGTGCTGAGGTTTGAGGCAGGACAGGAACTGAACCAGGACTCAGGATGGTCCCCTCCTCCTCGCAGGGTGATCTGGTGGGGATGGCAGTGCCCAGCAGCATCTGCCCTGGCTGAGATGCCCACGGCTCCACGTGCCGGGGGGCTCGCTGTGCCTCTGCTTCCTTCCACAGCGCTTCCCACTCCCCCTCCGGACAGGTGTGACCCCACCTGCCCACGCTCCTGCTGTGCCACCCGGTCCCTCTGGATGGGCACGAGTGGAGAGAGCCGAGTCCCTTCCAGCGAGGGATGTTGGGGGGTTTCCCCTCGAAAGCAGCTCTGCCCCCTGTCAGAAATGGTCCCGGCTCAGCTCAGCCGCTCTGCTGCAGCTCCTGCCTCCCCCCTGGATGGCCCGGGAGCCCCGGCAGCGCTGGCTGATGCTCCTTCCCCCGGCCCGTGGTTTGCTGGTGCCCTCTGCAGTTGTTCCTCCCCGCTGGAACTGCGAAGCGACTGATCCCAAGGGGCGGCAGCGTCACTGCTGGTGACTCGGGGGTGTCCGCCCGGCTTCCCAGCAACATCCCGTGCTCCTCACACCCCTCAAACCCTGCCCGGCACGCCCCTCCCGGAGCTGCTCCCCTCTCGGGGTGACCTGCTCCTGGCTGTTCCTCTGGCACCCCCACCGTGTCCCCAAACCCCCCCGGCAGCGAACCCTCTGCCCACCCTGTGAGGCAGCAACAGCGACGGACAAAGATCCCGACTCCAGTTTTCGTGGAAATGCCGGAAAGTGCCGAGTCACCTCCCGGTGCCCCCAGCCGTGTCTCATTCCCTGAGAAACTGGGAATATTCCTGGTTTAGGCACCTGCTTTTGGGGTCAGATCCATTTTCCTGAATTGCTGGAGTTCACAGGCTCTGAAGAAGGACATTTAACCTCTGTTCTCCAGAGCAAAGCCCTTGCAACTAATCCTAAGGTACTACAGAAACAAGGAAAAGCCTCTTATGGTCATCAGAGCATCCTATTCCCTGTCTTCCAAACACTTGTCAGAGCTGGGAATGCTGCTTTGGTGGTAAGTGTGGCTGTGCACAGGCACCCAGGGAACCCCAGGCAGCTCATCCAAGAAGAGCAGCCACGTATCTCGTGGTCACAGGATCCACAACCCCTCGTTGCTGCCTCAGATATCTGCGTTCTGAAGAGAAGGGATCGGCCCCCGTGGTGGAAAGAACAGCAAGCAAATTGCAGGAAAGCAGCCAAGAGATAAGGCAGCCGCTGCTCTCTGGGGCACTGAACCCTCCCCAGCAGGCAGGGGGATGGATGCAGGACACGTGTGCCCTCTGTCTGGCACGGCCATGCACATTCAGCCCTCCCCTCTGGACTCAGAAAGATGGACAAGCTGCCAGGGCAGGAAAATTCCCTGGGCAGGAAAATTCCCTGTGTGCAGGGAGGCTTTGGGAGAGAGAAGTGCAAGGAGGTGCCTTAAATCTGGTTCTGATCTGGTTCTGAGTTAAAAAGCAGGTTTGCTTTTCCTGAATTGCTCTGTTTTCCATCATGGTGATGGGTCTTTGCCTGATGAAGTCCTTCCCTGGCAGTTTTCCAGGTGTGACAGAGACAGTTCCTGCCTAAATTCTCTCCTGTTCATTATGGGTTTTTCACTTTAGGTCAAAATTAATGTTTTTAACAAATATTTCCTAAAGCCTGGGCTGGAATAACTCTTTGCTTCACCTTCTGCCAGACTCAGGAGCTCTTGCTTAGGGCAGGCTGTTCCTGGGACCCTCAGGCAGCTGCCTGAGACATTTGTGTCCTCAGGAACATGGATCTGGTGAAATCCCACGGGCACGCAGCAAAGCTGGTCCCAAAAATGGCATTATATCACTGAAATAAGGGTTTGCCACATTTTCTGGCCTGGTTGGACCTCAGCTTTTCAGTATTTCCAGAAAATTGCATCCTCTGATCATCAAAACATCCTGAATAACCCATTTCAGTAATTGTGGTAGTTCAAACCAGAGCTGGCATTCTCAAGGGGCTCAGTTCAGCAATGGGGGCACAAAGGGGTTTGAAATGTAACTAAAATTTGATGGAAGCTGAGTAACTGAAGTCAGGAGAAACAATTTTCCACATGTGCTGTAACTGAGGGTTCTGCAGCTGTGCAGGAACCTGTGGAAAAGGGGGACTGTGCTCTCCCCCACCTTTTCTCCCCTTCCCAAAATTTTGAAGCTAATCTAGCACTGGGATGGGGCAGGGGAGGAGCCTTTGCTGGCACAGCTGTGCCTTACAAAGGCAAATACTCCCTTTTATAATGCTGGAGTCCATTCCATCATTCCATGCCTCCAGGAAAGCTTTATGGGGATTATTAAAACGGTTACAAATCCCCGAAATCAAACCAGATGTTTGCACTGAGCTCCAAGGATTTCTCACCAGTGAACCCAACACAAAGCACAGGAGGACTCAGTTCCATTGAAGAACAGCTCCCTAAATCCCTCATGAGCCACTGCAGCACATCCTGGACATCCCTGCCCCTGGAGAAGGGCAGCTGGGAGGGGAATATCTGCCTAATTCCCAGGGAAAGGTAAATCTGTGGTGAGATCCACAGCTGGAGTGGAGACCAACGCTGAGGAACTGCTCCAGTGAGGAACATGTGACAGCTGGGAACATTATGGATGCTCCAGGTAAGATTAGTGAGGGAGCACCAAGGAGCAGGACAGTGGGAACCCCAGAGGAACAGGACAGTAGGAAGCAGAGGAATGGAGGGCTGAGGGGTGTTCTCACCTCCCACACTGCAGGTTAAATCAAATGAAAAAGCAGGACCAAACAGGTGAGATCTTGTCCATAGGGAGACTTTCCCCGCAGGGGGGTTATAAAGCAAAGCCTCCAGAATTAGAAATGTTACTTGACAGGGATAAATGCACAAATATTAGCAGGAATAGTGTCCCAGTGAAAATCATTCTAGTCCAGTCTTTTGGCTCCCAACTATTTTTCTGAATTAAATTCAGTCTTAATATGTTTGTTGTAATGAAGAATTTGAATAAAATGAAGAAGGAAATCCTTCCTTCCCTAAGAGAGATCTAAACTTAGGCTTAAAGTAAAAAATTCAGAACCCAGAAAGCAGTATTTCAGTACAAGAATCTCTTTTATTTTTACAGTGCAGTGACTGAAACAATGTAGAAATTTAACTTGTAAAACTGAATTTATATCACAATCTCTCTCTGAAGGCAATAGACATGTTGATTTTAATCACAAAATATTCCTCTGGACACCAGAAATTCCAAACTCTCAGCACTATACACTTCATTTAGAGACCAATTCCTCATAATTTAAATCTATCTTATAAACAATTTCTTTTTAAAAAAACACGTGGAAGGTAAAAAGAACTCAAGTATTAAGCTCAAGGCCTTGGTTATTATTCGTGTGCCCAGGCAGAGCTGCTGCCCTAGTCGGGCTCGCTGACACACTGCTCCACGATGTCGCGCAGCGCCGGGTTCTCCATCGCCGCCGCCACCCGCTCCTTGTCGTTGATCTGCTTGTTGACTGCAAAACAGCCCAGAGAGGGAGCTCAGGGGGCTCCAGGGGCAGGGGAGCACTGAAACCACACAGGGGGAATGGGAAAGGGGCAACGAGGCAAAGGAAAGCTCAGCCACCACCAACCACCGGAAATCAAATGTTTGGGTTTCTTTTCTAGCTTAGGGAAAGAACTGAAGATGCTCTGATGTCTTTAAATTAGTGTGAAAAATCACGACAAATTATGACTTCACGTTCTCCAGGCTCAATTTCTAGTTATTTCATCAAAACAACCCATTTTTGCCACAGACACCCAGTGCTCAGCACTGGGACAGTCCTGGGCAGGGGCTCCAGCACCTGTGTAAGGCAGCGACTGGCTCTGGCACAATGTCCATGTCCTGCAAGTTTTACTTTGAGCACTGACTGAAAAACACATATTTTTGTTATTTTAGGGTAGCAAGATCAACCAGTCAGTTCTTCATATTAATTATTAACCAGCAATTTCTTTTGTTACAAACACAACACCTGCAGAACTGTGGGGTTTTTGTTAAAAAACCAAACCAGCAGCAAGCAAATAGTCACAGAGCCACGACAGCTTTGGAAACAGCCTCAATGATATTGTACAGCTTTCACAGGGTATTAACTCCTGGAAAGGACAGGAAGGCAGGGGAGGAAAGGACTCAATGGAACACAAACAAGCTCAAGCAAGTCATTCCCAAGCTCTACTCACTGTCCTCTTCAGTGGAATGTGTGCCCTCAGATATGTAGATTTCCAGCTGGAGGAGAGACCAGCAATGTTAGAAGAGTCACAAGAGCTGAATTTATTCCTTACTGGAAGAAAAACATTGCCAGTGCACATACAATGCACGTCATTCCTACTGATAAATGGGATCCATGGAAAGAGCTGACCCTGGGCTTCACTGCAACACAACCCCAACACAACCTCCTCCCCCCCTGGGGCAGACAGGCCCCAGTAATCTTCCCTCAGAATTGTGGAGACATTCATTCCTCACTGAGAGCCACTGCAAAGTGGAACTGCAGTGCTGGGAACAGAGAGGAGAAGAGGTGATGCTTCCTCAAGGAGTCCTGCACAGGCCACAGGTCAGGGACAACTTGTTTAAACGCCCCCAGATTCCAGGGAGATATTCCCAAGAAGCTTTGCTCAGATCCTGTGTTTGAACGTGGCCGTGCAACAGTCTGTTCCTGCATGGAACACATGATAGGGCTGGAGTCTGAACAGACCTAAACCCAGTTTGTAATCCTGCAGTTTTCCTGTGCTCTAACAATGCTGTTCCCAAGGTTTTACTTCCTAGCTGATGACAAGCTCCCCTCCATCAGCTCCTGGCTGACAACACACCAGTCCATTCCCTGCCGTGCAGAGTGGCTGTTTCAGAGGCTGACTCTCAGGTAGTTCAAAACAGGTTTCAAAGCAGGTACTTTACCTTGTGTCTAAAAGGCAAGCATCTCTGAAGTTTTATTCTTAAACAAAGGCCTGATAAAACAAAATCAAAAAGAAATTTCCTTGTAAAACTCAATGTCTGAGGTGCATTTTCTAGTAATCCATATTTAACCATAAGCATAACTGACAGCCTGCTTTTATATTCTGAGCGGCACAAGCCACAGAGGGACTAAGTAATCTGTGGTTTGACCCTTTGGATGCAGCTTTTTAGACAGGTTCACACGTGCCTGACAAGCTTGGGAGGTCTCTGGTCTCTAATCACCTCCTAGAAACACTAAATGGAGACAAATTCTTCCATTTTTATCTTTCTTTGGTATTTTTGGTAGAGCTCCCAGTCTGTTCCTGTGACTGCATCTGTACTGAGGGGAATGCTTGGTTTGTTTTTAATATTTGTTAAAAAATCCAATATAAATTATGTGGGCATAAGTACATCAATTTCCCCATTAAACTAAAAACTTGTTTTCCCTTAAATCTTTAAAACACACCAAGAAAACTGAGTTCTGGTATTTAATGGTAAGGGTTTCTAACCCTGGCACATTTAAACAAACCATAACAGGGCTCTCAGATGAAATCTCACCATAAATCATAAGGGGAAAAGGCAAAACAGGCCAGTGTAGATTCTCAATCAGCTTAATTCCTTTCCAATGGTTCAGGACTTTTTTGGGGATGCCTGGATTGCATGTGGGGATTTTTGTGTGTGTGGGAACGGAGAACAGCCCAGAGGGAAGGGAGAGGGAAGGGGGACAAGCATTAAGAGCTGACAAATTTTTAATTTAACATTACTGAAATAACTTGGAGAATACAAACAAGGAATTCTGTACCACTTCTCAGGAGATTCCTGAGAGGGTTTTTTGAAGAGTTTCCCTGGCTGGATGCAAACTGATGGATTTCCCCACATTTCTCTGGATGTGAGGTTTGGGTGTTTGGTTTGTTTTCACTGCTCGTTGGCACTGACAGCCCCCAGGTCACCTCCTGCTCGTGCTGTCCACCCTAACGAGCCAAACCTCACCAATGAGAGTGGCCAGGGAGCAATGAGGTACTGTTGGTGTAAACCTGATGATGACCAGATACTCGTCCTCTCCAATCTCCTGCACCTCCACACCCCCTTCTGTCACCACGTCCAGTTCTTCCAGCGTGTTGGGCTTCTCCGGGTCCCGGATGGTCCGGATGATGTCTGAGGCAGGAGGCAAAGGAGCAGCAGTGAAACACCTGCCTGCACTGCATAAAAGCTATTTGCAGTATCAGCCACCTTCCCAGCACTGTCTGTGTTGCTGCCCTGTGGAAGGGGCAGAGCTGCACACACCAGGGACACCTTATCTCATGAATTCCTTTGGGATGGGCAAACTCAGGCATTTGTTGCTCACTGTGGGTTTGTTTCCCATGTTCCATTAGTTCTGATTTAGTTCAGCAGCACTTCAGGGATTCCTCTGCTCTTTAAAATACAACTATACAGGAAGAGGTGCTTTAGTTCTGCAGAGGTCATGGACAAGCCTGACCCTGTGGATGAACCAAAATGCCCAGGACCGCTTCCCTGCTCAGGTTTGTAACCTGGGCTATGAGTAATAACTTTTACTTAGAGCCAATGATGTTTTAAAGTAGCTCTATTTAGGCCACTCCAGTGGTTTAAAGCTGAGTTGGTTTGACACTGTGTCCCCTTTTATTCTCTTTCCACAGAGCTGTAAAGTGCTGCACAAACCCCTCACCCCACTCCTCAGTGCCTCCAAACCACCAGTGCCTCGAGGCTTGTCAAGGTGTTTGGAATCCTCCTCCAGCAGAACTTCCAGCAGTGAAATCTCTCCCTGTTTCACAGAACCAATCCCTGTTCCACTGGACCCACTGGTGGCCACTCTGGAATTCCTGGCCCCTCCAGGCGTGTCCATCTGCTCCTGTGCCTCAGGTGAGGACGCTCTGGGGTGACCCCCGAGGCAGGGGCTGGGCTGGGCAGCTCTCCAGCCCCTTCCCAGCCCCGGGGGGATCACTGTCCACTCCAGAGCAGCACAGACAGGTCCTCAAAGCCCTGGCTGGGGTCCCCACGCACAGCGATCCCCCCTCGTGTCACACCCCGCGCCCAGCACCCCACGGGGACCCCTCCCCACCCAGTTCCAATCCTCAAACCGAGCAAACAATCCTTCCTCCTGCCCTGGATGGAGCAGAGCCGCGTCCAGCCCACCGGGGACCCCTCGGGATGCCCCCACAGCCCGGGCACAGATCTCAGCCCCCGGGGCAGGGCTGGGTAGAGCGGGGCCGGGCAGGGCAGGCAGGGAAGGGCACAGAGGGCAGGGCACAGAGGGCAGGGAAGGGCAGAGCACAGAGGGCAGAGCTGGATAGGGCACGGAGAGGAGGGCAGGGCAAGGCAGGACTCCCCAACTTCAGCGCCCCAAGGGCACAGCGGGAACCCCAAGGAGCCTCCCCGCCCCAGGCCCCTCCCGGCCCGCCGCCCTTCCCCGCGCGCCGGCAGTCACCGTAGACCTCGCAGGCCCTGTCGTGGTCCATAGCGCGGCTCGGGGGGGCATGGCCGGCCCTATGCCCGGGGCAGCCCCACAGCCGGCCCAGAGCCCCCCTCAGCAGCGCCCGCCACAGCAGCGCCATCGCCGCGCGCCGCCATCGGGGCCGGCGGGACGGCCCAATGGGAGGGGCCGGGCCGGGGCGGGGACCAATGGGAGGGGCCGGGGCGGACCAATGGGAGGTACCGTGTGGGTGGCCACGCCCATGGCCGGGGCGGTGGCCACGCCCTCTCCGCGTGCCCCGTGTCTTGTGGGGGGACACGGAGGGACCCCCGGGATACAGCGGGATACCCGGAATACAGAGAGAGCCCAGGGATACAGCGGGATACCCGAATACAGAGAGAGCCCCGGGATACAGCGGAACCCCCGCGGCCCGCGGGCACTGCCCGGGGTGAGCAGCCCCGGACACAGTCAGGCTTGGAAAGGAGCAGCTGTCCCTGGTCCGTTCGGCGCAGGGCGGGGGTTCCGCGAATGGGGAGAGCGAGGAGGGGGTAAAAAACGAGGGTGGAGGCGAGAGCGGTGCCAGCGGGTTCCGTCCGCGATAGAGATCGAAGGAAGGAGCAGGGACAGGGAATTCTACTTGAAGACACAGAAAATTCGGCTTAAAGAGAAAGAATTAAAAGCACAGCGAATCCCTCTCGGACACGAGCTGCCGCGCACGGAACTACACCTCCCAGCGTGCATTGCCGTCCCGCCCGCCGGCCGCGGTGCGTGCTGGGAATTGTGGTCCTACGCGGTCAGCTGGGCGGAAGGAGACGCTGCCCGGCCAAGATGGCGGCGCGCGGAGGAGGAGGAGGAGGACGATGATGATGGAGGAGGCGGCGGCGGCCCCGCCGGAGCTCCGTGTGCTCCTGGTGCCCCGCTCCCCGGAGCCGCGGGGCGCGGCACGGCTGCGGCTGAGTAGGGCCCAGGACGCGCTGGGCACGGTCCTGACCGCCGGCGGCATCTCCGTGGAGCGGCTGCCGGGCGGGGCCGGGCGGGCCCGGGGGGCGGCTCTGCCGGGGGCCTGGGCAGAGTGAGTGTGNGGCAGTGCGGGGATGGGGATGGGACGGAGGCAGTGCGGGGGATCGCGGGGTAGCCCGCGGGGTGGGCGCTGAGGGACCCCCGGTGCGGCAGTGCCGTGTTTTACCCCTGCCTGTTGAGCTGTGCAGAGTCAGTCACTGCTCAGCAAAGAGCCAAAGCGAACCAAAAGACAGTTCGCCTGTGGCGTTGTCGCTTCGCGTCCCGCATAAGTCTGCCCTCCGGCCCGGCCTGGCCCGGACGGTCACTCACATGATGGTTTTCACGTGCTTTAGTGGCTTTTAGTGCTGAGCCGACACCGCAGCCGCGGTTTAATTCCGGGCATTTGCAGCGTCGAGCAGCACGAGCAGCGGTCGGAGCAGCACAGTCCCGGCGTGGGTTGGGGTGGGAGGGACCTCCAAGCCCGTCCAGCCCCACCCCTGCCGTGGGCAGCGACACCTTCCACGAGCCCGGGTTGCTCCAAGTCCCGTCCAAGCCGGCCGGGAGCGTTCCAGGCGTGGGGAATGTGCCGGTGCTGTTGCAGGGCTCTGTGGTTTGCTCTGCACCAACCTGAGCTGGTTCCTCTGTGCCTCCTCCCCACCCACCCAAGGCAGATGTGAGACGCACCTGGAGAGTTTCTCAGCCCAAGCAACAGGAAAGGCTGGCAGTGGCCAACATGCTGGTGTCCCCCTCCCAGAAATCCTGAGGCAGAGCATCCCTCGTGGTCCTGTGTGACTAAAGGAAAGGAACACCCAGGGTAGAACCCCCTTTAGTAGTGTGAGAAGGAGGAATGGGGATTCCTCAAGCTGTGTCTTGCCAGGGATGAAGCACATTCTCGTGTTGGGAGGGATGGGGTGACAGCAGAGTCTTTATCTGAAAGTTAAATGGGGTTGTTCAGCATCAGTGCATGGCCAGAACTGTCACTGGGGGAAATGTGGAAAGAGAATAAAGCCAATAACCCTCCTGAATGTTGTGTCTCCAGCTTCATGTGGGAGGACACAGAAGATGATGGTTTGCAAGCAAACAAGACAAAACTCCTCGCTCTTGGGCAAAGTCATGAACTGGTTGTCTGTGAATTCACTGCAGAAGATGGAAAATACAGCCTGAATTCCCTGTACACTTGTGAGGAAGAGACACTTAAAAAGCTCCTTGTGATTAAAAACATTGGTGAGTAAATTTCAGTGTGTTCCATGTGTGATATCAGTGCTGGTCTGGTTCTGCTGCAGCTGGTGGGACAAATGCAGGCAGAGGGATTGAGCACTCGGGAAGTGTCAGGTGTTTCCACACTGATTTAGAGTGACCAGCAGGATAGTGGACTGGAAAAATAAAAGGAGCATTTCTGTGTTCAAAGGTGACATTGGTAAACTATTGTGGGGTAATGTGTTCAGGTGATACAAATTTAAAACAAAATCTAATAAACAAGACCCCTTTCCTCCCCCAGTCCCAACTTCTCTTAAGTTGGAAGTAGAGACAGTGAATTTGAGTTGTCATTTTCCTGGGATACCTTTACAAATCAAAATTCCCAGTTGGCTGTAATCCTAAAATCTCTTTAAATTTACAGGTCTACCTTCAGTTTTCTCTGTGAAGATTCTGTCTTTTGGAAACAACAAGTGCAAACTTCTGCTCAACCAGTCCATCCTCGTGCATCTGACCTTTCCTGGGAAGGACTCACCCTCGGAGACCTGTGACTGCTTCACTCTGGATTTGCCTCCAGAAGTTTTGGGGAGAATATCAGATTCCTACTTCTGCAGAGGGATCCTGTTCCTGTTGGATAGTGCTGGCTGGATTTGTATCCTTTACAGGAGAGATGAGCTCTCAGGGAAAATGAGCTAGAAGAACAAAGTTGGTTTTCTTTTCTGGAAGGGTTGAAAAGAAATGCCTTTAAAGATAATTAAGTGTTTTGAAGATGCATCCCAAAAGGGTCGTGTAGCAAAACCCTGGTTATTGTAGTGAAAGTGCCATAGTTGAGTGGCAAATGTTTCTCAACACACCCCTGGAAATCTGTTCCCCACTGGATTAATGTTTTCCAGTGCTTTTGCTCTGTGGGTCTGTGTGCAACACTGACATGTACAGCCAGCTAATTTCCTAAAGTTTGAAACTCCAGAGATACACAGGCAATCCCAGCTGGGGAGCCACATTAGTATGTTGGGCTGAGCAGGGGTCAGACCTTTCTGTTCCACAGAGTTCTCCATGTACCCTGTTCATGGCTGGGGTTTGACAGCTCTGACCATGCAGTGGAGTCAGGTTGCCTTTTCCTCCTCCCAGAACTGCCAGGACAGTTCACTCCCAGCATCAGTTAACTCCTTTGAGATGGCATGAGTTGCTCGTTGTGCAGCACAGTCCTCTGCTGATCCCAGCTGAGCTTGGAATGCTCTTGGAAAACAAATACTCCATGTGTTCTGTGGGGCAGAGTTTGGCCTGGACCACAAGTTACCAGAAATTCCCTGTCCTCCCCTCTGTGCAGCTTCCTTGGTGGGCAGTGTGAGCCCCGGGGTTTTCCTTGACGCTGTTTGAAGATGTGTTTGACTCTTTTGATGGTGCCAGTTTAGGGAAGATCAGTGTGGCCTTGTGCCAGGCAGCAGGGCAGGCTGAGGGCAGGAGCCCAGCCCTCCCCTCCCCTCTCACTGCCCTGAGGGTGTCCCAGGATCTCAGCGTGGCCGTGGTCCTCAGTGCTGCCCACTGTGCCCTGGGCGTGGGGCTGAACAGCTACTTCAGGTATGGTGAGTTCCTGAAGGAAGGAAGGTTATCTGGGTTGAACTAACTTTAAAAAGTGCCTAATCTTGGTCCTGCGATAGTTGCCATGCTCTCAGCTTTTTAATTTGAGTTCTTGCCCTGTGGTAGAGCAGATATTTTCTATTTTTTAAAGATTTACCTTTATTATTTGCACTCTGATACTTTAACAAAAGAAAATTTTTCTATTACCATCTATTTAATTTGTCTATTAAAATACATTAACAAATACAAAACCTTTGTATCAGACTCTCTATCTTTCCTGGAAAGATTAGAATAGGTGCTCTCAGTGCCAGGTGTGGGTGGCAGCACCTTTTAGGAACACAGGTGTCTGGGATCATTAAACCCCTGATGCACCTGTGCTGATTTGGCTTGATGAGTTAGGGCCAGGTTGTAGTCGAGAGTTTGATGCTCACCTGGACACCTCCCCGTGAGTGCTGTTACCCTGAGAGGGAACTGCTTTGCTGACAGCTCCTGGAGGGGTTAAACAGCAAAAAAATCACAAGAGGGAGGTGAAAATTAATATTTACTTCTTTACAGGCAGTTCCCTGAGCATTTGCTCTGTAAGAGAGATCCTGAAAGTCTTCCCCTGGAGCCTCCTGAAGGACTGGATGAGGATGACCTTGCCAGCTCTGACTCCAGCATGGAGCTCCTGTCCTCGCCTTTCCGCACAGACAGGTACTGAGGGAAAGTCCTTCCTGGGACAGGCTGGGCTTTGCCTCCTTTACACCACCAGTTATAAGCTCCTGATTTCTTTTTCAGTTGTGATTTTGGTAAGATCAGCTCATTCTGTTCTAAATCTTTTGAATTGAGGATGATGTTTGCAAACGGGCTGAGACAACTTTACTTTTGTCATTGAACAGCTTCCCAACAGTGATTGCTGATAAGGGGTTACCTTCAAACAGTATTGACAGATGTTTTGGTATCTCAGGGATTTTACAGCTCATTGTTTGTGTGTATGACCTTCAGAATACTCTGTGTTCTTGTAAAACATACTAACTGGTTGTGACTCTTAGTCTTAGAAGTACTGATAAGATATGTTAATTATAACTTGATATAAATATAATAAATACTCAAGTCTAGAAATAATTTCATTCATATTTTTTTAAGGGAGGAGGCATTTTCTGTGAGGAAAAGTGTTTTCTGTGAAAAATGGCTAATATGGATGTTGTCAGCTAATGCAGCTGGGATCACTCAGTTTGGCTGCAGAGAGCATTTAAAAAGATAAACTGGCCATGTTAAGGTTAAAATGTCAGGTGCTGGATGGATTTTTCTAAGCTTAAAATGCATTTTATTTAACTGAGGAAACTTTATTTGCATTGTTCTTGGAGTAATACCTGATATTACAGGTGCCTTCTCTCTTCTCCCCAGGTCTTGGAAGGCACACTTATCCTCACTGTGGAACAGGATAAGGAGAAGGAGACCAGATTCTCCAGATCTGGTGAATGACTTGAATTTACCTTGGTATCAGTTCTTTACCCATCTTGAAGGTCATGATCCTGAAATGTATGAGGATCCAGAGAAGATGGTGACCTTTGTTCCACGGGCTGCTACGTTGGCGGCTTCCAGCCCACTCCAAAGCCATGGCACAAACCTGGGGAGTGCTGGGCAGCAGTGGACACAAATCCCCGTGGGAGCACCTCAGGAAGTGGTGAAACTGGAGTGTAAACTGGTCACTGGAGCTAAAGCTGTGTTTGTGGTGGTGACAAAGGACATGGGGTGTTCTCTTGCTCTCTGGGATTTTGAGTCCCAGGACGTGACGTGTTCCCACTTCGGCACAAACAGTGTTTACGTGGAGTGCAGTGCAGAGATGCCCCTGTGTCTGCTGCTCACAGGTGAGGGGCCTGGAGCTGTTCTCATGCAGCTTTTGGAGGGGTTTTAGTGGTGCTCTTTCCTGGCTGCCTGCCTGCTGTTGGCTCGTGTCTCTTGCATTGCTTGGGTGAAATGCAAAGAGAGCTGCTGCAGCTTTGTGTCATCCTTTGGGGAGAGAGGCCGAGGATAGAAATGCTTTAATAATTAATATCTTTAATTATGATTTGATTCTTCAGAGCGTGGTCTGACCCTAGTTCTGTTTGGTGTAACTCAAGAGGAGTTTTTGAACAAGCTGATGATGTTTGGCAGTGCTGGGGTTGTGGATTCCATTTGTCACCTCAATGGATGGAAGCGATGTTCTATTCCAATCCGTACCCTGGAGGTAAGGAAAGCTGGTTCCTGTCTTACAAACAGCAAAAGTACTTCTTTCAAGTAATGAATGCAGCTTATGCAATGTTAGTGGTGGTTTTAGACACAGTTAAAAGTACAGTTTAAGCCTAGGGGCAAGAAGAAGTGGTTTAATTACTAAACTAAGGTACTACCCGAAGTAATCCAAACAAGTAACCCAAAAGTAGAAATACAGCAACAAAGTGAATGCACATTAATAAAATAAACCAGAATTTTAAAGTAAGCAATGCTCACAAATCCCTTTTGATTGGACCCAAAAGCATTTCCACCAGTTCCTGCAGCTGTTTGTGACCTCTTGCAAAATGTCAAATATTAAAAGAAGTTCTTGGAGCTAGATTTTTTGGTTTATTACACTGTTCTTATACAGCCAGAGGAGAACCAGCAGTAAGTATACAATATGTGTAGAACTCAGAATCCATGCGTAATTGTTCCTCTGCATGTTTGTCTAGGCAGGTTTGGAAAATCGCCAACTGGACACAGTGGACTTGTTTCTAAAAAGCAAAGAAAGTGCTTTAAGTCTCTCTGCTCCCTCTGGGCCTGGGCAGTGCAGTGATGGTGCAGCCCAGACTTACCTGACAAGTAAGTAAATCCCTGCAGCCACACAGAGGCTTCGGCTGAACTGCTGTGCTCTCTGTGGCTCTGTGTGGCACAGGGCAGGTGATTTATCTGGGTCTCTCGTCACTGCAGACCTGGAAGAGCTCAGGCCAGCTTTAAACTTGCTTTGCTCAGCAATCCAAGAGAATGACATGGAGCCTCACAGCAAACACTTCTCGGAGCAGCTCCTGAACCTTACCCTGACTTTCCTTACCAGGCAACTGGAAGAAATCTTTGTGCACACAGAGGGTAAGCTTACTCCTTTTGGGTCATATCTGGTAATGTGTCATTGTTTTAAGTAAGAACAGTATTTTTTTAATCAAAAGCTTAAATTTGCCCAGAATTAGCAAAAGAAAGTGCTGGAGTTAAGTGAATGAAAGATGTTTATCCCTGAATTTTACATGGGACTTACCTGACTAATAATTAGTTGGATTAATTAAAAAACCCCAGTTCTTACTTCCTGGTCCCTGAGGTGTAAAAACACCCCAATGAGGGCAGGGAGCACTGGTGAGGCTGTGGCTGTGTGCTTACACAGAGTGCTGGGCACAGTCAGTACCTGTGCAGGTGAAAGAGCTGATGTGTTCTTCTCTCTGAAGTGTTTCTGTTGATCAACCAGGAGAACATTCAGCATTGCCAAACACTAATATCCTGTCTTGTCCGTTCTTGTTCAGCTGGTACCTTGGCAGAACCTGATGAATTCCTGCAGAAGGCTGCAGATATTTTAACTGATTACATTATTAAACTGAGAAAATTCCTGAGAAAATACCCTCGCCCACAAATCAATCCAGTGCATGCAGGAGGTGATCTGGATGGAGACCTGCCTGAGATAGAAGAGAGCCACATGTGGGAAAAACTGACACCAGAGGTAAAAATGAGTAATCCAGTTTTTAATGTTCTTTTCAAATATATTTAAGGAGATTATTAATGTGAAAGTATCTTAAAGTATTGGGGGAAAATCACTATAGGGACTATAAAGGCAGTAACACTGAAGACAGATGAGTTTGTTCCATTTTTTCTCTATTTTAGGAAGTCATTGCTGAGGCCATCTTAAGTAACAAAATACCAGAGGCTCAGATCTTCTTCCGAATGCATCAACATCCTGCTGAGAATCTGCAGGAACTTATTCAGACAGGTTTGAATCTGGTCTATGACTGTCTGCTGAAGGACAACACCAGAGAGGCCTCAGAGCTGCTAAGAAATATGGTGAGAGGTGTTCAGTGGCTCTTCGTACTTGGTGACTAATGAAATAATGCCGGGGTGTGGGGAGCTCAGGGGTCCTGTGGATGTGATTCCACCAGGTGCAGGTGTTTTGCAGTGAAAATGACCTTGTTTGACAACTGCTCTGAGCTCTGGTGCCCTCAGAACACTGAGGGAGCCCCTTAATGGGGATGTGATGGCATGATCAGCAAAGTGTGAAGGTGGTTCTGGCAGGTGGGTTGTTGGGGGCACAGGGTTTATACCCAGTCATGCTGGAGGCACCAGCCAGCTCCCTGGGTTACTGTGGCACCTCTGGGGGCTGCTGAAGTGAGTATCATGAGCTTGCTTTGGAGAGGAAGCCAAGTGCATTTATTCCATCCATGACAGCTGCAGTTTGCTTACGGTGAGTGTCTCCTTTCGTGCAGGGCTTGGATGTGAAGGAGGAGCTGCACAAGATCTGTTTCCACACTGTGGATAAGCACGTCAGGGATCTGCTGGTGAGTGCAGCAAAGGCTCTCCCTGTCCAGCTCCCAGCTCTGAAGCTCACCTGTGTTTCTGCTGAGGGGAACAGGCAGGTTGTGGCCCTCCATCCTGGCAGGGCGGTTCCTGGAACGTGCCACTGACGTGCCCATGATCCTTTGTATTTGTAGGTAAAGTCAAAATTGGTTAACATGATATTTCTTTGTCCTGGCTCAGCTCTAGTTCTTGTGTCCTTGCACACAGTATGGAGTCCTCTTGTCCTTTAAATGTATTGCCCTCTGCTTCCAGCATTTTTTCCTGTAGTTGGTAACTGTTTGCACTTGCAGGGTCATTTACAACTTGAATATATTAAAAGCAGATCAAAATGACAATTGGAGGTAATACTTTAATTTGAATTAAAGGTGAAAGTTTTACAAGAAGAAAATTATTTTTCTGAAAAAGAGAAGAAAATGATAGACTTTGTGCATCAGGTTGAAAGCTTTTACTCGGAGTCCTTCCAGGAAAATAGAGAGATTCAGTCTCTTTCCAGGTAATGTGGGTTAACACTTCTAATTGTTAATAATGCTAATAGGATTTAAAATGTGCTGGCTTCTACGTTCTGTATTATTTACTGCACTGACAAATACAGTCGTAGTTTCATCCATTTCACAGTGGTCTGTCTTTGCAGAAATCAGGGTCAGTGTTGGGGCTGAGTCATTTCCTCATTCTTGTAACAGTTGCTGTCATGTTCTGTCCAGCCCAAATCATGACTTACTGTTGTCAGGCTAATGGAACCCTTCACAAATGAAGAATTTTTAATAACTAATGATACTGTTATTAATCAAATGAAACATTCAGATGGAATATTTGCTCTGGTTTTGATATATATCCATAGATTTCTTAAAACCTTGATATCAAGCAAGCTAAAGTAACCTAGAAAACTCATTATACAGTTGCATTGTAAAAATGTTACAATACTTACCATTTGCTATGTCAGTTTTGGAAAAATGAGGAATTGTTTGATTCTCAGACATTTAGTTCAAGTCAGTCTCTCTGCCACTTCCAGAGCTCTTCAAAATGGACCTGCAAAATTTATTGACCTTTTCATCACCTTCTGTTTGTTAGATTGGTGGCTGTTTATTAAAGGAGCAGTAAAGGACACCCTAACTCCATCCTCCATTGCAGCTTCAGTGACTGGAGGAAGGCTGGAGACCTTTCCAGACACGCAGCAGTTCTGGACTCGGTGCTGGGCTGGGACAGACACAGGGCCCACAACAGCAGACTGCGGGTCATGTTTAACTGGGCTCAGTGGTGGGATGAGCTAATGCAGGAGATGATTCTTCTCCCCAGAAAACCACGCCAAGGCAAGTGTTCTGGCAATGAGGCCTTCCGTTGGGAATGAGAAACCTGTCTCTGAGGTGGTTAATTGCAGGTGTGTATGACTGGCCCTGCTATAACTAAAGCTGTGAGCTACCACAGAAGGTCACTTTTAATCAGGGAAACTGGGTAACAATGTTTTGTTTATCTTGTTGCATTCTGGACCTGTGCTTTTCCTGTAGAGATGGGTTTGGCACTATCTGGAAGGGACTTGCCTAAGGCCACCTGTGAGTGGGTTGTGTTGTGCCGTGTTTTGCCAAGCTCGCTGCACTGTGGTGTTACTCCTTGCCTTGCTAACATAAACCTTTGACAAGCTGTGACAATACACTTCATGTCAGCATCCTGTTTGCAACTGTTCATTAAAAGTGGTGCATTGGGACAAAAAGGAATGGCTACCTGATGCCAGAGGGCAGGGTTAGATGGGGTATTGGGAAGGAATCATTCCCTGGGAGGGTGGGCAGGCGCTGGCACAGGGGGCCCAGAGAAGCTGTGGCTGCCCCAACCCTGGGAGTGTCCAAGACCAGGTTGGACAGGGCCAGGAGCAGCCTGGGCTGGTGGGAGGTGTCCGTGCCCATGGCACTGGATAAACTTTAATCCCTTCCATCCCAAACCATTCCAGGATTCTGTATGTAAAGAGATACCTGTATTTCCCTCAGTAGTGTTTGTGCTGATCGCATCCATTTGCCTTTTTGAAACACAGAACTCAAGACGTGCAATCCTGAGGTTCTTTGGAGGCACTTGACAGCCCAGCATGATTGGCTCAGTATTTGTTCCTGGATTGAGGAGTCAGAGCCCAGGCAGGCTGTGTGTGGAGCAGCTGCCTGGCCCCCTCTGACTGCAGACATCGTTGAGCAGAACACGTTGTGCAGCAGCTACATGAGACACGAGATACTCAACAAGCTGGCCAGGTATGTGCCCTTAATGCTTTACACTCTGTATCCTGTGTGAGGCCAAAATCAGAGGGGTAAAGAAGGTAATAAAGTCTGTGATACATATTCATTTCTATATTGTATTTGGTTCCCTTTTTGGAAACAGCACAAATCCATTAAAATTGAATTTTAGTCTTGCACTTTCAGTTAACTGAGAACAGCAATAAACATGAGAACAAGAGAAATCCTCCCTCAGCCCTTGGATCTTTCCCAGTGATTATGTTCCTGATGCTCAGTTTAATTCAGGGGAGGAATTCTGAGCACACACGATTTCACTCCTCAGACCTTGCTCTCTGCAGTGATTTTTAGTAACCACAGTGCTGTTTGAGCACCATCAAACATATTTTGGCACACTCTTTTTGCCTCAGCAGTGAATTAATCCCTGAGAAGGAAAGGTCTGCTTTGCTTTTGAGCTGAGAACACCCTTCCAAATGTGTTAAAAAGAGAACTACCAAATTAGTGTTTGTGCTTTCTCTGTTTTCTGACAGAAATGGAATTTTTGTCAGTTCTGAGCTGGAAGATTTTGAGCTCCTGCTGCAAAGACTCTCGTGCCTTGGAGGAGTCCTACAAAATCCTCACCCTGTCCCAAAATACAGCTCTGCCAGTGGTTTGGACTTCCATGCTCAGTTTGTCCTTCACTGCTTAGAGCACAATTTGCAGTACCTGTTATACACCTACCTGGACTATTACAGGTAGGCATGCTTTTCATCCCTGAAATCCCAGCTGGATTTAAAGAATGAAACACAGTCTTCTGTAGCTGTTGGTGAGAGTTTTCCTCAGTGCTTTCTGTCTGTTGAAAAAAGCTTCCTGGGTCACAGCAGTGTCAGTTAAGGAAATCTGTGGAGCAGGGTGGGAGGTTTCATGCTGTATTTTGAGGCTTTATAGAGGTTGTCTTAATATTAACTTGTGTGTCAATCATTGAAGGAAACAATTACAGTTGTCATTAGTATAATGCTATAAGCAATATAATCTTAAATGGGCCAAGACAACTTGCTCTTCAGATACTCAGCAGTAACAGAATTGAGAAACTTTGTCACTTGAGCACAGTTGTGAGTTCACTCTTGATACATTCACAAATAAAGAAGTTGCAGGTTTCCATCTTAGTTGGGGTAAGTTGGGATTTGAAGGAGGAGGCACTGTTTGGCATTGGAGCTGTATGAATACTTGTAGTTAATGCTTTGCAATGAAAATTTCTTAGCTGTAACTTCAGTTTAATGCTGGAATTATCAAGAAGTTCGAAGTGGACCAGAAAAAAGCCAACAACTCATTTTTTGTTATTTGTCTAATCAATTTTAGTTTGCATAACATCCGGTCAGGTGCTCCCAAGTCTTCCAAACTGTGTTACATTGGGGCAGGGAGTGGTTACAAATACTGTGTTTTCACTGTGCTGTTCATTTATTTCCAGTTTAACCCCTTCAAATTGCCCTATTTTGGGTAACAAGGAGCTGCAGGAAGCACATCCCTGGTTTGAATTCCTGGTGCAGTGTCAAGGAGTTGCCAGCAATCCCCAAGGTAGGAATCTTGCTCCAGAGGGAGGCTCATGTTTCTGCTCTAGCTGAGGGTTGGGCATAGCTGGATTAAATCCTCTGCTCTCCTGAAAACCTTCTTTTGACCATGACAAATCACTTACTTATCTGTCACTCCCTCATCTCTAAGTTTGGATTAGAATTCCTACTTAAGCTGTGCATAAAGATTTGGAGGCCATGGATATGTGGGAATTATTTTGTGTGTGATCATCCTCACCCCCAGTTTGATTATATTCCCAACAGGCTGATCAGGAGGAGAATTCATATGAAAACGTACATCCCATTGAAAGTAAACCTTCTTCTGGTTCTTCTGGTGCATTTTGACCTCTCTGCCTTTGGATTATGTGTTTGCCATTTTTTTGTTATTGTCATTGAAATTGGTAGCATTTGTGCCCTTAACTCATTGCACATTTTAAACCCAAGTCAATCTGTGTAGACAAAACTGTGGCTTGAAATTGGGAAAAACTTGGTAAAACTTAGAACAGTTTTTCTGTACTTAAAAGCAAATTAAGAAATTCAATATTAACAACAAGAAGTAGAAAATTCAGGATTTTTCACAGTGCAGGGACAGTTGTAATGTATGACTAATGATTTAATACTGGCTTTGCTTGAAACTAAGTCTCACTCTTTTTTTTCTGTTAAGATCCAAAGATGATTTTCCAGGCAAGTCTGGCAAATGCTCAGATCCTGATTCCCAGCAACCAGGCCAGTGTGAGCAGCATGCTGCTGGAGGGCAGGACCCTGCTGGCCCTGGCCACCACCATGTACTCGCCTGGGGGCATCGACCAGGTACTGGGGGAGGGCAGCACGTCCCTCAGCAGCTGCTCTGCCAACCAGCAGCTCTGCTTGCAATAGCAAAATGCTCAGTGAGCCACTTGTTGGAACAGAATTTATCAACACAGGCAGGATTTGGATACACAGCACAGTCACCTGATGCATCGGGTGCTGTTGAAGATGTGTCTGATATAACCCAAAAGCATTTTACAGGAAAAAATTACACATGCTGTGTTGTCACTGCATGTCAAATTCCCCTGAGGTATTTTGGCACACTGAGAAACTGTTACTATCTCAGTATAGTTTCTTCTTAATTAATTTTGCTTCCTTTCGTTGTAGGTTCTTCAGAATGAAGATGCAGAAAAACCTCTTAAGAAAGTTGATCCCCAGCTCTTAAAAATGGCCTTGACCCCTTACCCCAAACTCAAGGCTGCTCTCTTCCCCTCCTATACTGCTCATGGCATTTTGCCACCTGACGTCTCTCTCTACCATCTTCTTCAGGTAACAAAGTGCCTTTTGGCAGGACAGAAGTAAAGAGAAGCTAGTTTGCAGCTCAGGCCTGAAGGGTGGGGACCATGTGTTGTTTCCTTAGTTTGGAGCTGAAGTTTATGGCTCTGTTCTGCACAGTGAAATTACGAAGTGGTGTGTAAATGCTGTGAGTCTGCAGTGTTTACCTTGAGCAGTCCTGGGATGTCAGGGAGGGATTTCTTGCAGTGTTCATTGGGAAAGTTGTTTAATATTGCAGAAACTAAAATATTTAAATTTTAAAATGTTTTTTAACAGTCTGAGAGAAATAGAATTTGAGAGTTAAAGGATAGTGATGTGAAATTCTTAAACTGACCCAATATATTTTGTTTCTAATCTTTCAGTCATTAGTGCCCTTTGATCCCACAAAATTATTTGGCTGGCAGTCAACAAACACTCTTGCTGTATCAGGTATGTTCCTAGTCAAGTTTTGGATGCTTTCCTAGCCTAGGAAAAGATAGTTTCTAGTGGAAAGATTTCACTGGTAAAGTGACTCAAAAGGCCATTTCTTTCACAAAAAAATAGTGTCGTTTACTAAACTTGTGTTTTGAGCTGAAATCCCAAAGAAGTTACCTTTTTACATTAAACTCTTCACAGACAGAATTTTTTCTAAATGTAGAAAAGCAATGTCTTCTTTTGAAAGCAAGCTTAGGGTCTCAGAAGTGATCCAGAGTTCTGATTTTCCAACAAGAAGTGGAATTTCAGTGGGGTTTGGATATGCCAAGATCTGAATTAGAACCAGAGGAGAGGGATTTGATTGTCATCTCATGTCTTGTAGTTAAAAGCCATTTTTTAAATGTTTAATTAAACTGTTTATCAGCTCATACCAATGATAATACTCTTCCTAGATGCATCCAGTGAGTTCCCTCACTTCTCCTGCCCCAAGCTGGTGAACAAACATGCAGTGGTGGAGAGACTGGATTTCTTGTACTATTTGCACCATGGGCGTCCCTCCTTTGCCTTTGGGACATTTTTGGTCCAGCAGTTGGTAAAGAGCAAAACCCCCAAACAGTTGTAAGTCTCCTCCAAACTGACAGAATTCTATAGAAATTAGAGTGGAGCACAGGGAGGAACATTTATCCTCCCCAGCAGCAGCTCACAAGTGGTGATCAGTGAAATGTTGGGTGTCCTAAAGTCTGTTGAGTGCAGCATATCGAGTAGGATAAATGCATGATTTTTTCAGTGTCTGCTGTGGAAAAGTGTCCAGTAAAAACCAGTAGAACCCTTTAGGGGACATTTTTCTCTCAGGTTCAGGTTCCTGATGCTGCAGTGGATTGTAAACTCTAAAGGCACTTTGTACATTCAAACTCCTGAGGGGGGTGTTTTATTCATTATGACATCAATTACACTAGCTTGAGTTTTTGTTAAAGTGTATTAAATTGTGAACTCTGCCTGTCATGTGTGAGGCTTTGTTCTCATACCTCCGTTTTTTGTAAATATAACAGTTATTGTTTGTAATTATTTTTCACAGTGAACGCTGTAGGTGCTTGTTTGCAAGGGCAGTGTTCTTGGTGGGAAATGGGTCACAAACCCCGTGTGTTCCTTTTGTTCCAGGATCCAGCAGGCAGGCAGGGAGGCCCATGTTCTGGCTCTGTCCTCCTTCAGTGCCCCCTCAGTAGGAGCAGCCTGTGTGTGTTTTCTGGAGTTGCTGGGCCTCGACAGCCTCAAGCTCAGGGTGGATCTCAAAGTTGCAAACATGATTTTCAGCTACAGAACGAGAAATGAGGAATCTCATCACAATCAAATCAGGGACTCTTTGGGTAAGGGGTGTCTTTTGTCTGGTTTGAAATAGAGTACTGTGGATTTCTTGGGTAGAGCAGCAGAGAGGGGTGGGAAGATGATACCTGATGACCCAGGAATACAGGAAAAGCATCTTAAGAATTTTGTTCTTTTATTTCCTCTTTTTTACTAATTTTGAAGGTGCATTTTGAACCTGTCACATCAAATAAGGCAGGAAGACTTCTATAACATATAATAAAACGAGGAGTCAGAAGTGCATCAGGATCTAACAGACACTGTCCCACAGCTGCCTAAGGATCTGTAATGTTTAGTGAGGTTCAGCCTAATGTTGCAATAATGTAATAGAGAGTTAAACAAAGTCTGTTGCCAAATCTCTTTCCTCTTTCTTGTATGAAAACTGTCTTACAGCTGCAGTGAAATCAGGTGTTCAAAGCTGGAGGGAAATGTAATTTATCCTCCAGATAACTTTAGAAAGTTGGATTTCTCACTCTAGGTCTGTAGGTGTTTTGGTTCCAACTAAGAAACCACTGGTGCTTGTGAAAATACTGCCCTGACTCTGATCCCAAATATCATCTCAGCAACAGTAATACGTTCTTTTAAACAGTTGAAAAGCTAACAAAATTGGCTGATGGGGAAAAAGCAGCAGCAGCAGCAGTTCTTCCCTCCTTGGAGGAAGCCTTCTGGGATGCAGTTGAGCATCAAGGAATAAAGAGGTGAGAGCAGTGTGATCTGAAGGGTTGTGCTGGGTGAGCACTGAATTTTGGCATTTGCATATCTGCTAATCGTAAAGGCACAAGACAGGACAGTGTCCCTGCCTTGGTGGGTGGGAGTGCCCTCAGGGTGCAGTGGGGGACTCCCACAGTGAGACTGTGAGCCAGGGATGCAGTGAAGTCCCTGGAGTGCTGCTGTGTGCACAGAGCAGGGCTGGGCCCCCAGGGTCGGTGCACGCAGCAACATCTGCTCTGAGCGTGCCAGTCTGTTACAGCTGCACTCTGAATTCCATGCAGGACATGCAGTGAGTCCAGAAGGCAGTGGGCCTTGGTCATGCAGTTCTGCAGACTGCACAACATCGGGCTGAGCACGTCCTACCTCAGGGAATGTGCCAGAGCCAGCGACTGGCTGCAGTTCCTCCTGCAGAGCCACCTGTACGGCCACCAGCCCGGGGAGGTGAGCTGGCTGGGCCTTGGGGGACGGGGGGGGCAGGCTCTGAACAGCACACAGCTCGCATGGGAGCCCCTGCAGTGGCAGGGCTTTATCTCCCCCGGGAAGAATGTTTTATTTGTGTGTTCAATGCTTCGTCCTCCTTCCCTCCCCCTCCTCTGTGGATCTCTCTGCACAGATTGTTTTGGTTGTGTTTTCCCAGGTCATCTCCGTCGTTCAGGATTTCACTCCCACCTTACGAGATCACTTGGTGCTGGCCCTGGAGAAGTTTCTGTGTCCTGAGGGCAGAGCTGTGGCCCAGGGCGACTGTGCACAGAGTCTCTTCCAGGTGCTGCTGCAGTGCCAGGGCAGCTCGAGCCCCTGGCAGCACCTCCTGGCTGCAGGGCTGAGGGAACAGGCTCCTGTGCTCAGTGTGCTGGCTGCCTGTGTCCCAGTGAGTATCCATGGGAGCAGCTCTCCTTCAGAGAAATGAGCAGGCAAAACTGAGGGTTGGGCAGAGTTCTCTTAAATGGGAAGCATGCAGTTGTTCTAAAAACTGGGGTTTTTTCTGGTTTTGTAGTGATTGTGAATATTATGGCACATTTCACCAAGTGGTATCCAAGGAGGTGATGTATAACCCATCATTTTTGGCATTCCCAGGATGCAAACATCATTCCCTGTCTCTGTGTTTGGATCATCACCACTGTGGATGATGCCACTAGAGCTGAGGCGACAAAGCACATCCAAAGCTCAGCAGAAAACCACCAGTGGGACCTGCAGGACCTCTCAGTTATCTGGAAGGTCTTCTTAAGGAAGCAGAAAAGTAAAACACTCCTAAATGGCTTCCAGCTCTTTTTAAAGGTGAGGGAAGGTATTTTTGGAGATGTATTTAAGTGTATCTCAAACCATCTGGGAGAGGGGTGGCCTTAAATCACCCTCTGTCTTGCTGTGTGTGCCAAGGATAACCTGAGTTAGGCACTGAAAATCCCAGTCAAGGAAGAAGATCTTTGAATGGAATTTCTTCCAATTATCACAAATTTCCAGATCATATATCAACTTTGCATGTAGTATTAATAAAATAGAACTTTACTGTTTTGGTACTAAGGAAGACAAATTCTACATTTATTGAGGTACTTGTAGAAAATAATTATAACCTATTTTTGTGTCTTAAAGGATTCCCCTTTACTGCACATCCTGGAGATGTATGAGCTGTGTATGAACTGTAAAAAGTACAAGGAAGCTGAAACTAAACTGGACAAGTTTCAGCAAAGCCTCACAAAAGTAAGGAAATTAATTTACTCTGAATGTCATTGCCTGGGTCTGCCCTTGCTGGAAGTGATGGGCATCCAATGTCACATGTGGGAATGATGGAAAGGGGTGTGCATGAAAAAATGTTTTTTGATAAAACTCACAATTAGTTTTTCTGAGTCATTTTGATTTAAGTTGCTGTGGGTGGAGTGAAATATAATGTCATCCTTCTTGTGTGAACAGTTCACTGAGGATTGGCACTGTTGGTCAATTGAATACTGGGGAGTGAGTAAGGAATAATTCAAATAAATGAATTATTGGTGGGATATTCTCTGCTGACCAGGGCAAGCCAATACTGATCTTAAAAAACAGTGACTTGCAGGAAATATCTGTTCAAGAGAGACAGATTTTTTTAATGTGTTTTAAAGGTTCAGAAAAGTCTGGGCTATTCTGCAGTTTTGGTACTTGAAGGTGATCTGAGTCCCACACTTGATTAAACCCTGATGGAGCAGTTGGGTTAAGAGGAGCAGAGTTTTCACACGCTGTTCCTTGTCTGTCACATACAAGTGTTTTCACAAATTAGCTAATTTCTTCCTTTTCCATCACAATTTTCTAGTTTCCTGGATATGTTGGTAACAAATGTTCCATGTCATTAATGGTTTTCCCTCCTGGAATTCAAGCTCGGGCCAGCTCAGTTTCCCTTCATAAGCAGATGTGCAGTAAAGGATCCAGCAGTGACAGGGACTATTTATCCAACAATTTATTTCATCTGTCCACTTCTGATCCTTCTTTTCTCTCTTCCTTGATTATCAGGAGTCACTATGATCACCCTGCTGTAAAATTCACTGTTTTCAGATCAAACATACATCAGTAATGGATAATTGCTCCCTTGCAAATGGCAGGTCATTTTTCCCTAAAACAGGGGGTAGATACGGTACACCCTCATTTCCCAGTGCCATTCCCACCAAAATGCTGGATATAGTTGTAAAAAACCTCAACACTTAAAAATCTTTGCTTGCACAGCTCAAAACTGACGAAGAATCAGCAGCCTCTGAGTTCCCTGTGCCCTGGCTGGAATCACAAGCACTGTTCCTCCTGGAACTGATGATGCAGCAGTGCAGGACAGAGTACGAGTTGGGAAAGCTCTTACAGCTCTTAGCTGCAGCAGAAAATCCTCTCCTCGATGGTAAATACAGGTTCCCCTGTGAATCCCGTGCCCTCTGGCAGGACTGGACACTGGGAGAAGTAGCAGAGTTCACTCAGGTTAAAATCAGCTGCCTTTTGTTGTTTATCCTCTTAAATCAGGCCCTTATGTGAAGAAACTCTGTGCCCTCAGTGAGACCCTGAAGGATTCCTCCGTATCCATTGATCGCTCCATCCTAACCCTGCGGAGCTGCAGCCTGGACACGTTCCAGGGGCAGTGCAGGTCCATTCTGGAGCAGCTGCAGGAGCAGGGCATGTTCTGCCTGGCCCGGGAGGTGGCAGCCCTGGCGGAGCTGCCCGTGGACAGTGTTGTTACACAAGAGGTACAGTGCAGTTGAACTGTGATGTTCACCTCTTCATCCTCCTGGCACTGCCAAGGTCGAGGATGCAACTTCCCATCCCTCCTGAAACACAGATTTTCCTTTAAATCACTTTAGTACACCAAACACCTTGGCTGGAAGTGCTGAGCTACGAAGGACAGTACATGTGTCCTTATTTTCTTACTAGTTTTACATGCTATGCAATCAGTTTTATTTGGGGAGAAAAATAGATGGATTTGCCTATCCTTGCTCTTGGCAGGGAGTGGAACAAGGTGATTTAAGGTCCTTTCTACCCTAAACCTTTTTGGAATTCTGTGGCTTGTTGCATAGCGAGACACTTGTCTCAAATCAGTGTTTCAGCGTGAGTCTTCTTCCTTGGAAATGTGATTGTTTAAAACCTCTATGAATTTTACAGGTTCTGAGAGATCTGCATCGTTTAAGAGAGGTTGGACAATGGCATCAAAGCCAGACCAGAGCTGAGTTCTGGAAGAAGTGCAATGACACCTTCCTGAAACACTCCATCTCCAGCCAAGCCGCAGCCAGCTTTTTCCTTGATCAGGCAAACGCGGTGCTGGAATCCTCGGGGCAGGAGAGGATAACCAGCATTATGGAGAAACACTTGCTGCTCACCCTGAATGGCCACTGGCTGGCCAAGGACCCCTCGGTGTCCGTGCACGAGCTGGAAGAAGTGGAGAAGCAGATCTGGGTCTGTCGGATCGCACAGGAAGTGTGCCGGGCAGCGTCGGGCTCGGAGCAGCCGCCGCGTCCCTCCCCTGGTGCGCTGAGCGGGGCCGTGTCCTTCGAGAGCCTGGCCCAGGAGTTCTCCTTGTCGAAGCTGCCGGCTCTGAGCCGCCCGCAGCAGCCGTGCCCGCAGCAGCCGTGCCCGCAGCAGCCGTGCCCGCAGCAGCCGTGCCCGGCCGCGCCGGCACCCGCGGAGCCGGGGCAGGGGCTGAGCGACGCGGAGGCGGCGGCGCTGCGGGCGCTCACCGGGGCTCTGCTGGACCAGGGCAGCGTGCAGGAGGCCGGCAGGGTGTGCGGGTACTTCCAGTGCTGCCCCCGGGACCTGGCACTGGTGCTGCGCTGCCGGGCGCTGGCCTCGGGGCAGGCGGTGCCGGCCCAGCTGCGCCCCGGCTCCCCCGAGGAGGGCACAGCCCCGGGCGGTGAGTGACTCCCTGCAGCCGTGCCTGTGCTGGGCTGCCGCTGCGGGGTTCCCTCTCCTTGTGTTCCCACTCACGTCTCTGCAGAAATTGAGCTCTTCCTGCCTGTAGCTTCTCTCCTCGGCTCATAAATCCTCTCGTGAAAGGAATTTGAAGCCTTGCAACACTCGTTGCCTGTATGTGCCTCAGGCAGGGGATTTATGGGTACAACTTCTGTAGTCCTCGAACCTTTCACTTTTTGTAGTTCCCAATTCTGTTCTGGTAAAGTAGTACTGAAACTTCATCTCTGATCCTGCTTTTGCGACATGGACTCTAGTAAATATATTTTTCTGGAGCTGAAACAGGGAAATTCTTTAATTAATAGATTTCTCTTCCTTATGTATCATAAAGGGTTTAGCTTTTATTAATAGCAAGTCTAAGGCTGAAAATATTTATCCATAAAGTTCTCTGCATGTTCATGAAAGTCTGAGTGAGAAGCTGTCAGCTGGACCATCAGCTTCTGATAATGACATGTGCAGAACTGAATAGACATGGAAGAAAATAAGTGAATCCAAAGCCAGCAGAAAGTCTGCTGAACCCTTAGGAATTGTGTATTGGAAGTACTGTGGACATTTTGGCTCATTTGTGTTCTGTCATATTGTTTGGGCCCTAAAACTAAAACGTTAAAAAATCACAGGTAGCAGGAGATTTGCTTTTCAACACTGAGAAAGTTCTGTGGAATTGCTGTGGATTTCAGGAGTCTTCTCCAAGTATAAGGCTCTTTGGTGTTACCTGTCTTTATGAGAAAGGAATTTATAGGGTGCTTTTTTGTTTCCAGGTTCCAGCTTAGAAGACTGGACACACCTGGTGGCTCCCTCTGCAGAAGATGAGGTGGTGGCCAGTCTGAAGGCTCTCACAGAGGAGTGTGTGCATGGCAGGAACTACTGCAGGCGGGTCCTGTGCCTGTACGAGCTCTCCAAGGTAACATCACGGAGGGGCACGTGCTTTGGGGTGGGCTGTGCTGCAGGTCTGGGCAGCAAGGGGGAAAGGGTGGTGAGAGGTCAGCAGCTGCCCTCAGAAGCTGCAGAGGGTGAAGTTACCTACCCTTTGTGTGGAAAATATTGGCACTGTCCACATCACAGAAGTTCTTAGATTTTCCTACAGAATTCTTTATGCCTTGAGTATTTGAAGCAAGTGCTTTAGGTTTGAGCTACTAAGTCATGTGGCTGCCTTGTTCCCTATTATCCCATCCATATCCTTCTGGCCTGAACCCGGATGTCCACACCTTTTAATTAAGAATCAATCAGTGTGTTTCTGAGGTTCGTTTTTTTGATGAATTTGTAATTTTATGAAGTTGTGATGTGTTACAGCAGAGCCTCACCCACTGCCCTTCCAAATGTGCAAAGTAGTCTCTCTCTTTCATTGAGTTTGTGGCGTGTAGAGGAGAGGAAAAGGAGACTCTTGAGTAAAACTTGTGCTGTAAACCACAGTTTTTCGTTTGGGAGGAAATACTCATGTCTTGTAGGCATTTCTTGTGTTAAGGTCTACATTTGGTTCAGGAAACCAGCCCTGTCCACGGTGACAGCTCTGGGAGCACGGAACTGCAGATCCCGCCTGGAGAGCACTGCCAGGACGGTGCCCTGCAGGTCGGGGCAGGGATTTGCCCAGTGCCCTTGTGTCTGCAGGAGCTGGGCCGCCCCTTTGGGGAGCTGTGTGCTCAGGAGCCCGAGCAGGTGCTGCGGGCGCTGCTGCGGAGCGGCGCGCGGGAGCGGGGCCGGCGGGCGCGCACCTTCATCGCCTGCCACGGGCTGCCCCCCGGCACCGTGGCACGCCTGGTGGCCGAGGACATCACCAGGGACCTCCTGGCAGCTTCCCAGGGCAAAGGTGGGCGCCTCGGGGCTGGGGTGGGTGGTGGTTGTGTCTATAAAACGGCCCTTGCTCTCGGGATATTCGAGTGCTGATGACAGTCGGGGGTGTTTGGGCAACCCTTGCGGGAGGTTTTATACAAGTGGTTATTTGTTCTTAGCTTTGTGGCCATTGTGATGTTGCAGTGCTTAGAGGTTTATTTTTTCATGGACATCAATATTTTTTTAAAAAGGGGTTGTTTGTGTTTTTTAATCACGATCTTTGCAACCCTGTGTCGTCTGACACAGGTTCATTTCTCTGTGAAAAGCATGACCAGGAGGGTTTACACTTTTCTTCTACTTTGCAAAATGAGGACTACAACAATACAGTTGTTCGGTCGGATTTCATTCAGTTGAACTGGCAAAGACATAGCATCTGATTCTTAAATTTAAGAAATAACATCAAAAGTGTCTTTAGAATTGTAGTCCCAATCCTCAGTCAGTCTGGATGGAGTCGGATTGGTTGGTTGGTTTGTTTGTTCATTAATAATAAAAATAAGACTTGTTGTCTCCTGACCAGTTAGCAGTGGTGACATGACTCTCTCTCTGGCCACAGGACAGAAGCAGGTTTTGAACCCTGCAGTGGAGAGCGAGGCATTCCTGGAGCTTGCCAAGCTGTGCCAGGATCACACCTTGGTTGGCATGAAGTTACTGGATAAAATTCCCTCTGTCCCACGAGGGGAACTGTCGTGCAGTGAGTAAACGGCAAATCATATTTGGTGTAACCAGTGTGTAACTAACATGGCATTGTGTGGTTTGAAGTGACAGCACAGAGGAAAAGCAATGCTGAGGGAGGCCTTTATTACTCATCTCAAATCTGATATTAAATTTAATTTGATATTAAATTAATAGAGATGAGTATATGCACAATAGATCATTGTGTTGCTGAAGTGTCATATCAGTTCAGTTTCCAAATAAAATAGAGATTTTTTTTTTCTTTTGTGCCAAGAGCTGGGAAATGCAGTCAGAGAGTGACCTGAAACTTTGAAGGAGGATGTTGTGACTTTCTTCATATTAGCCATAGTTAGAAATGGATTTTTCAAACTCAGATGCAAAACTTGTGGCCTTCCTTTTCCAAGTGCAGAGCTGGCAGGTAGTGCTGATGTATTACCTGTTTGTCAGTCAGCTTTTGGTGGAGGAGGTTGAAAGTTTTGTGTGTGAAATAGAAAGTTAAGGAAAACTGTTACCCCTTAGAATCGCAGAGGAGAACCATCACAGCTCCACTTCCTACTGCAGCTCTGCCATTTGTCCCTGCAGAGGTTGTGTATCCTCTGCAGTGGCGGCATCACCTCTGGAGTCACTTTGAGTTCTGTTCTTCAGTTACAGAATTGCTGATTCTGGCCCACAGCTGCTTCAGTTTGACGTGTCACATGGAGGGGATCACGCGAGTGCTGCAGGCAGCCCGGCTCCTCACCGAGCAGCACTTGGCTCCCAAGGAGGAGTACGGTCTGCTGGTACGTGGGGGGGGCTGTGGGGAGGGGTCCCTCCTCTCTGTAGCAGAAACGTTGCTGTGAGTGATGTGGGGAGTAGGGGTGTGATGGAATCACAGAAGCCCAGACTGCTTCGGGTTGGAAGGGAGCTTAAAACCCGTCCAGCCCCACCCTCTGCCATGGGCAGGGACACCTCCCGCTGGCCCAGGTTGCTCCAAGCCCCGTCCAGCCTGGCCTTGGGCACTTCCAGGGGTGGAGTTCAGTTATTCACCCCTGGGGGACTGGCCTTGAGTATTTGGCCTGTGACGATTTTTCTCACAGAAGAATGTGAGAGTTTTCTCACAGTCTTAAATGACTTCTCTGGAAAAACAGAGGTGGAGACAGTGAAATGGTGAGGTGGCAACAGTGTAGTAAACCAGAATGGGAATGTCAGAGTGTTTGAGTCCCTCGTGGAATGTGATGATGTGTGTTACTGGGCTATTGGGCACCTTTAGTTCCTGTCTTGAGAGGATTCCTGGAGTCTGGGACACCACCAGTAGAACGGTGTCCATGCTAACACGTTCACTGGCCATTTTTATTTGGTAAAATGATGTCCTTTCACCTCACTGTAAAAAAGCTGCAGTAGGTTGGTTTAAAAAGAACCCCTTCATGGCTCCAGGAGAACATCAGCCAGGCTGCTGTGGCTCCCTGGGCTGCTCACCTGCCTGGAGCTGCTCACCTGGAGTTCCCACAGGTGCGGCTGCTCACGGGCATCGGCAGGTACAACGAGATGAGCTACATCTTCGAGCTGCTGCACGAGAGGCAACACTTCGAGGTGCTCATGAGGAAGAAACTGGACCCAGTACGTGGAGGGAGAGGGGGAGGGCACACTCAGGGGGTGTGTGGCTGCAGCAGAACCTCCACAGGGTGGGATTATCTGGGGACTTTATCTACTGGAGTGCAGGAACACTGAGTCGAGTTTCATGGAAAGAAAGGAATTCTGGGGTTATTCTAGTTTTAGTTGAACTGTTTTTTTCTGATTAGTTCAGGGCTGTGACAAGAGCAGTGTTGAAACTTCAGACTTGTCGGTGTTTATGTCCTGCTTTGCTTTTACTTCCAGTTAAGTTTCATGGGGGTTTCAAAAATCATAAATATTCATAGCTTTGCTTAAAATAAGTCATAAAGAAATGTCATTTTGGACATTTTTATTGTAGAGAAACGCACGGGTACTGGATTTTCTTACCCAGCACAAAGTAGTTGACCCCAGGTGTGATGCTGCCGTTGGGTTTTAGAACAGTATGGAGAGTGTAATGATCACTGTTTGGAGCGTTGTAGCAGGACTGCTTGTGGGTGCCAAAATGTGGATGAAAAGAAAGGCCTCTCTCCCTCTGCAGAGCGGGACGCTGAAGAGGGCGCTGCTGGAGTACATCAAGCGCTGCCGGCCCGGGGACAGCGAGAAGCACAACATGATCGCCCTGTGCTTCAGCATGTGCAGGGAGATCGGCGAGAACCACGAGGCTGCCGCCCGCACACAGCTCAAGCTCATCGAGTCCCGGCCCTGGGGTCAGTGCGGGACACTCCCCTTGGCTTGTCCCTGGCGGGGGGCGCTCCTGGATCTGCTCCTGCTGCCAGGCGTGGGCTTCCTGTCCTCAGCAGTGCCCCGGCTGCCTGGGTGTTTTCCAGAGGGGGCATTTTTGGCTCTTACCGAATGTATCATTCCTGTGGTATCTCACATGGGACGAGCTGTGTTTTCCTCACTTTAACAGGCTGTGGCACAGTGGTTTTATGTCACAGGGCGGGTGTGTGAAGTGTTGGGTTCATGTCTGTGTAAGGGAGGTGTTCAGCGTTCCCTGAGCAAGCTCTGCACAGCTGGGAGGTGCTGGGGCAAAGGGGGCTCTGCAGAGCCAGCAGCCAGTGCTGGAACAGCAGCTCGTGTGCCAATGATTTGTGGATTGATCTGATCATAGGCAGTGCTGGGATCTACCTCAATTGTGTGGCTGGGGTTTCTTCCCAGTTCTTCAATCATTTGACCAGGTTGCACCAATACCTTTGGCCCATGGACTGAACAGACACTGTTTTGTCCTGCCTTTTTAAAACAAAAATTTTGGTTTAGTGTGCTGTTGCTGAGACAACGCCAGGGACAGACTTGGCACTGGAAGAGATTTTTGTAACTTAATCAGCTTTATAAATAATTGATTATTCCTTTTTTCCTATTTCAGAGGAGTCTCTCCAGGATGTTGCACATTTAAAGAAGCTGCTGCTGAAAGCTTTGACTCTCTTCATTGATGCAGCAGAAAGTTACTCCAAGGTAAAGGGAGATGGAGTGGAAGGACTTGTGTGTAGATTTGGGAGCACATCAGGAGTGGGCTGAGCTGGGAGAACACACAGAGCTGCTCTGGGCAGGGCTTGCAGCATCCTGGCCCAATGGCAAAGGAGCAGAGTAGTCTCTGTGTCTGCCAGCCCAGCAGCCCCAGTAACAGGGCTGTGAGGGTGCTGTGCTGGTCCCTGCTCAGGCTTTGTCCCCTGGGCTTACAGTTCAGTTTCAGAGCAGGGACCATGAGCTTCTTTAACAAGAACAGGACAAATGAAGTGTTTAAAACAGGGTGTGGTTATGATGTGATTATTTGTGGGGAGTGAAGCTGTTTAAAACTTCTGGAATACGATCATTTCTAAAGCAGCAGAGGTCTGGATCAGGGCCCAGCTCTGAGCTCTCTGGTGCCCCCAGGAGTGTCTCTGCCTCTCAGCCCTGCTCACGGGCTGTGCTGCTGTTCCAGGACTCGTGTGTGCGGCAGTCCCTGCGCTGCCGCCGCCTCACCAGGCTCATCACACTCCAGCTGCACTTCCTGGGCTCGGGGCAGAGCACGAGGATCATCAACCTGGGCAGGCAGGACCTCCTGGACACCATCCTGGCCCTGCCCAGGTTCTACCAGGTGAGCTGGGCTCCCTCAGGGCCAGATTGTCTTACACAGCAGAACCTGAGCACTCTGTCCCCTGGCACTGCCCAGCCCTTCCGTGGGTCTACCACAGCCCATGAGTGTGGTCCTGACTGTGCATCCCATAATGTCCAAAGGCCTAGAGAGACAGGATGCAGGGAATGCCTTCCCACTGCCAGAGGACAGGGTTAGATGGGATATTGGGAAGGAATTCTTGGTTGTGAGGAGGATGAGGCCCTGGCGCACAGGTTGCCCAGCCCATGGGCAGGGGGTGGCACTGGATGGGCTATCCCTAACTACCCCACCTCCCCAACACTTTATTTAGGGGTTAAGGAAGATGATGTACTGTACTTTGTTACTCTGCACTGCAGCTGCTCTCAAGAACAGCATCCAGAGATGGGCTAAAGAGAAGGCCTGGAGTATTTCAGTATTTTCTGTGCCATCAGCCCTTTCCTGCTCAGGAACTGCAGCCTCTGCTCTCCCTGCAGGCAGCGATTGTGGCCGAGGCCTACGAGTTCATCCCAGACTGGGCTGAGGTTCTGCACCAGCAGGTGATCACCAAGGGGGACTTCACCTACCTGGAGGAGTTCAAGCAGCAGCAGCTGCTGAGGCCTGGCCTGTTCGAGGAGGTCGCCAAGAAGTGAGTTCTGTGCTCAAACAGCAGCTCTGTTCTCCTCAGGGCCCGTGGGAGGGGCAGCTGCCTTTGACAGCGTGGAAGTGTTAAACCTTTCTCATGAGAAGGTGTCATATATGGGGGCTGGAGGTAGAATCATGGAATCCTGGAATGGTTTGGCTTGGGAGGGACCTTAATGCCCATCCTGTCCTGAGCCAAGGACATACTCCAGGTGGCTCCAAGCCCCATCCAACCCAGCCTTGGACACTTCCAGGGATGGGGCAGCCACAGCTTCTCTGGGAAGCCTGTGCCAGGGGCTGCCCACCCCCAGGGGGAAGAATTTCTTTGTAGGTTTACTTTCCTGAGCACATTGTAGCAATAGCACCAATCCCCCCTTGTTCTTGAGCTGGACAAACTGGGAGCTCTGGGCAGAGCAAATCTTCTTTAAAATGAATCAGAGATTCAAATGTAGATGTTGAGCACAAGCTCTTGTTACAGGCCCAGAGCAAGAGTCTCTTGGTGCCTGGGCAGCTTTCCTGTTTCAGTCACAGTGCAATTGATTGTCTGCAGGGTCAAACAACACCCACCTGCTGATGCTGCTCTGAAGAACTTGAAGCGGTTCCTGGCTCACTGTGAGGACATTTACACCTACTACAGACTGGCCTATGACCACAAGTTCTATGACGTGGTAAATTCCCTCCTGAAGGACCCTCAGACCGGCTGCTGCCTCAATGACCTGTTATCCAACTGAGTCCCAGCCCCGGGGCACAGCGCGGGCGGCCCCGGTGCTTCCGGCAGGGTCAGCGCTGAGTAGCAGAGATTTTATCAGTGACCCTCTCCCAGGGCTCTGCTGCTGCACGAGTGAGTCCAGAGACGTGGTGCTGGCTGTAAATACTTAAAATGCTGAGAGTGTGTTAATCTGAAATAGTGTTCTGTATAATAAATCTTACAGTTTATAAATTACTTGAGTCACCAGCAAATAGGAACTGGCACAGGCAAGAAATCGAGCAGCCCTTTAAATGAGGGGTGTGGGAGCAGCCCAGGAATTATCCAAACAGGCTGAAACAGGGTGCAGAGTATCCAGTATGAGGGGGTGGAATACGCAGAATTAGTGAAGGTTTCAGGTACACATGAGGATAATCTGTTCTCAGAGTCCAGTCTGGTTAGACTGGGTTTGTTTTACAAAGTCTTCTACATTTCTAACTCTGCCATCCTGAAGTAAAAGAAGTAATCAAGTGCAAATGAATTCTTACAGTTATTAATATAGGTATTAAATATATATATTTATATAAATATTAAACTCCAGACTCAGGAAATTGGCAGACCCAGCACATCTTAGCTTTGCAAAGTTCCCTCTTCAGGTATTTCTCTTTTCAGGCTAAAAGAACTGCTCCAAGGCTGGCCTGCTGAAGTCCTCAATAGTGATTTTTATTAAATTAGTTGCTTTATAAAACATTGCAGATGTTGTAATTGTTAACATAACAATTTGCCCAATTGGAGGAACTGCTGCAGTTTGCAAAGCAAGTCTGGTTTTTAATGAAAGAAAAGGGCTGAGTCATGAAAGACCCACCACAACCCAAGAGAGCCCCAAGGAAGTCCTGTGGTGTCATTTTTGGTTTACACTAAAATCCATTAATTAACTGTTAACACCCACCCCAACAGCTGCATTAGTAGAAATTCAGACAACTGGAACTAAAGTTCATCCTCAAGACACAAGTGGGCACACCCCACCAGGTGCTGTTGAGGTGTCAGGCTGTGGAGCAGGGGCTGTCCCAGGGGACAGGCTCCCAGGTGCAGTATCCCACACTGAAGTTAGCAGTGCCCTTCCCAAAATACCCCAAACCTCAAGCTCTAACTCAAAGCAACTGGAACTCTACATGCACACCTGCCCTGCTGCAAACTGCTCGTGCTCATCGCCCTGGCCTGGACAGGGACAGGTAAGGCCAGGTCACGGAGCTGTGCTGCTTGTAATCCTCCACTTCATCCCAATTCCTTCCCAATTTAGTGGATGTTGCTATCAAGTATCAGAATTTTGGGTTTTTAACTGCAATTTTCAGAGCTTTTACCTTCTACCCCTGACCGGAGCTTCGGCCCGGGCCTGGCACATCCAACCCCCAGCACACAGATACTGCAATTCTGATTGTAGCATTTGGCAGAATTTAGAGGAAGAAAAGTTGTGCTACATGTTTAAGGGATTATGGGCAACAGAAAGACAACAGAAGGGAGATAAATGTCACATGAAGTCTTCAAAGTCTTGTACGTACTCTCCGTCGTAGCCCCCGTAGTCAGCCAGGTCATCTTTCATGGTTGCCTTCAGCCCTCCTCCAGGAACAACACCTTTTTTCTTCTTTTTGGCTTTATTCTGCAGGAGGAGCACGAGGATGTTTATTTGAACATGTCCAGGGCTCTGTCATTACCCCAATTACAGTGACCCCACATGTCCCTGGGTATGGGCACTCACATACCCTGTGCTAAATGGGCCAGTGCTGATGGTTTCCACCCCACACAATCCCTTGATGTAAATGAATCAAGTTTTTCCCTGGAATCTCTAGATTCAATCACCTCCTGCTCCTGGCACACAGTGAGGAGGATTAACACTACAGCACCATCCTAGGGGATCATTTCCCCTCCTGCTCTGACTCATCCCAACCCCTGTCACCACTTTCCAGGTGCTGTGATGCCCCAGGAATCTCACCTTCTCTTGTTTTTGTTTTTCACTGCATAGTACTGTCAGAGTGTTTGTGATCTTTTTCAAATCATCCACTTCCACTGCATTGGGGAAAAGGATAAAAGAAACAGATTCTCAACAATATTGTTCTTATAAGGCAGTTAAATGTTGAACAAATGAATGGTCTCTTAAAACTAAGCATTAGTGTAACTATGGGCAAGACCTTCATTTAAATCAGCAAAACAGGGAGTGGGTGATTCTGGTCCTTACAACCCCAAAAAGGATTCCAGCTGGTACCTCTGAAGCCTGAGTGCTGTAGAAGGTAAAACTTGTAAATTAAGTTACTAAGCTAGAGTCTTAATGAGGCATTTAAGGAGAAAAATATGGCAACACTAAAATAAAATACAGTAAAATGTAAAAAGGAGCAGTGTATTAATAAATCGTTAGTAAAGGGTGTGGGAGGCTGAGAGCCCCTCCCCTTGGGGGCTGTGGAATCCATCTGAGATGGAAGGTCCCAGCTGCCAGGATGGCTGGATTTACCCTGACTGGGATCGAGTTGCCTCTCCCTGAAGGACAACTGGGTATGAGACAGGGACAGATCCCAGTGAGTCCTCCAAGTGCTTCAGCCACGAGGGTAGTGGGAAAAGGAGTTTAAATTAGTTTCTCTCTGTACAGTTACACACTGAATTCCAGAACAATTAATCTGCAGTTTCAGAATTACACAAATTCAATTTTAGAATAGCTTCCCTCCAAACAAGGTACTCAAGTTATCTGCCTTAGTAACAATAATAAATTATCATCATTAGCTTCCAGAAAAACATGCAGGATTTAGATCAGCATAAAAATTCACACTCGTTAAATGACTGTCTCTAACTGACGTGCAGAAAGAGCAGCTCTGGTACAAGACAATCCTTAATGGAGTTCATGGGAATGGAATCAGATCAGTGCTTCTTTTAGTGCAAACTACACAGAGCAATCTCCACATTTCCTATCACAGCATGTTTTCCACTTCAGCTCCGTGCCAGTCTGGCAGCAGAGCTGGGGGATGTCTGAACTTACAGGAAATACAGACGTCCCGCACTAACGCTTCCAAAAACCCGGCGTAATGTAACGACTTCTCGTACTGTGTGATTTTCTCCTTCAGAAGTTTGCCGAATTCCGTGAAGTCATCTTTTGTAGAGGGATTCATGGCATCTATTCCACAAGTGTTATTTACACCTACATGGAAAGACAGAGGTTACAGAGAACATGAGCTGGGACCCCTAAGAGGTGACCCCCGAAGGACCAGGTGACTTGGCTGCTCCCACCTCACCGAGCTCTGCTCCTCACAAAGCCAACCCCGAGTCCCTGGTCATACAGGAGGGTATTTTGCTGCAAACCTCAGTAATTTCACCCTTGTCTTGGCACTCCAGGCCCATGTCCAAAGTGTTTCTAACACTCTTTCAAGCTCAGTAATTTGACCCAGCTATTCCTGTTCTCTGGACAACCTGCCCCACGAGGCCCCTTTCCCCTCAAATAAACAACTCCTGCCACGCTCCCGCGTGCAAAACTCAAGCTGGTTCTTTGCAGGTGTATCCAGCACACACCCCCAAGCACTGTACTCCAACAACTCACTGAGCACAACTTCCCCTGAGCCATGAGCTGAATCACTCTCTGTAATCAAGGAAGGACGCTTCCCTGTTTGAGCAATGCTGCTGTGCCTCAGCATCTTTGCTAGTTCTTTGTTCTCAGGGCCACAAGCCCCGTGTGCTGAGAGCCAAACCCTGCTCGGGCCTTTGCAGGGCCCCACAGGTCCCATGGGTTTATTTCCTGCTGCTTTACGCTCACCAAATGTTTCCTTTGCTAACTCAAGGTCCGACTCCTCTTGTAACTTCTTTAGCCGTAGTTTGTCTGCCAACTGTTCTTCTGGTGTGAGCTCCTTCTGCTCCTCTGGTGCCTCTAACTGAAGGGGAAACGCACACAGGAGAAAAGGGCATGTTTAGGTCGTGGGGGTTCCTCCAGGGCCACTGGGCCACTCAGTGCTGCCTCGAGTCAGTGACCTGGAGGGTGGAGAAACCTGGAGCCCACCCCCTGCAGTGGAACAGTGTCCCAGTGCCAACAAATGGCAGAAATCACAATGTGAACTCCCACACCTGCCTGTCCCAAAGGAATTGGGATTACACTGCTCCAAACGCTGCTGGCTAAATCACACAGGAATTAAAGCCAAAGCCCAGGATGGGATCATCTGCAACACCTAAATTTGGTTTATCAGATGAGTCAATACCTTTGCAGGTCTTGTTCAACCTCCAAAACAACCCATCAAACCTGCCCTCTGAAATTTATGCAACCCAGAAGAAATCAGGAATTACCCTTTTTTTAAGTTCCTCTTGCTTTTTCTTCTGTAGCTTTTCTTTTTCTTTGATTTTTTCTGCTATTTTCTTTTTTTCTGAGACTTTCGGTTCTGTAAGACATGGAACAATAAACGCAGCTCTCAAGAGTTCTGATGATGTTTTTCCCCCCACAATCATAGAAACACTCAAAGTCACCTGAGTCTGCTACAGGGAACTGAACACAAAGACACCCTTCTGTTAAACCCAAACCCCACCCCAGCCCTGGTCAGGTTTGGATCCTCACACACCCCCCAGACAAAACCAGTGTCTATTCTGATGCTGATACAGAGCCAGGCGTTACCTTAAAGTCTTACCTTGTTTTACTTCTGTCTCCTTTACCTCCTCTTCTTCCTCCTCATCATCCCAGTTATCCTGCAAAATAATAAAGATTTTTCTACAGATACTCTAAATCTCCTTAAATGCCCACAGACCTGTTACTCTCACATGCTGGTATGAGGGAGCTGTGGGAGCTGCACCACAACAGTTTTTTGAGGCTGCCCACACTGTTTTGGACCAGTTCTTAAGATGAGAAAGGAAGTTTTTGGTCAATCAGCTCATGTCAATAGCTACAACAGCCAGGTCATGAACAGTCAAACACTCCCCACATAAAGCAGGACTTCATTCTCATTTCTTGTATCATGAGACACTGGAATGGCACTGAAGGGGGGATGGAACTCTGCTGGAAACCACCAGCCCAGCTGGAACCATTGGGAATCAGCACAGTCTGTTCTGGTTCACCACCACCCCCAGGGACCCATTCCCCTGTGCTGGGAAAGCATTCCCGTGGCTGCCCAAGGAACTGCCCATGGAACTGCAGAGCACAGGTGAGAAATCCACCCTGGATTTGCTGCCAACATATCCCCATCACACCAGGCCATGCTGTGGGAGCAGAAGACGAGGCAGGAAGCACAGGAGGATGCAAGGAGCCCAGATCTAGGCAGGAATTCCACCTTCGATCAGCCAGGAGACCACAGTTTTGAACAGGTTTTCATGGAATCAGTCAGGCTGGAAAAAACCTCTCAGATCATCAAGCCCCATTCCCACGTTCATCACTAACCCAAGTCCCCAAGTGCCACACCCTCATGGTCTGTGAACACTTCCAGGGATGGGGACTCCACCACCACCCTGGGCAGTGTCCAATATCCAGCCTGAACCTCCCCTGCCCAATGTTCTGGCTGAAGATTGTTGCTTTTAATAAGCAAAGGAGCCACCAAAGGACTCTTCCCACACACAAATCACTGCCTGTTCCCACCTCACAGCAGCCACGTGAGGGGCCCAGCAAAGCAGGCAGGGACTTTCTGGGAGGCTCCAGCAGAGGTGCTGGTGCAGAGGCCCCGTGCCCCCGGGCTGTGCTGACCCAAGCACAGACACCGAGTCCATCCACCAGCTCACCCCACTTAATTGGCACCTGCCAGGGACTCGGCCTCCCTGCCACATGCCAAGGAGCTGACCTGAATCTGGAGCAGCATTATTTTAGCTCCTGTCTAATTAACAGTTTGTTACACCCACTTCTTAAATAGCTCCACTCAGCACTGCAGGAGCTGCCTCAGCCTCTGCTCCATCCCCCACGGCCGGGGCTGGGCAGGAGAGGCAAACTCCAGAGGAAGGACCTGGCCAAGAGGGACTGAGGGAAAACACCCCAAGTCATTAGGACATTTGGGAGCCCTCACAGAGGGCAGGTGGGCAGGGACTCCACGTGATGAGACCTGCTCTGCCCCCACAACAGACCCCTTATTGCCAGCCCTGCCTGGCCCACCAGCTCCAGGGAATTCCATGCCCTGCCAGTTGTGCCAGTTTTGTAAACTCCAGGGAGCTTCCCTGGAGGAGGAGCTAAGTGCCTCAGTGCTGTGTCTTTGCACTGCTACAGTAATTCCACAAGAACACCTTTATTCCAAGTATTTCAACGCTGTTTCTGCATCCCAACTACAGCAGGGCTATGGAAACAACTTCCAAGGAGGCAAGACTGGGAAGTGACAGGTACTGGGCATGTGGGTTCCCTACACCAAGCACTGGGAAGGGAATAGGCACTGCCCACCTCTGGCTCTGCTCAGCACTGAGTCAATACATGAAAATTCCTTGGCAAGAGGCCCAACTTCTGGGAACGTGTGTGCTGGGGAACACTGAGAGGAGTTCTGTTACCAAAGCTGCTAATTTTAAACTTGGAGAAGTCAACACTTCCCAACAAACAGTTACTGCGAGTTAATTTCCAAAGAATCTTCAAAAATAAATTAGAGATCTGAAGATAGAAAGCACATTCCAAAACATGAGACACCTTCAGACAACTCACAGTCAGAAAACACTCTGTGCTGCTGGTTTAGACCACGTCATTTCCCTTTTGTGGGAACTTCCCCAGTGGGCCCTTGCACTGAGGAATCCAGAGCCTGACACCACCCCCAGGCTCAGCTCTGGGGGCTTTGGCAGGAAGAGCAAATCAAAGGAAAAGAAACCAAAACAAACCACCTTTCTTTGCAGGATCTTCTCTAGATGGAGCTCCAGTACTGTATCCATAATCCCTTGGAAATAGTTAAGTAGCTGCATTCTTATTACATGTAAGATATAAAATGCAAGATGTAAAATGGCTTCCCACTGCCAGAGGGCAGGGATAGATGGGATATTGGGAAGGAATTCCTGGCTGGGACGGTGGCCAGGCCCTGGCACAGAGTGCCCAGAGAAGTTGTGGCTATCCCATCCCTGGAAGTGTCCAAGGCCAGGTTGGATGGAACTTGGAGTAACCTGGGCTGGTGGGAGGTGCCCCTGCCCACAGCAGGGGCTGCCACTGGGTGAGCTTTAAGGTCCCTTCCCACCCAAACTAGTCTGGGATTCTGGGATTCCCTCTGAAGAAACTTTGTTCCTCTATTAAACAGCCACAGAACCCACAGGTGCATTCAAGAGAACCTCTCCAGTCCAGCTCCCCTGGACACATTCCACCCAGCAGGAAAGCTCCTCACTTTCAAAGGAAGGAGGAAAAGCACATGTCAAGAGAATGAGTCTGAGCTGCACCTGTATAAGACACCCAGGTGTACAAATCCCACAGACACCTGTGTAACTTCCACCCAGCTGCAGTCCCACACTCGTTCCCAGTGCCTGGAGCTGCTGTTCACACACCTGTCCTTGTCCTGCTGCTCTAAGGTGCCACCCGGGACACCCCGGGCTGTACCTGCTACTGAATTTAGGAAGGAAAATGGATAGCTTGTAACTCACAGAAATTGGTAACTTTTGGGTTTTTTGAAGAGATGATGAACTTCTTCTTCCATAGTGCTTATGGACAGAACTCCACCCTGAACTCCAAGAACAACTGCTGGTGTTTTCCAGAGACTCTGCTAACAGCGTCCTGACCACCAAACCCTCACCCAGCAGCAGCAACACCTCAGCAGGAACCTTCCCCCACTCAGTCCCAGTGCCCCAATCCCTCCTGGCTGTTACAGTGTCCCAGGGCTGAACTGGAAACAAAAAAGTCTTTTTTGACTGAGTTTTTCTACTCATGGAATCCTGGAATGGTCTGGGTCGGAAGTGACCTTAAAGCTCATCCAGTGCCACCCCCACCCAACTACCCCAGGCTGCTCCAAGCCCACTGAAACCCATCTGTGGCGTTCCCTCGGGGTGTGCTCCCCGGCACCCGCTGCACTGCCCACAGAGCAGGGAGCAAACACATTTCCGTGGCCCTGCCACGCTGCCAAGGGGCAGCCGGAACCGCGCGGGGGCAAACAGTGCCTGCGGAGCCTCGGCCTTCAGAGGCACCAAAACGATCCCTCGCACGTTCCGCTCCCGCCGCCGAGCACACAGCGCCCCGAAACACGGCTCTGACACACCGCGAACCCCCTTCGGCGGCGCCTCAACACGAACAGGTGGCAGAGACGCGCTGGGGCGGCCCAGAAGCTTCTGGTCAGCAGCAGAGGCCCCAGCACAGCGGCCCCGGTGCCGGCCCGTCCTTCCCTGCCCTCCCCGAGCCCGCGGCAGCCACCGGGGCCGGCATCGGGGATGGGTCTGTCAGCGGGGCCGGGATCGGGGATGGGTCTGTCAGTGGGTCCGGGATCGGGCACGGCCCGCGGGCCCGTCCGGCCCTCCCAGTCCCATCCCCGGCCTCTGGACCCGGCCC